>JACDJE010000673.1:0-178520 GCA_016647715.1 Pavo muticus | reverse complement strand
TTTATGTGAGTTAAATGATCAATGTGATCACTAAAACTTAACATCCATTTAGTACCTGAAGTTTGATTTCCTTGTCAGAGATGTGCAAAAATAAATCTCCTAACTGTTAGGAGTGTTTCTGTTAGCAGTTTTACTCAAGAAAGGGTGATCACAGAAAAGACCAATCATCGACATTCTGAGGTTAGAATTAGATGCCTGAAAGACGTTTCTGACCTACGTTAAACTAAGACAGCAAAAAAATCAATGAAAGGCTTACCCCAGAAGCAAAAGAGAAAGTAAAATCAGCTGAAGGAAACATGTGAAACACTATTACAGTGATGAATATCCAACAATCAGTGGGTCATCCATGTGAAACCAATGGGAAGAGTTCCATCCTGCCATTTTATCATCTCAGCACTGGGGGGGGGTTGATCTATAGGAGTCAGGTTTTTCTTCCAAAACAAATGCCTTAAAATGTCTGGAGATGTGGCTCTCAAAACTTGAATCTGAAGTGTCCCTATGAGACATCTGAGTTGTTTTCTATCTTACTGAAGCTCACACCAATTTTTCAAACCAAGATGCTGATTTCCTGTTGTCATTTGCCTTGATAAAGATATAAGTTTAATTTCCTGACACAATATCTATTGGTTATTTACAGAACCGTTTACATGCATGTTCAGTTCCCACCCTAGGGCTCCGTGTAGCCCACTGGTTAAGTGAGAGGAGGAAAAAAAGTGGAAGCAGGTTAGTAGAGAAACCTTTCTATGTTCAACAATTTCCTTCACAGATACCCAAAGAAAAAATGCCTTAGGAAGTGCTCCTTCATTGTCTCTGATCAAAATGCATCTGCTGACAGCTGATCTTCAAACACTTTGCACAACAGACGCAGGTTGCTTGTTGTTTCTGTGCTACCTCCTACAAGCAGCAGACACGGGACACCTACCATTGTCTGTTCTCTCATCAAAGGACACAGAGAATTACCACCTGCAGTGTCTTTAGAGGCAAAACCAGTTGGAATAAAAGCATGAACAAATTTGCATGATAAGCTTCCCAGCGGCCATGGGATGATGGTCTTTAAGGAAATGGGTAATTTTTCCAGGCTTACCTTACTAAAACACTGAAGATGAAGGAAACCTCTTGCTGTTAATAACTGAGGTTTTCCACTACTAGTTTCCTGGTTTAATTCTCAGATCCATATTCTCAAGGGCTTTGCCATTTAACATCAGTATCCTATCTGCATTATATGATATGGATTTTGTCTTTAGTCTGTTTACAGCGTATGAGTGTTGACTGTAGGAAAATGATGCCATACCTCATAAGCTCAATGGTTTTACGCCCAGCTCCTATTTCAGTATGGGAGGAGTGGTGTCTGCCCTACTCCAAGAACTCGGAGAGAACCAGGCTGTATGGAGCTCCGCAACTACAAGTTCATTCCTTGATCTGGTGATGTTTTAAAGCTGCCATCAAAACAGTAGATTTTCAGAATGAGTATACACAGCACAAATTTTCTAGTGCGTTTCTCAGCAAGAAAAGAAAGAAATTCATGTAGGTTGTTCTGGTTGTTGCCTTTGTTGAGGTAGCCAGAGCAAGATCTTGTACCTACCAGGTCAGAAGAGGTTCAGAATAGGATTAAAGGCAAGTGAGATGTATGAACGAGTCTACCCTAGAAGCTTTGCAGGACAACAAAATTATGCGTAGTGCTTCCTATCTAAATCTTGGGCTCCAGAAACTGTAGCTGAAACCCACGTTGCTCACTCTTGCTGCCAGGGTACGTGAAGGCTGGCTGTTCTGCTAGGAATGGGGAGCCTCAAGCTGAGCACAAAGTATCAGCAAGGAGCTGTGCAGTAAACCCAGGTCAGGACTGGGGCTGGAGGCAGACGTGATGGTCACACAGTCTGGCAGTCTTAAACTTAAATGCTGTTTGAGAGGTGTGACAGTGACCAGTTTTCACTTAAAGCGCTCTTCACCCCCGCTCTTAAAAGTGGAAGAGCTGACCTTGATCCTAGCCTGCTCTGGGGCTCAGTTGGACCAGTAGCTGGGGCTGACTTATCCTACATGGCATGCTTCTGTGTGCAACTTTGAATAAGCTGAGGCCTGGTGGGTGCAGAACATGTGGAAATGCGCCCAAACTCCATGTAATTTCATATTAAACAGATGGGTTAAATCTGCTTTTTTCTTCTCACTGTTTCAGGAATGTAACTGGTTATCTGAAATGCAATCAATGCACACTTGACTTTTGAAAATGATACGTATAAAGGAGTTATGAACATAATTCACTAAAGTCAAGCATTCTTGAATCACATTTTAGATAATTGGTGGTATTAAATAAAAACTGACTGTAATTACAAAAGTATGGTTTGATTTTGATTCTGCTCTGCAGTTTAATGCAGTTCTTGAGCTTGATTCTCTGTGCCTCCCCTCACTCAGGTGCTTTTCATTTTTCTTTCCTTTTTTGTTTTGTTTGTAGCATTCAGTGTTTGCATTAGAGAATTTATGATTTCCTTTTTCTTCAGGTTTCATTATGTTTGTTATTCATAAGTTCTCTTTCTCCCCAGCTTGCTTTCCCTCACTACTTTCTTTCTTGCCTAATACTTTTTGTGTTACTTATTCTTAATGGCCCTAATTAAAAACAGGAATCATCAATGCCTATTTAAGCCTGGCTTAACCATGTGTTGAGTCATTGCTTTATTCAACATGTTAAATTTACTCATTTACTTAAAGAAGTGGGACAGTAATGAGTCATGCAAGGACTCTGTTATGTTCTTATTAGCTACACTTTTAATTTTGTTGTAAATGGTTTATTTTCTACACTAAAGAAGTTGCCAGGTGAAATTTAGACAAGAAATTTAGCGTGTAAGGCACAGTGGCTGTGTGGGGAAGGAAAATATCAGTGACTGAATGGTTGAAAGATAGCCCAAGCAGCTGAAATTGCATGTTAGCAGCTCAGTGTCATATCACCCACTTAGTGAAGGTAAATGGAGAGAAAGGAATAGCAGAAGAAAAAAGAAAAAAATCCCAGCTGTTTCAAACATTTGAACCAGCATGTTAGATGCTCGCTCGCAGCACTGCCTTCCATATGTTAGAGTAGTGAGGAGTATGCTCAGTATGGACTTTTGGTGAGTATTTGTTGTATATCCAAGTATTTTTACTGGATGTGGATGAGGTCCCAGCAGCGGTGTCACCATTACCTATTTGAATGACATACAGTTACCTTTGTTTCACATCTTTAAACATTTAAAGATCTCTCTAAGTCTGAGGATTGGAAATGATCAAAGATCTGCTTTCTATTTTTATCTTACGACTGGCTTTAGCTTAGGATCTTCTGTCTTAATACTTTGGATATGGATAATTAAATATTTAAATGTATTCTTATATGTACAGTAGCTCAGGGGATTTGTTACCTTTTATTTGTGTTCATGATTTGTAGCTACATTACTGGAATCATTTCGGTAATATGTATATTTTTTTTTCCCAAAGATTTTTCGTGGCCTTCAATACTGTATTCTTGTCCTTTTCAAGTGTATTATATGCCTGTCAAAGCAACCTCGGACAGGGAGAGAGAATGTTAAAAACACATGGCAATATTAAAAGACTTTAGGTCAACCTGCAAACCGCTTGCCCAAGGGAATATTGGTAACACCTTCCCTTATGGCTAGCTTTGGCTAACAGTGAGTAATTGGAGGGACTGGCTGCTCTAATAAATGTAATGGTGAATAAGAAACAGTACATGTATAATAGTTGTAGGACCAGCTCCTTAATGGAAATACTAACTGGATGAAGTTTTTCTCTTACATGTTGACTTAGACAATCTGATTCAAAAATCTGTTGAGCTACAGTTGGAGGGGTTTATGAATATTTCTTGATTTTTATATGGTATTTATCAGGATAATTCTATCATTTGACATTTAAGCAAATGAGAGTGTTATGTGCTTTCCGAAGTATGTAAATTGGAAGTGTCTGTGACTGAGCACAGGCTATTCATTCATTGACTAGAATTTGGACTGCAATTAACTGAACCAACATTTATTTATTTTTAGGAATATACCTTCTAATAGGGTGCTTCATACATAAGTAATTCAACTTAACGCTATGTCACAGGGACAAATGCAAATATGTGATTCATTTCTCGCTACACAGATTTTTCTTGTGACAAAAAATATGGTTTGTCTCTGCCTGTCTCCATTAGAGTTTCCATTTTCTATACTCTGTTTACAGTTTGTTACAAATTAAACAATGTCAAACTGACTAGCTGCATTTTTTTCTGAATTTACTGGCTTGTTAGGGGTGAAAAAACTTCTTTTGGGGGAAAAATAAGACTGTGCTTTTTCTGCAGCGAGACTTAAATGAATGCAGTTCTCCATGCTGTTAACATAAATGAATTTAGCTCAAGTGAAATGCAAATGAAAAGTATTGTATGCACTTCTTTCTAATAAGGGCAAATTCTGTATTTCTTTAAGTTGTTGGTGGCATTTTGACGTATTTGTTGTATTTGTTTTGCTATCCAAGAGATTACACTGAGTTGAAAGACCTAATTCCAACCTCTTTTACATCAGTTCAGTGTTAATTTGAATTGACCATATCAGGTGTTAACATACAGTAAACTGAGCGGAAGCTTCTCATGAATGAAAAATCCCAAGTATAGGACAGGACAGATAAGCCATTCTTCTGTTGAACACTTGTATTTTCAGATCCCATTATTATGTTAGTGGTACTATTTATGGATGTATACACCTATCTGTCCAGTATTCTGATTAGAAAACAAAAGTACGTGACTGTATTAATGAGTTAACTTATGTTAGCAATGGGAAGATAAGAAGAAGAAAATGGGATTCCAGATGTTTATTGCCATTTTGGACTCATTGCATTAAAATTTGGTTCAAGATGATTGAATTACTGTAATAATAAATCTCACAAGAAGCTATAGATATTACTAACTATCGCAATAGGAAGAGTTTTGAACTATTTGGATCTGAGTTTATAACTCAAGTGTCTGATACTCAGGCCTTTTCTTATGATTTTAGTAAATCACTCCCCCCAGTCCCCAACAAACACATTATCTCTGGTCCGTTGCCTTTCCCCTCATTCATTTAGAGCTTGCGCCATTTGGTTCACATGGGGTCTGTGCCGCTAGTAGTGTCACTGTTCCAGTTATTGAGCTTCATATAGAATACTGGCCAGAGGCTTCTAAAGCACCTAGGACTGAGCAGCTGTGTCAAACATGCAGTTGGCTAGCTGGGATGTGCTACATAATCCTCGCCTGAACCACCGAGCATGCAGATCTTTCAAAAACACCAACTGCTATTTGTTTTTGTTCCAGGGAGCTTTGTTCTCATGTCATAAGTAAATTTCTGTTTGACTGTCTGATGCACTGATTGATTTGTTTAGTTCTTCATTTGCAGAGATTTGCATTTGTAATGCTAACTGCTTGTTCTACCAGTGTATGGAGTACTGATGTGAGCCTTTCCCTTTGTAAAATGCGTCGAGTATCTGGTGACTATAAATTGGTTGCCGCCTCTTATAATTCCAATTTGTTTCCTAGACAAAATTAAAAAAGGATTTTGCAGATGTTACAAAGTTGAAACTCTAACATGTTATCAGCTGGGTAGGAGGTGTTGATTGTTCCTTCCTCCACAAGTAAGAAAGGCCGTTTTATTAACACTCTCTAGGAAAATACTGTTTAATGCTAAAACATCTTGATGTTAAGAAATGGTATTGCCATGTATATAAAATCCTTTATTGTGAATTTTCAGTTGTCTTAGATGTTACCCATTAATGTTTTTGTTGTAAGTTTGAATGGGATATTATGTTGACGTGTTGGGGATTTGCTGAAGTGAAATTAAGCTAAGGTTCTATTAAAAGATAAAAAGGCATGCGTAGAATAGGAAAAGATGAAAATTCATGATTCCTATTGAGAAAAACTAACTTATGACCACATCACATAACACATCACGTTTCATAAACTGTACTGCTAAATAATGTTTTATTCTTTTTAATTAAAATGTTACTGGCAGTGATGCCTGAAAGAAAATGCATGATGTTACCAAGTCAAAAAGTAAAAATATTTGGATATTTTTCTGAAAATCATTTGTAAGACTCAGATTCATTTAAAGATTGCATACAATTGGATTATCCAATAAGTTGATGTAACTGCATATAACCTTCGTTATAAAAAGCTAGATAGTCGGAATATCTTTCACTAGCTCAGCCTGGTGATTTCTAGATAATTCTTTCTAGTTCAAATACAGTAGCTTTTACCAAATATAGTGCAAGTTAACTATAAGACAGAGAGGCAAATGTGAACAAGTATTTACATATCCTGAAATCTGATATGTGGGAACATTTATCCACGCGTGTAAGCACAGAAACTGCATCGAGCTATGGCAGTGCTCCTTTGACTAAAGGATCTGACTTAAATGGGAATACTCTACTTTTAAAATATTTGCAAGGACATAGATAATTGAAGAAAGCTTTAAAAATATAACAACTATGGTGAATATTTTATGATAAAACTTATTCAGAAGTGAGTACAGAGTTTATATTTTTTAAAACTTATAAAACACTTTTGTGCGTCTTTGGACATATCCAGCAGCAGATGAATCTTGCAGAAAATCGCAGTTCATCCCCTCTGCTCCTCTGATGCTGTGAGCCAGGAGAAGTTGTTTTGACCTGACTTGTTCTTCACTCCTCTGTGTTGTGGCAAAGGGCATGTATTCGCTGTCATGTCATGATTCAGCGGCATGAGCAGGCTCGGCATCTTTCCTTGTGCGTTTACGTTTTGCCTTTCTCAGCTGTGCAAAAAGTAGGTATAATTTATATTTGGGTGTGCAAGCATGTGAGCAGACAATTGATCTTGTTCGCTCTGCAAGTAGCTTTGAAGGATTGGAAAGGACAGCTTTTATACAAAAATTCAATACTAATTTCATAGAAAATCACTAAAGAGCTGATTAATGTGGAAGATCACTTAATGCTTACTAATTAGATCAATAGAATTTACCCTGCACCCTTCATGCATTGTGCAGTAGGGAAAGATGGCAAAGATTTGTATTTGAATGCTTTGTTTATTCCCAGTCCTTAATTTCAAGGTTGTCATCTGCGCGGTGTCATTTCTTCTGTTTCTTTTGTCTTAGCAGTTTGGAGTAAATAACTTGTCTGGTTAAAACCAAAGTAGAAAGAAATCTCCCATGGTATTATGGTAGAAATTTATGGGCAGAAGTGTAATTAAGCAAGCGGGAAGAGAGAAATCATCGTCGTTAAGGGATTGTAATGTACTAAATCTAAAAAGCAGGGAATGAGGATGTTGGCATCTAAAAGTGGCCAGTACAATTTGATGATTATGTAATTGCTGAAACCTGCACAAACATTACAAAGAAGTGAAAAACATCTCAAAGACGTAGATTAAATGCTTCTGGATGTGAATCCTGATTTCCCCAAAGTACAGCCACTTATAGTCTCTGTTCTAATTCCCACCCATCTACAACAAAAGATGAAATTACTAGAATGGCTTTCCTTCCAGTCTGATTAAATGGAGCAGGAAAATAGACAACATAAATGGTAATACATCACAATAGGAGATTTCTTTCAATTTAATAACGTAAAGCACAATTTCTGGCATAAATCCCATTTCAAGAAAGCACTTAAGCATATTTTTAAGTCCATCTATATTGACACGAGGCCTTTAAACATATGCTTCGGTTGAAATGTGGGCTTAAAGTCAAATTAAATACATTACTGAAGTATATATGCAAACTTACAATTTTTTTAGGAAGGTTTTCCTAAGTAAGAATAGCTTCAAGAGCTTTCATTTTGTATTGATGAGTTAACGTTGTTTTCCTAAGTAATAATTGACATAGTTAACTATGGCATTTCATTTCTTCTTTTCTGGAAAACTGTGCTCAGATGGACCGGTGCAGTAATTTTTTCTTTGATTTCAGTGTTATAGAATTTTATAGCCCTTTCTTTTAAAAAGAAGAGTTTCTTTGTTCTTTTCCTCTGTCAGTGCACAAAAGTCATATCTTAGGAGGCTGACAGTAGGGGGAAATAATCTCTTCAGTCGATTCGTATCAGTGTATTTCAAAAAATAATAACTCATACCTTTGTGAAAGAGGGTAAATACCTTTTTTCCTTTGATTTCTCTGCTACGCATCTTCACCATAATTGGACATAAATTTTGAAGATATGTGTCACTGCAAATTTACCATTTCAGATAGGTATTCTGAGGTCTCAGGTTAAAGGACAATAAGATTGTTATTGAATGTTGTATTTCTATCGTCTGGAAGGGCAGGAGAAGACATACAAAATACCTATTACTTAGAAATTAGTGCCAACAATTCTTACAAAGATAGTTTTTTTGGATGTATCCACGTAAATAATGTCCAGTCTTTAATTTCTTAGCAATGCATGAAATGAGCATCTGCAGTGCATGAGAGCAGTAGCAACAAGACCATATAAAAGAAGCTCAAACGCACATACTTTCCCTGTGTCGTTGTACCCCGAGCAGTGATGCACTCTCTTTACACTTCTTCCATCAGTCTCCTCTTCAGACCCTTCTATTTGATTCCTTTCTGATTCTACTTCTCCAGTCTTTGGAGTAGAAGTGAGTGAGGAACAAACTCAGATGATAAAAAAGAGAAGTAAATTGAAATTAGTAATTATTTTAATTTGCAACAAATATTTTGCTTGTAAATAAAAATGCTATGGACATAATAGAAATGTATGAAAATATTGCATACATATAGCAGAAGAGCTAAACAAAGCCTTCAATTTTGTCACAGTTAAGTGCTTTGAATTTGATTTCCTTTCTTCACTATTTTAGCCTGCAATTCTAGAATGTTTTGCATGTTTTTTATTAGCACTATTAGCATTTATTTCAATTTCTCTTTCTTTCTTTTAATATATTTTAAAAATGAAGAAACTAAAGCACTATTGATAAAGATCGCTTTAAAAATAGCTACAGAGGAGCATGAGCTGAGCATCCAAAATGTTACTTTGAAGTGATTTCTGCTAATATAGTGGCCAGTGGGTATGGCAGGAAAAAAACAAAAAGCTTACATGCTTCAAGATTTCCCTGCTTGTTTTAATTCAATTTCTATATGATTTCTTTGCTAACACAGCTTGGAAAAAACCTTTCTAGAACTGAAAGCAGGGCCTTTATTGTACATGTACAAACCCTGCATATATGTGGAGGATTTTTAATATATAAAAAATATCTAGACATTTATCTAAATTCATGAATATGTATGTGTATGCAAGATATTTTTTTGTGTGTATGTATATATATCATACACGTAATGCTTTCATCTGTATAGCAGGATTTGTATCTGGGAATAAAGCAGTAGTTTCAGCAGCATCCCAACTCGCATTTCCCACCTGAGGTCGCAGTACTGTAGCAGTGAGAGGCCATGTGGGAGGGATTGCTAAGGTCATGTGGGCAGTGAAACACAGAACCCAGAACATCTATCTGCACCAGACCACAGAGACATCTAAGCAGACACAAAAAAATGGCACCCTTCAGAGTTTCATTCCCTGTCATGAGTAACATGGCTGGCTTGCATTCTATTTGCTCTCTGCTGCCTGTTTCCGATGAATTTGGTAGGTGCTGAGTGTGGTAAGGTAGCTCTCATAGACTAAACAGTTCTGTTTGCTTTGATAGCAAAGGGTCACAATTCTGACAGCACCGAGCCATATCCTCACCTTGTTCTAACTGTTGTAGATCAGTGCAGGTTCCTGCACCCAGCATACAGTAAAGGAACTAGTGCCTGTTTTCAGAAATACGTACCTTTTGGTACAACATATGAACTTCTCTCCTTAGCAGGAAAGCACTTAAAAAATTAGGGACATCAAACAAAAACTACTAATGAAATGATATTTTTACTCACAAGTTATAAGCGATGGAAACACTCCGTAAGAGCAAGGAGTGTGAAGGCCACGTTCAGAGAACAAACAGTTCCTGTTAGGAACTTATCTAAAAGACGTAACAGAACTTGCTTGCTTCTAAATGTTATAAATAATTTAACTTATTTTAATTATTCTCAGGAAAAAATTTGAAAATCTTTACTACAAAGGGAACTCACATAGGAGTTTTGTTTTTTACAATATCAAACAGATGTAAAGTGGTACTTCAAAAGTCCTCTGTTCAGCTGCAATCAATGTAATGTGAACTAAATAGTTCAAATGAGCTCCCGTGAACAAAAAAGCGTACCATTCGTAAACCTGTCTCACAGTAGCAGCCAAACATCAAAACAATATAGAAGTTTAAAATGATTATGAAGTGTTCTGTTCTTTATCAGTTACCTATGTTATTTTGAAGTTTTGTTTAAGTGTATTTCCATTTTACAAGCAGGTGTGGGTATAAGGTAAAGGACGAGAAACTTCAACTGCAACAAAAGCATTTTTTATGTACGTTAGAATCTGGCCTTGCTGAACATTGGAGTGAGTTCCACCACTGATTTTAATAGTAGCCGACTTAGGTGCTATTGAATTTGAGGTTTCAGTCTTTCATAAAATTTAGCCTTTAATAATCTTAATTCCCTGATGGCTGCGGCGTTGATAAGGAAGCAGCATTTGACTCTATTGTCAGCTGCCTTAGGATCGGCGGCAGGATCCAAACTGGGAGAGCCAGGGCTGCGGTGTACAACCTGTACAACTCTCACCCCATGTTGTGTCAGAGTAGCTGACACATCTACATCTAGTCACGGATTTCAGGACTAAATATTTTCTTACCAGCGTCCCAACAAAAAGAACTTTGTAAGAAAATGCTTATTTTGATAATGAAGGCCTTTAGATGCTATTCAGATTTGAATTTCTATTTGGGAGAAAGATCTCTTGCCAAGCAGTTTGTGTATAACTTGGCACTTTTACATAGAAAGGCTCTAATCTGCTGTCTAGAGGCTAAAGAGTCAGTCTTGTTCTTGCAGTCATTTTCATTGTTTTTGTCAAGCCATTTTTATTGGAGCTGTTTATATTTCTATAAGTAATTCTGCATTCTGAATAAAAGATAATTTGGGGGTCCTGTGGCTAGGAAAGTTACCTTTGTTGGCAGCTTGTGGTTCATGTCATTGTCCTGATGGAAATGAAATCACTTATAGAGAGACTGGAACAACTCCAAGATAATTGAGGTAGGTTGCTATTAGGGCATCTACCGGGAAGGTGGAAGAGGCACCTTAAACTGCCAGGGTGCTAAGGGCTTGCTTCTTGCTCTGGACCAGGATGAACCACAGCTGCTGCATTTGTAATGCTCTGGGGTGGGGATCAATCTTGCTGTCTCTCCTTCAGCAAAGCAGAAGCCTCTTTGCATCCGCAAGTGGAGAAAAAGATTATTTTTCTTGATTCAACATTTATTTTTTTTTTCCCTAAGTGTTTGCCTCCTATCTCTAGTAATAATTCTGTTAAGAGACTGTTAACTCTGCACCTATATAATCCTTGGCCTTTCTGAAATATGTGAAGCAAGAACTATATTGGAATCAGATCGACCATCTCTAATCACACAACTAGAAGAAAAACTTACTGTGAACCAGAGTGACATAATAACAGTCATGCTCTGCTTGAGGTGATGTATGATTAGTTTTCTGTCTAAGCTATAATCATTTGACAGGCACCTCTAACACCGTAATCAGTTCAAAATTTAATGCTGTATTAGCTAAAACTTAGAGCAATCAAGCCAAAACAGAAAATGCTCTGAAATCAAGAATAAAGAAAATTAATGAGGTGGTTCTGCGCTTCAGAAATTGACATTATCAGAGTCAAAACACTTGGAAAGATGTATTGTTGAAAGAAACGGTTTGTGGAATTTGTCCAGACCTTTTCCATCCTATTTCTGTTTAATCTTGTCATTTTGGTCTCAAAGCTTCTTGGGATCCGTATTTGTTATCTTAATTTCTTGTACAATGAAAAAGTGTCCTAATTGCATAAAATAGAATTTATTTAAAATTCTGACATGCCACCAGGCTACCGGGATTCAGAAGAAAGCAGAATCCAGACTGTTTCTTTTAAGTGCCATTTTTCTAAAGGGGTTAAAAGCAGGGAACTGAAGCACTTCAAAAGTAAAGTAACATACGCGTATGCACACACATACTATTGGCAAATATGAAATTGTTATTTGCAACCAGAAGATGGCTCTGCAATCAAGCTGGGCAAGCTGAAACCATGGAGAGGCAGCAGTCATAATTTTTTCTTTTATCCTCTCAGTTTGCTTCTCCCTCTCTGGAAACAGCCCTGCTCCTGTAAGCAATGGTTTAAGAAAAGCATTTTTTTTTTTTTCCCTATGACAAGGACTCACTCTCCTCAAAACCCTGTTTTTTTAGGTTAGGACACAAATACAGAAGATCGGTCTGATGTCTCTAACCAACTTCCACTTAAGATGGCTGGCATCTCACTGCTGGTTTCAGTGGGAGCTAACTGAAGCCAATTATAAGCTGACTAGGAGAGCCTTTCCTTAAATCCCTGGGGGTGCTGTGGATGGTATGTTCCTACACACTGCTCTTCTTTTTCATGAATGCTAAGAAGCTATCAGTGACTCTGTCAGTGATAGAAGATAGGATACCTGGCTGTTGGAATTTTAATATTTTCAAAGGAAGAATTTATATTTAAGAATGTGTCTAATATCTGTCTTTGTCCCCTTGATAAGTTACCAACAGTAGTAACTCTGTCTTAAGAGGATGTATGGGCTAACCTCTTACATTCTAAACATAAAGCTCTGAACAAACTCCACATTTGGAAAACCTAACTTGTATTCTTCTGAACAGAAATTACAACTGGATGGATATATATAAATAGATATCAGTGAAATCAATGTCATAACACTATTAAGAGCCTCAGGTTAAATAAAAACAAAACGTACTTTATCATTGCTTGGCGTTTGCTTTGAATTCCTACCGTAAAACCAAAAGAAGTAAATTATAGGTGCTACCTACTTTATGAGAATTTCAACATGGAAAAAAATTACTTGTTGTGCACATTCTCCTGCTGTGCTAATTATTTTAAAATTTCAAAATAGTGATTATGAGGAACTGCTGAGTATGTTTCTTTCTGCAGAAGGCGGCTTTACAGGCAGGAGAAAGAACCCGTAGCAATCGTTTGGGTTTATGTTACTGTAATGATTGACACTTAGCCAGTTTTGTCTGTTCACCCTATTTTCTAATGTTGAGATATGGGTTTTTGTTAGATACCGTGTTGCTTTGTTTTTCTGCAAGTTGAAATCCATTTCATTGTCACTTCTGTGCAGCCACAATGTAATGAAGTAACGTGGCAGCGAATGAGGTCGATTTGCCTTTACACACATGGAGCCTTTTAAAATTCCATCTACTGAACAAAGGTAATGTTTTTTTCTCTTTTTTTTTCTTTTTTTTTTTAACCAGTGCTTTTTTTAGCCTAAGCTTAGCATAATTAAATGGAATTTGTCCTGACATGCATGTCCTAAAGGACAGGTGCAACTTTCAGGATCGCAAACTGCTTCCTTGTAATTTATTCATTGCATTATGAACTTGCAACCCTCCAGAGGATGTGACATAATATTATAATACATAATGTTCCAGAGTACTAGATTTTCATTTGGCTCTCTGATTTATCTGACAGATGCAGGGGAAAAAAAACACATGTAGCTGGAAAAATCCCTACTGACAACACATATGCGACTGCTAAAATGCACAGGTTATTTCAGTTAACACTGACATTAACTTATGCTGGAAATGCTCCCTTCGGATTTGACTTACTCTGGTGAAATATGATGGTTTACTGTTTTATTTCTAAGTTTGCTTCCTGTAATTGTGCTCCTCCAAAATAAATTTATCTCAGATCTCAATATCAACTGCTTTCAGAAAAGGTGTGTGCAACAACTCTTCTGTGAAGCCATGGGTTGCCTTTGCTGTCACAGAAGTTATAGAAATAAAGATATGCTCCACAAAAGATATCATTTGTAATCCCAGAATAGATGCAGGATAATAGGTTCTTTCACCCAATAACTGGAATTGAATTGAAACTTGTGCTACTGGTAGGCCAGTACCTTTGTGTATGGGAACTGTTGAGTCACAGCCTGAGCACCTGGGGAAAGGACCCCATTGGCCCTGGGAGCACAGGTGAAGGCAATTCAGCTGTATGACTGGAAGGGGTAGAGCCTGGCTGCACCTCTCTTAGACCTCACTGAAGGGCTGCGTGACACTGGGGAAGGATCTCTGGTTGGAGATGGTTCCTTGGTGTAGTTTGCCTTTTTGAACCTGGAATCTTCTGATATGGGTGAGCAATCTTCCCTTTATAGCACGTTTCTATTGTGCCAATTACACCTCTGGTGAAGCACCTTTTCCTATCATATTGATCTTTCCAATTGCTACAATTTCCAAAATCCCTTAAGATTAATCCTCTGTTGATCTAATTCATATGATGTTAGGTGAAGACAACAGGGCTTCTTCATTCTCTGCTTTCTCAGGTATCGCTGCTGGAATGAGTCACTTTGTTAGTCTTTTACTAAGGGAAAACAGGAACTGCCTCATTTATGTTATCTTTTTCATGTGTATTTGCGTTTTATAATATTGCACCCATACGTAAAGGGTGATTGCAGCAAGTCTTTGGCAATTAAACTGCATATCAGTAATTCACCTTTCATTTACTGCATTATCTTGGATGGTAGTCTAAACAGTCCCCTGGAAGTTTTTCTGTCATAAACTGCAAGTGAATATCACTCTTTTTCATAATCTAAAAACAAAGTGTAGGTGTTAGATTTGGGTGATTTCATTTGCTGTTCCTCCTTGTTCCCTTTGTAATTTATATTATGCCTTTTTCTGGTGACAGAAAAGAATATCACTGATAATAAAAATGTAAGGATACAGGAGGATCTTTTCCCCTGCTAAATAGGTATATCTAATTCAGTGGAGTCAGTCTTAATTTGTATTAAAAATTGCTTACATTATAAAGCACGTTGAGTTGGCTTGGGACAAGCTTCACACAGTCAGAGCACAGAAAAATGCCACTTTGGCATCTCAGAAATTCCCTTCAATCATCGCTCCCTGCAACGGGCATGGTCAGTGTGATCCATGGAAGAGATCAGCCTTACAGACCACACTAATTTGTTCCTCTGGAAGGACCAAGTGCTGAAGCTAATCCTTGATCAAACATGAAAACAGTTTACATAGAGTATTACAACTGCTGCCAGGGTCAAATGTGATGTCTTCAGCCTCGTGAGCTACAAGGATTTCACTCAGACTGCAAGGAAGCGATTTGTTGACTGCTCTTTTCATTTTTCATACAGGAAAGTGCTTTATTTAGAATTGTGAAAATTGCAAAAAGCAGATGTTATGGTTATTGGACTACTTAAATCAAGTTTAAAGTTAAGTGGACTGTATTATACTCCCTGCAAAAGCTCATGCCTTAGTAAAATATACCGCAGGTACTTGTACAGCAACAGATAATACTCGTTTTCCTGTTGAAATGCATTCTTAGAAATACATCTGATTGCTAACTTGTATCAAGAATAGCAAATGCCATTTTCCTCCCTGTTTATAGAGCTTTCCAGCCTAATTGGAAGTATTTAGGCTCTATACTTCTTGCCATTACTACAAAATCTTTGATGAAGCTTTAGAGTCTCCACAGCAACCAGCCTATGTATATTAAGTATTTTGATATCACACCAGTGTTTGATAGTAGTCCTAATTTGAATTATTAATTTAATATATTGGTGCTTTATACTGAAGCTTGTGTTTTAGCTTTTTGCAATAACAGTGAGAAAAATTTGATGCTGAATAATGGCTTGATAATGTATAGCTTGCACAATGAAATAACTAGCCACAGCATGAGTTAGCATGGACATGCAGTGTCACGTTAAACAGGATATGAAAGCCGTAACTTATTTGGCTCATATAGGATAAAGTTTTTGTGAGTCTTAAATATATTCTACTGATATCTTCTCAGGTATATAAATGCTAAAAGGACAATTCAGCCTTCTCAGGCAGACCTCTCACAAATCTGCAGCTGAGTTCACTTGCAAAATTTTCAGTGGGGCCTGAGGCAGAACCAGACTCTGCAACCAGTGCTGAGCGGGGGTGCAATACCACAGAGGAAGTCTGTGGCTCTCTGGTGCGTGCATTGGGTCTGACAGTGTTCAGGTGAGCATTCCTCATGCTTCATATGGATTAATTGTGTCCAAACAATCACTGAATAAAAGCCACCTAACAGAGCAATGCAAAGCCTGCTGCAGTCCCTAAAAAATCTTGTTTCTGCTAGTCATGCCTGTTGGTGCACAAGGGCCTGTCCTACATCCATGTAGATAAGCCATGGATATGAACTGCATTGGATCATTTTTGCCAAGGGCAGGGAGAGGCTGAACGCCCACTACTGCTGCCAGGCTTTCCTGGGAGTGAAACCATTGTATCTCATGTATGGCTGTGAAAAGGCCTGATTCTCAAAGTTCCAAAAAATTATTTTATCCTTATCTTTCTGAATGAACCTGCAAATAATGTGCAGCACATAGAAAGTGTGATATATTACTCTGCTTCATAGTGTATTAATCTTTTCAGTATGTGTTACTAACGCCATTGTAGTACAATGGCTTTGTGCTGGGATGGGAGTGGAGATGATGAAAAAATGCAGCAGTACTTACAAACAGATCTTGCAAGCTGTAGTTCAGAAGAGATGATTTCTTCTGTAATTGCAGATGAGTATTTTCTTATTTGTTTTCTGCTGGAAATATATTAAATTATACTCAGTGCCCCTAGGTAGTCTGTAAGATATTTTTTCCTATTGGCCAAAATCCCATTCCCAACAATCCTTTAAATTCCCCATTTTTCATTCAACTACTTTGATTATCTATGCTGTTAGCGTGCTCAGTGGCTTCCTGTTGGTAGAAGGGATCCCAAGAGTACCGTTCTTTTTATTACATTTCATGGACGTGTGGATAGAATAGTTCTTCCTCTTTGGAGGTCAGAGAGAAATGATCTATTTACTTCCTTCTAAATGGAGGATAATTCTGTTTTTGCTTGGCACTTAAGCTTTTCTATCAGACACCTTCCTGAAGACAATACTATAAAAGCCAGATTTTTTTTTAGCAGATTTGAACGCTTTCTGCAGTTCCCCATTGCAATACTGAATTAGATCTGAAATGATTTTGTTCTGCACTGGTGTCATTTTAAGAGTGCTTTATGCCAGGGCCTTTGATGCCAAATTTCATCCCACAGTGAATTCTTACATGTAAACTCTCCAAAGCAAATTTTACAATAGACTTACGAACTGGCCCTTGGTTCCGGTAGCGCTGCTTGCAGGCTCAGTTAAAAAGCAGGCTCTATGGGTATAAGACCATAAGCGCATACTCTTTGCAGAATACAAATCCTAAAGCTTCTCTGTAATTTCTACTCCCCCAAAGCAGCGTTCTGCTCTTGCCAAATGTATATGTTAAGAGGATGAGTGTACCACTTATTAGGAAATGTGAATGAAATGAGGACTGGATCGTGCTGATTAAAACCCAGGCATACATTTCTGTATGCTGTGGCTGATAAACTGAAATTACTTGGTGAGCTGGGGATTGGGAATGGATGAATACAACTGCCTAATTGAGTGGGGTTTTTAAAACCACTTTGAAAATATTTGTGACTCCCTCCTTTTGCTTCCTCTGAGTCTTCAAGCTTTTAAATGTTAAGTGTTTCTGACTAGATATAATCTCTCTAAAATTAGTGAGTCTTTTAAATTAAATAAAGTGGTTTAAAACCGGATCCAAATTCTTAGCAGCAGAAAAATATTAGAAATCTTTGTGTAGTTTTCTGTTGAGTTTTCATTCCAGATGTGAACAGACATTTGGAAAATGTTAATGTTTTCCTGTAGATATATACAAGGTACACTTCACGTGTTTGTGAAGCATGAGATAAAACTTAAGAAATTGAATTCCAACTGTTCAAATTCAGCAAGTGGAAACATGCTAAATAAGTCATGTAGAAAAAAGAAATGTAGGATATTCATCATGTGATTGTATGGCAGGTTAATCTATAATAATAAAGATGGTTCTCTTGTCCAATTCTAGAAAGGCCAAAATAAGAGTCCTTGCTTACAGTAACTGCTAAAGTGTAGGATATAAATGGTTAGGATACATCAGGATGATGTACAGTATATCCATGCAATGGCTTATAGTACTACAGCCTTCAACACTATTGCATACATTGTGCAACTTAAAAATTATGCTTAATATTAATATGACTTCCATAGGGAATAGGAATAAAATGCTATAACTAAGTAATGCAAATATATTTATGAACACTCTTTCTTTCTAGCTTGTCATATTAATAATTACCATATTTCTTTCATTTAATATTTAAAAGCCACAAAGAAGTATGAGTTGAATTTACACCTATTAAAAATGACATTTAACTATACTTGAAAAATAGTCTGGGGTGTTACTACATTGTTCTGTCTGTTGTAAAGATACAGATTTGAAACCTAGCAACAGGATTTCTTGACTGTTCAATAGAAACTGAAAATTCCTGAAAGGAGATCTCATAATTGAAAGAGAGGCCCATATTTATCTTTTACATTAGTAACATAAAACATAGTGTATATATATGATGTTGAGAATTTAAGTGTTATTCTCGTTGAGGAAAACAGTACAGTATCATTGTGAGTTGTCATCTGTGTCCCCATGGAACACTGCTGATAAAGGTAGCACTGCTCTGCTTGATCATTAGACCATTCATTTACTTTCAGAAGGATTAGCAAAAATGCAACTACCAGATTGTCTGGATGCAGCATGCTGAATTGGTGGAAAACTAATTTCTTCCGGAAAAAAAGGCAACTTTTGATGGTAAGGCAACACAGGAAGAGGTGGGAAGAACCAAGATGCCCTTGGTGTTTGACTGCTGTTGCGCTAAGTTAAATGAATGTGAAACCAAACCCAAAAAAATAAAACAAAACTACTCAGTGCTGTGAAAACACTGTGTTAAAGAAAACGCAATGACCTCTCTCACATCAAAAAGTGTTTCTACAGTATATTTTTTTTCTATCAAATGAATGAAAAATCTTCTTCTTAATTGAATCATTGCTATCCCACCTTTCAAGTATGGTTCATTTCCATGTCCAATACCTTGTGAAACAAAGCTGTGAATTTCACTTGGCAAAACCATATCGACCTTTCAAACACCTTTAAAACCTGGTGTTTTGCCCCACAGGTAAGAACTTTGAGGTGTTTGACAGAAATGAAAAAAACACAGAAGAAGCAGCTCGAAGTTGGAGGATCTCAGGAAGAGACAGTGGACCTTGTTAGAATTTGATTCTGCTGTAATAATTCATTATCAAATTGCTAAAGTCTTGGGTACAATAAAGAGTTTGAAATTGTCTGAAAAAAAAAAGACTAAGAATGCAACCAGCAAATCCTGGCATGAAAAATTAAGAAGGTATTTATGGATCTTCAACACTACAGCTGCTCACTGTTTGGTACAAAATAGTTTTCTAAAAGTTGTGCCATAGAAATTCAGATTTCTATATTCCAGTACTAGGATCACAGACCAAGAGCACAATGACAAGCAGAATGTATCATATTTAAGAACCAACAAAATGAGTGAGAAAACATTGGTGAAAATATATTCAAGGACGTTATTTTAAATCATGTATAAGAAAGCCTAGTTTGAAACTGATTCTTAAGTAAAAACCATTATAAAGTGCAGCCATGTTCAGCCATTATTCCTAATGATAACATTTGTTGCAAAAAGTTTCCTAAAGTGCTGAAAAGAATCAGAATCCTATTTTACAAGGTACTGAACAAACAAGTAGAGAAATTCCAACCCTGAATAAGTGTTGATAATTTCACGTGTATGTATTTAAAAAAACCACAAACTTAAAACTTGAGCTAATTTAATATTTGTTATTGCTTGGAAGTGTTAGGACATAGCTTTCACCTTTTGTAATATAGGGCAGCACCTCTGAGGGCAGAGTTTACTCACATCCATCCATTTTCAGACTTGCATGGTGAAAAGCCTTATGAAGGCTAATGGGCTTACTGCTCATCAAGAGGCTGCCTCTTATCTCTTTCTTGGAGAGCAGGACTGTGCTAGGAAGATACCTAAATATGTCACTGACTGAGGTTGCTTGCACATTTAACTGGTAGAAAATATGAAAATAAAGTTTTCAATACAGAAAATGACTAGCAATATATTGTAAGAATTCTGGTAAGAATACCAATTTGCAAGAATGCCACTATCTGTGAAAGGATAGCAGTCATCTTGGATGAGAGATTTCTCCCTCTTACATTTCATGAATAACCATGACTAGCGCCATGACCCTACTTCCTACCAAGACCTTTTTCAGAAGTTAGCTTCTCTCATTTCTTGAGAAATTGGCTAGCTTGTTTCTGCTCAAGGCTTAGGAAATACAACCAAATTTATTATGGATTGAAGCAGAAAGCAGCGATTACAAACCTACAGGTAAATCATAATTCTGACAGTGAGCTTCCTTTGGAAAATAGCTTATCATTTCCTCTTATGAATTATTCCATCAAATAACATGGAGAAGGCTAATTCAAGGTGATATTTGTCGCAGTACATCATCCTGGAGATAGACAAGAATCAAAAAGGAAAACAGCAGAGCAAAGTCCCTGAACCTGTAAGGGGGTCTGCATGGGCAGAGAGATACTTGTGTCAGAACACAAACAAATATAAGAAAGACAGCACTGATCCCTTTTCAAGACTGGGACAAAGCATGCTGAAATCAGTGAACCTGGGGAACCAAATGTAAATAAAGAATGGCTACAGTGAGCTATTTCTACTGCTTGCACTGGATACACTGAGTCCTTAGTAAATTATATACGTATACAAATAGTTCTTGGTACGTAAAATAAATTCTAGTGATCCAGCTAATGCTATAAATATTAATCTTCAGAATGAATTTCACAAGAAAGGGAGATAATACATATTAAAATATGAATGCCAGTTTCATTTTTTCATGGTAATAACACTTAAAAATTTCCAATGTAAAAAAGAAAATTGATCAATACAAATCTTCGCATATTCTTGAGCAGAATTATTTGGAAATGCAGTCAATGAAGTTCCCCTTTCTTTGTCTTTTAATCCCTCGATGACTCTTGTTTTGTCAGTGGGCATGGCAACACAGCAGTAGCAGATACTTCGTGTAAATAGTTGATTGTGAAGCAGCTTAGTGAGTGCCATATCCACTGACAGAGCTGCTGTGGCTTCCAGTGAGATCGAGTAGAAATTGTTTACTGTGGTTAGAGGGGTCCTACTCTCTTATCTTACCTCCTTCTGAATTCATTTGCACTTTGGTCCTTCACAGAGACTTACATAGTTAAGGTATTTCTTAAATGAAAAAGTGAACTCTCTATTGCTTTAAGCTGGTGTAAGGTTAACAGGTATACAGGGAAGTTAGGCTGGTAAGAATAGTTAAATATACAGAAAAGGTGCTCACCACCATTGTAGGCTCGCAAATGAACTCCTGAAGGAGCAATCTCCAGAAAGACATCCTTCCTCAGTGGAAGTCAGCCTTTAAATGGGGTCTAGGAGAGGTGGAGCCTGGCTCCACCCCTTAGTATCACACAGGTGAATTGCCTTCACCTGTGCTCCCATGGCTGACTCAGCACTTAACTCAGGTGGTTAATTAGAGGTTCAGGCCATGATTCAACAGATCCCATACACTCCACCCATTTACAGCATGAACCAATGATAAACTAAGGGTGAGTCTTTCCTATTACAGAGATTCAACACATCACGATGCTTATACAGTTCCCTGTCGCAATGTATGTTACCACAGTTTTAAGGCAAGTGATGATTGATTAAAGTTCGTGTTCTTTCTTGGGCCAGTGCTCAATGACATTACTGGAGGCATGCAGTTGTGAGGTGCAGGTCCATCTTATGCTCCATCAGTCCCATCAGTAAATCATCACTGGACATCGCACATGGTCTGGCGGCAACACTAGAACATTTTGATGATATTTTGTTCCTTCCAGTGGTCCTGGAGGCTCAAAGACTCATGGGGAGTAATACAGATGTTTCAAGGGTACCAGGAGGGGAAGGTCCACCCTCCAGGGCAAGATACAGGCCGTATTTTTATCCTGGGTCAACACTTCAGCTTGTACTGGGGCATGCCCCAGCTGCCTGTACCATAACTTCTGGCCAGATGTATGTGGCTGCATAGCTATAACAGGCACCAACAGGGGTGTCCTGATCTGCCACAGGGACATGACGGGGGTCCCTTTGGCAATAAAGATTGGAGTGTTGACCACAATACCTGTAGGCCATATACCTATCACTGGAGGGACTACTGAGCCTCCCACCTCCAATAATCTCTGCCAAGGTGCAAGTAGGCCACACCATTTAGGTCCTACATTCACCTTCCAAGATCATTTTATTCTATGGGTACCTGGATCTAGATTCTCAGGGGCAGGGAGCAGAAGATTATTTTCATTGCCAATTCGGGGTCTTACCTGATTATCAGTGCCCATAATTTGGATCCTAAGTGGGAAGGCCCATGTTGTTTGTAGCATTTTCTGGGCAGTGGGTCTGCCGTCTCAAAGTCTTTCATTCAGGTCCCGCAGGGTTTCATACAGTCTCTTCGTCCACCTCTGCAGGGACTGGGAGTCTGTCTTCAGGACAGCCTTGAGAATACCATTATAACATTCAATGAGGCCTGCCCCATATGGCAGGTGGAATCGTCATTGATGTTATTTTCTTCTGCCCAGCGCTGTATCGTTGCACCAGTAAAATGGGTCCCTCGGTCGCTCTCGATGACTTGATGTGTCCCGTAGGCAGACATCAGTATAGTGAGTGCCTTGATGGTACATGCCCTGTTTGCTTCCGGTACCGGATAGGCCTGCAGTAGTCCACTTGCATTATCGACACGGGTCAGGGCATATCTCGCCCCCTCAGACCGAGGGAGGGGCCCGATGTAATCGACCTGCCATCGCTGGAGATCATTGTGTCCTCTAGCAAGATGGGCTGTTGTTTCGGGCAACTATCTCGGTCTCATCTTAGAGCAAGCGTCGCAGTCTCAACATGCCTGGGCGATGTCAGATAGCTGTACAGACAGCCCCCATGCTTTAGCAGCTGTCCACATTGTCTTTTGACCACCATGCCATAGCTTCTGATGTAACCAACAGGTGATGTTCTCAGATGGTGAATTCTCAATCCATCGAACTCAGGCCAATGTGTCAGCTTCATCATTTCCCAGTGATTGTAAGGGTTGGTGACCAGAGACATGGTAGACACGTACAGTTCTGTGTTTTACTGTATTCCATATGTCTAACCACATATCTTTGCCCCAGATTGGTCGGGCGTGGATAGTCCATTCCTGGGCGGCCCACTGTGCAATCCAAAGAGTGAGCCCCCGGTACACATCCCAACTATCTGTGCAGATGTTTAGGATGACATCACCAGGGTCCTTGGTTATAACCATCCACACGGCTCGCAGTTCTGCCCATTGGCTGCTCTGACCATCCCCCTTGTCAAACCAGACCATCTCACTGGAGGGATGGTATGCTATCGCTCTCCACTTGCTTGGGTTGCCCCCGCTGGACCCATCTGTGTACCACGCATCTTTGGGAATAGGATATTTTCCCTCCTGAACAGGACTCTTCTCTGGTGGAGTGACCAATGTTGCTTCTGGTGCATCACTGTGATATGTCACTGGGCCTAGCATCTTCTGAAGTTCTTCTTTTAGTGGTGATGAAGACAGACTACTCCTCTGGCTGAGACAGGTGACCCATCATGCCACCGTTTGTGCTTGGGCCACCTCTGTCTTAGGAAGGTGGGTCAGATCTTTTACCCACCCCTGAATCGGCAGAGTGGTCTTAACTATGATTTCAGCTGTTTGAGTTATTGGCTCTACCGCCTGTAATGCGGAGTAAACAGCCAATAATTGTTTTTCAATCATACTATGTCTTTCTTCTGCTCCATGCCAAACCTGAGACCAGAATCCAATGGGGGGTCCAAACAGTACTCTGGCATTGCCACAGGCCCCAGCCAAAGCCATCCTGAGTGACATGAAGGTCCAATTCAGCTGGGAGGGTAGGATCGAAAATACCCAATGCCTGGGCTTGTTTAACTGCCAGTTTTGCCTGTTGGAAAGCATCTTGTTCTGTTCTCCCCCAGTCCCTTAGCTGCCCCTTTTTCGTGAGTCTATACAGTGGCCTCAGCAGCTGCGCTAAATGAGGTATAAAGAAGCACCAGTACCCCACTATACCTAGAAACTCCTGCAGCTACTTCATTGTTGTAGGGACTGGGAACACCTGAACCTTATCTATGACAGCACTGAGTAGTACTGGGGTCTTTCCTGACCAAACCACCCCCAGGAATTTTATGGACAGGCCCGGACCTTGCACCTTGTGAGGATTTATAGCCCATCCTCTCTGTTGTAAATAGGCAGTTAATCGACCTGCCACCTGTCCTACTGCCTCCAGTGAGTCAGATGTCAACAGAAGATCATCAAGGTTATGATAGAAATTAACATCATCAGGTTTTTTCCAATTAGCCAGGCCACACGCCACTAGATTATGACAATAAGTTGGCGAGTGCACGTACCCCTGTGGTGGGACCCGAAAGATCCACTGCCTGCCTGCCTCCCCACGTAAATGCAAACTGATCTTGCGATTCTTTAGCAATCGGAATACTGAAGAATGCATTTGCCAAATCTAGGACACAAAGCTAAGTTCTTATTTCTCTACTCAATGTGTCCATTAGGGAGGCAATATTGGGTACGGCCACATGAATGGGCAGCTTGACCTTATTTAACTCTCTATAATCCACCATCATTCTCCATGTTCCATCCTACTTCCGCACTGGCCATACAGGGGAATTATACGGGCTATGTGCAGGTCTTATAATACCTACTTTCTCTAATTCCTGCACCATTCTTGTTATTTCATCTTGCCCACTTGTGAGTCTGTACTGTCTGATATTAGTAATACGACGCGGTTTCGGCAGGCAAATAGGCTTATGCTTTGCATGGCCTCTCAATATTGCCTGCACCACTCAGACACTAATACAGCTTTGTCAAAGTCTGAACTCTCCCACAGTTTTCTAGAGAGCCAGACCCCACAGAATATCTATGCCCAGGATTTATTCTTGGACTGGGGCAATAGATACCTTATACTCCCTGGGTGGGAGACGCCCAACCCCCAATTTCAACCAGGTCTGGGTGACTGGAATGGTCTGTCCCCCAAAACCTCCAATCATCACTCTGTCACCTTCAAATTTAGTCCGATCTCTGTAAATTATTGATGTTTCTACCCCTGTATCAACTAGTGCTATAACTCTCTGAATGTTCTTTCTGGACCAGTAAATTGTCAAGTCCACATAGGGCCTCCGGTCCCATCCCTCCAGATGGGAGCGGAGGCCCTATGTGGACTAATGTCCCTCGTCATGCCGTGAATTGAGGTAAGGCCAAATCTTTTGCCTCTGGTGGCTCAGGCATCGTGGCCAGAGACACCTGAGGAGGTTTCTTTTTCCTATTAGGGATTATTAAATCCTCTAAATTCCATGTTGTTGACAGCATTCTTTCTATAACCCTTACCATTGGTTTTCTAGAGTAATTTTGGAATTTTTGATTATTCTTCAGCTGTCTCCACAGCTGAAGGAGGACATGGTTGGGCTTCCAATCAGTCTTAGCAAATTGGACCCCAGCCTAAATTAGATCATTAAACATTTGTTTTTGGGAAACCCTTATGGGTCCCGATTGAGGAGCTCGTGTAGCCAGCCCCTTGGTTTTAATTACTGGCAGGACCTCAGCTTCTTCTAAGGTTCAAATGTTATGTCTAGTTAACAGGAGTTCTGTTTCTCCTAAGTCAGCTACTAACTGGGCAGCCTGCTGGACTACCGCTTCTGAGGCCACCAGGGGATTTAATATAGAGACCAGAGTGCCATATAGATGGGAGGGGGCCTGCTGTAGAATCAGGTCTCTCACCCCTGCTGAAAGTTTAACCATATCAGGGCTATCAAACGCATCCTCATAAATTGCTTCCCTTATACCTAGTTCTCAAATATAATTTTGAAGGTCCTCCATTGAGGACCACACCCCTGTATGTAAGGGTATAACAGATTTATTAGGCCAGACCATAAAGCATGCTGCCATCAACCAATCTATTATAGAATGATTTTCTTTGATATATTGGACACCAGCATATAGCCTCTGCCTGAGGGCAGGATGGACAGTCATGGTGGCCAACTTGGATATTTCCAGGCCATTCACCATAACACTTTCTGCCCCAGAGTCCCACAGTCTTAATAACCAAGCAAGCACACTTCCTCTATGCTTTTGTTGAAATCATTGGAATAAATCCATCAATTCTGTTGCCGTGTATGGCTGGGCCATTATATGGAAGTGAGTCTGGGCAGAGGACCATTGATCAGGCATCACCCCTGCCTGTCTATCCTGTACTTTTTAAGTTTTTTTTTGAGTTATAACAGGATGGACCTCTAGCAGGTCTGTCGTAATTGGAGCTTCAAGATATGATTTAGAATTCTTATTTTCCTGATCAACAAAGTCTGTTAATTCACTAGTCTGGTCTTTGTCTATCGAAACATTGCAAACTTGGCCTATCAGATAAAGCAGAATTAGCTTCTTCCCTGTTAATATATCAAGTTCTTTCTCCAACTTTTCAATGCGGTCTCTCAAAAGTTGGTTTTCACTTTCTAAAATATTATTCCTTATTCCAGCCTGATTTAGAGCATTTGATAATGGCCATGCCACTGCGGAGGCAGTCACCTGTCTTTCTTTCATTATTAATATATCTTTACTAAGTCCCTGAAAGTAGTCTGCCATGCAATATGGGGAGATACTTCCCATAACACACAGGGGACCCCATTTTTCAATAATAACTGCAAGTTCATAAAAAGGAGATCCCACAAATCCTGGGATCTGTCCCAGTATCTTTTTGTCTAGAGAGGTAACATTCTCCCCCTGACTCATTTATAAAAATTCCTTTAAAAAGACACTATGTAAATATTTAAGTATATTTAGCCTGCCTGTCTCACCAAATGTAAGGTTAACAGGTAAACTGAAAAGTTAGGGTGGTAAGAATAGTTAAATATACAGAAAAGGTGCTCACCAGTTTTGTAGGCTCACAAAGGAAATCCATAAGGAACCATAAAAAAAAAAAAACTCTACAGGAAGAGATCCTTCCTCAGTGGAAGTCAGCCCTTAAATGGGGTCTAGGAGAGGTGGAGCCTGGCTCCACCCCTTCCAGGCACACAGGTGAATTGCCTTCACCTGTGCTCCCATGGCTGACTCAGTGCTTGCCTCAGGTGGTCAATCAGAGGTTCAGGTCTTGATTCAACAGTTCCCATACAGGTGGCAACTCAGACTTTTTCTTTGAATTGAATACTGAAGATGTTGTTAGATCTTGCACTGTGAGATAATTATCTGTATTTGATCTGTTTGTACCATGCTGGCAACCTATCTTTATTGTGAACGATGATGGCTTGTTGCCCTTGTTTACTGTCTTTTTCAGCAAATATTTTGCTGGAAGATACTCCTTTCTACTGTGTTATTGCATGTAGGGAGGGATGTTACCAGAAAATGCAGGCACACTGTAATGATTGCATCACCTTCATCCATGACTTCCCACACATTTTCAAAACAATGCAGCATCTTTTTGAGCACTGACTCACAGGAGACAAAAGAAATTGATACAGGACCTTTTACTGTGCAGAATGACTTTTTAAAGGATTGTCTGTTCCAATGTTTTGGTTTTTTTTCTTTTAAAGCTGTTGGTCTGATATTCAAACAGGACTTCTTTCAGTCTGTAGTAGCATGGATGAGAACTGGAACATTTTGCTTAATGGACTTAGCAGGCTGTTTTTCAAAAAACAAAACAAACCTAAAACACGCAGACTTCTAGTAACACCCTGCACTCTGCTTTTGACACATACAGCATTTGAGAAGATGCTTTATGTACTCTGCTGATTACAGCTCTGTGATTACTTCCAGCTTTCGTATAGCATCCTTACGGGAGACTGATAGATAGGATTTGAAGTTAGGCTAAAATCTTTTAAGTATGTATGTATATGCATTTATGTATTTATATAATATCTGTGTATATATCTATACATTTAACCTGACCACATTAATATGAATATTACTTTGGTATTTTAAATCTTCGTGTTATTGTATAATTCTGGTATTATGTTCTAACATGTATGCTATATGTTTGTAAGCTTATGTTAATACTCTAAGGATTTATACCGAAGACACAGATTTTTGCCATAATACTACTTTATTGGGTTTTCATGCTATTGATCATAACATTTATAGGACTTTGAGATAAATTTTAAGGAACGCCTCATTGCCTGTAATTATTTGTCCAAAAATTTTATCTTTCTCAGAGTTCCCAGATTTAAGGAAAAACTCCTGCTTGTTTCATTCTGAAGACATTTGCTTAAAGAAAGAATGTTAAAGACCATAAGTGAAATGGTCATCGCTTCACAGAGACAAAAATTCAGAAGTCTGTCCCTGCCATTCTTCATCACAGAGATAGCAGCACAATCTGCAGGTAGGCCTTTTCTTCTTAAATGATGAAAGAAAGTTTTTAATTACTCATTAGTTTGTTATCTCATAAAACTTGAGTTTGGGACTCATCAGACTGTAAGTATCCTGTAGGTATGTAAATATTATTAATAATAATAAATGCTGCACTTTTTTCAGCACCTTTCCTACTAGTGCAAAAAGCATTAACATGTAGTCCTTAATTACGTAACACATTATTTATTACTTCTTTAATTTCAGTGATAACTCTGAAATGCCATTTCACTTCTGGATTCTAAATCTAGTGAATACCTTTAAGTTCTTCAAGGTGTGTTTCCAGTTAATCGTTTGTTTGTGGAGTAAAATGTCATCTCATTCTAGTCTGCTCTTTTTTAAATTCTTTAAATGTAGATTAAACCTGAAATATGCTTCCTAACAAAATGCTGAAGCTATCTTAAGTTATAACGTGAGGAGGAAAAACAGTATCTTTTTCTTTTCTTTTTTCTTTTTAGACTGGAAATCTCAACGAAGAGATCTGGCCACAAATTGTAGTTCTTGTTTCCTAGCAGAATATTAAAAAGGAATAAAGATAGAAAGCATATTAAATATGCATGATCATCCCAAAATTTCTATTTTAAGTGTACACATACCTTATATATAAGGCTTTCCCCATGTTCTGTGAATTAGCAGTAGTTGCAGTCTCTTGTGTGTGTGTCTTGGTGTCTGAGGTGTAGGTACAAATTGCAGACTTAGGAGAGGACAGTGTCAGCAGACTCTGGAAGTTGATTTTGTTTGCCAGAAAGGACCTCAGGGCAATACAGTTTTGGAAACTTTAATGCCATTAACCTTGACAGAGGTGACATTCAGAGTTGCACATGGAGAGTGCAAGCACTTGAAACATATTTATCTGCAAGTAGATCTGTGTGTCTTCAGTTTGTTATGCGCTATGGAAAGGGCGTAGACATTCCCATCATTTAAGCATACTTCTTGTGAATTATGATTTGGTATGGATTCATTGGATTTCAGAACCTGAAAGTATGTTCTGGAGGAAGGTGGTGACAAGCCTAAAAGCTGATGTCAGGTTACACGGGAAATTCTGCTGCAAATGCCCAATGTATCCAGAAATTTGTAATTCAAGATGTGAATCTGTGATGTTTCATGTGGGTCTCATAAGAGCATTGTTTTGGTCATTCAGGAAAGGCTGATTTCTTCTGCTATAAAAATCAGATCCACTGTGCAGAACAAAGGGGCTGTTTGTTGGGTTTCATGATTTCTTTGGAAAAAAAAAAAACTTCAATAATTTCTCTTCAGAACTGACTCAGTGCCTGAGGTGTCCTCCCACCCCCTCAGTGCTTTGTCTAAGAATAGAAGCAGTCTGATAACTGAAAGAGATCAGATAACTGCAGGATATACACATAATATCACATTTTCCATTCTTTTCTTCCTGTCCAACCATATTTATTCTCCTCCAGATGTTCACAAAGACTATGGTTATGCTTGGATCAGTACACATCCAGATTTGATGTCTTATATTATAAAAATTCATAGACATGGTAGAGGGGCAGATTTACCAGATGTACATGTGTCACAGGCCTCAAGTTGGTTTGTCATTAATGTGGTGACGGTCCTGGGATCAGGGTTATCCAGTACTTCTGTGCTGAAGATGGGAAGGAGAAAATTTGGAAAAATACAAGCTCCAGAACTAAGTGGAAGAAAAATTGGAGTGCTGGAGTATTGCAATAAACTTCAGTGTGCTTCATCCACTGTTGAGGCAGGTCAAGGCTGTCTGAAGTTTGTGATAAGGAAACGAAAAGGTTAATTATTGTTACAAGAATGTATAATTTGTATAGGGATATAAGACTATGAAGAGACATACACTGCCCATCTGAAGAGCTCTGTCTAATGGATATAGGGGGTCATGATAAATAATACACAATTGAGTTAAAGCATCGAGAGACTCCTAGTATGGGTCATATGGAGACATGTGCCATACTACCTAATCTTAGGGCCAGTACAGTCAGAGGAATAAGGTTAACTATACATAAAGAAAGTGTTTGGGAAAGGAGAGGTTGATCTTTTAGCTCAGACCAACAACTAAGTTCTGAGCTTCTGGAATTACAGATTCAGATTTTCTACTTTTAAGGACCGTGTCTTCTAACATTTTATCCAAGGCAGCTCTAATCTGGACAGCAGAGCCCAGATACGTTTTGGCCGTCGTGGTATATGGGTGGAAATCCCATATCTATCTATGTACTGAGTATAACTAAGACTTGCAGGCTATTTCTTCAGGGGATACTAATAAACGTGCACAGGATTATAAATAGAAGCTGTGATTTGAGATTTAATCCCATCACCATGTTTGTGGCTCTATCTGTGTGACAGCCATTGAAATGCTGATCTCTTTGCAACAGCAGAACTCAATTTTTGTTCTGTGCAGAGCACTTTGAAACTTTTTGAGTAATTAATAAAATATTAATTGTAGAAATCCTCATTCTCAAGCATTTCCATTTTCAGTTTAAACTAGGAAAATGAACTCAGATGACTATCTGAATGTGACGTGGACAGTTGATTTCATATGCTAGATTTCCTACAGCGTTAAAACAATCTGGGGAATGCATTAAGGCTTCAGTCACGTGATGCTTTTGCACAGAAGATAAAAGTGAGCCTATCTGTTTTTATATGTTTCTATATGTTTCTAGCATAAATGCTAGATCTTTTTTTCTTGAAAATGTGTTCTTGATCTTGAATGCTGGACTTACCGTGTGATGGTGGACTGGAAGTTATTTTCAAACTGAAGAGGTTGAAATTCCTATGTTTGTTCTGATACTAGCTGCAAAGTACAAATTAAAAAAAAAAAAAAGGCTTTTGTCTTTGAATGAGATGGTATATTTTGCAAAGGAAGAATATTATACAATAACTGCTCATTTCAGAAGTAATTAACCTTCTTATGCCATTTGCATTATTAATGTACTAGAATTATCATAATGTCCTAATGTATCTGAATTTCTATTAATGTTTTCTCTGCTAAATAAATAAAAGGGAATTGAGTAAAGAGATGACATTTGTTTTAATTGTTCATTGGGATTCTTTTTTCCTCTCATTCAAAGCTCTGATAGTTTGTTAAATAGAAACCCTTAAATAGATGGCATTTCATGATAGGTTTTGAACCTAATTATATCAAATGTCATAGCATTATTTATTTAAAAGGCTTTTCAAGACTACTGTACAGAGGAAAACATGTACTTTCCTTTTAAATGGCTTACAATTTTCTGTTCAGTACGTTCTCAAACAGCTTTGAATAAGCTGACTTCTAGAATGCTTTGGAAGTGTGTCCTTTTAAAGGCGGTTAGCCTTGTATTTACTGCTTCTGTCTTTAATGAGAAGATCTGCTAGAACTGAGAACAGCAAGCACTGTGCTTATCATGAAAACTTTGATATGTTTTGCAAATATTGGAAAGAAGAAATGACATAAAAACTGATGACCACAGCACTCTGTGGAATTTAAAAGGCTTCTCTTTAATTCGAAGATACTAGGTGAATAGAAATATCTAGACTTTTTGTAAAGCATGTATATTTTGGTGAGGGATGAAGTGCATTGTTTGTATGCTAATATGTACGTTGACCATAACTTGGGATTTCCTCAGATTTGTAGTTTACAAAGAGGGAGAAAGAAGACCTTAAGGACTACTGAGCATGTAGAAATAGCAAGCATCGGTGAAACTGTGTGATAGGAGAGAGTAATTATGATTTAATTGTCTTTGGTTTCAAAGTATGTGAACTACTCTCTCAATAAATGAGGTATTCAATTATGATTTAAGAAAAACTAGGAAAAATGTGAGGAAACATAATTCAATTTCTTATCCATTTTCAACATTTCCTACTGAAAACAAGAAGTATTGTTTTCAGAGGCTCAAATTAATGATTGAAATTTTTTTTCGCATTGTATTTTTAATAGTTTTTTAACGAAGCAAAAAAAGTCATAATTATTTAAATTACTTTTTCTGCAGAAAACAAGTAGTGACATAATCATTGTCCATAGGAGACATCGATAAGAGATTTCACTCAGCTCTACCAGCATTGCCTAGGATGTCATTTCTTATGAATCCCTGGGGTTTCCACAGGAAGTAAATAAGGAAAAGTCAGATGGTTTTAATTATTCTATAATGTCTGCCTCTGAATTTCCCTCTGGAAAAGCTCAACTAACTCTAAAGCAGAGAAGCACTGCTTTTTTATTATGGTTTGTTTGTTTGTTTTAAATGTAGTTCTTGTACTGTTAAAGAAATATCTTAATGCGTGACTACCATGACCGTGTCTTTTGGACATCATGGCTTTCAATTCATTTTTAATTTATTGTTTCATCCCCAGAATATCTTTGGAGAACAAGTCACTAACTGGTTTTAGTCAGATTCTTTGTCAACCTCACACAGTAAAATCTGAGAAGCCTCACTGATCTGTATCTGTTAAGTCATCTTTCTGGAATAATATGCATTATGTCACTGTAGACTAATACGGATGCGCTAAGCTACAAACTTTTAATTGGTGAAAGCTGGACAAAATAATGTATTATTTCTTAATATTTGATGAGTCCTTGCTTGCTTTGCAATCTGAATTTTTACTTTATTTCTCAAACGAGTACTTGTAAAAAGCACATACAAGGTCATAATTTTCAGCATTCTTAATTTATGCAGAATATCTGACTTACTGCTGTAAAATAATTCTGACCACGGCATAATTCTGCAAACTATTTGATCTTGGGCTGATTAAACCTTCCGTAGAGAGAGCCATAGGAAAAGAATGTGCAGGCTTCTTAGCCTCCCATGTTTTTGCCCTTTCTTCCTCAAAGTAACTATTGAAGAAAATGAAAAACTTGTTATTTTTTTTTATTTAGTCACAACTAAACAACTGTTAGAACCGACAAATGCTTGGACCTAAATAATTGACCTATATTTTGATGGCAGTTATCTTAACAACAAAAGGCCAAAAAACTGTATGTAGGATGCTCCGAAAGTAATGCCTCCTACTTATTTTTGTAGAAACTACAACAGATACAAAGAGCACAACGACACTATTTAATAGATCGAATTCTCAGCTACAAACTCTATTTTTCAACATAGTCACCACTACTGGCTGTGTGTTTTTGCCAACAATGAACAAGAGCCTACATACTGCACTCATAAGGATCCTCTGTGGAGATGTTACGCACTGTTGCTTGTTGCTACTGTTGAAACATGCTACTCACCATCTCTCTGTGCTCACATTCCCTTTTTGGTCTTCAGAAATGTTCAGCAAGCATTGACTAATGTCAGTGGATACCATTTTTTCCACATGGAGTATTTCAGTGACACGCCATTGCTTCATACATACTTCCATATCAACTGCTGTTTTGTCAGACTGCCCCTCTGCTGCTATTTGTTGCATAGCAACAAAATGTGATGGAATCTTGATGGGAATGTTCCACCTCTACTGCCATACCAACAACATCCACCTCTGACAATGTGGGCCAAAATAATAAAATAAGAGCCATTACTTTCAGATCAGCCCTTGTATTACAAGAGGGAGAACAATTGACAGTGGTTTCAACTTTAAAAGCACCTCAGTTCTTTAGCTTGGCGGAAAACATTTGAGATCCTTCCAAAACCATTCCTAAATCCTTACATCTCCACGATTCTATGATAAAACTATACTATAAAGCAAAGTGCTTCTTAACTCACTTTATGACATAATTTCTTTTCCTTGAAATCCAATCATTTTCAGACTTACCGTGAGCAAAATAGCAGTTTAACATCTAAAACATTATAAGTATTCCTATATAACAATTTTTTAAGGATTGTAGATGACAATGTTATTCCTGACTTACCAGACTTGAGATGGGAGTTCAAAAAAGTCATTTTTCAGTACTCTTAGGTCAACATTTTGAATTCTGAACCTCATCAGTGGATACTTTCTTTTAGAATTGGGACTTTTGAGAACTACAGTAAAAGGGATAACGTGAATGCCAACTACAAGAAGTGCAGAATAAAACTAAAAAACTATACTTGACCAAATCACTTTTTTTTTTTTTTTTCAAAAAAATATAAGGCATAAATCTCCATGATCTGAAGCACATGTGGCTAATTGAAGACCTGAGGTAGAGCCTATTTTTGAAGCATTTAATTTGCAAGAGTCTTGGTCTCAAAACATACAATTTTACGATTCCTTATAGAATCACAGAATCATGCTCAGGTTGGAAAAGCCCTTGACGATCAAGTCCAACCGCAACCTAACCTTACTACCTTAACTCTAACAGCCCTCTGCTAAATCATGTCCTGAGCACCACATCCAAACGGTTTTTAAACTCATCCAGGGATGGTGACTCAACCGCCTCCCTGGGGAGCCTATTCCACTGCTTAACAACCCTTTCTGTAAAGAAGTTTTTCCTGATATCCAACCTAAACTTCCCGTGGTGCAACTTGAGGCCATTTCCCCTCATCCTTTCTCCCTCATCCCTCATAGCTTTCTCCCATTCTAAGAACCGGTAGAGAAGGGGATAATGGAGATCTTTTCACTACTCCCTTGTTGCCTCCCTACTCTAAATCTGAATGAATTCCATGTTGTCCTTTTTATTTTTCACACATTCAAATTATTTTCATCGAAGACTGTTGCAGGATGAAGAGAAAATAGTACTTTAGTTGAATCCCTAGCTTTCTCTGTGAACATTCAAATGAAAAAGCACTGCTTTAGCAGCATTCTAAGTGTCTTTTAGTCAAATTAAGAAAAAAAGGCATACACTGTTGTATCCATGCGTCTAATATTATTGAACCTAATCCAATTTAGAAATTGATACATTGCTAAGGAAAGAAAAGGACATCTGCATTGATTCTGAATTTCCAGGAAGCATTGTTTAGAAAAATATGTAATTTTCTGTCATTATATTTGGGGATGGAGGTCTGAACTGTTCCTTGTAAATCACTGCAGGTATATTATTTTGTGAATTGCAATTATTTGCTTAAAAACAGATGGTGCTCCGAGATTTCAGAAAGGTATAATGTGAATATAAAATATTTATTTTCTTTGAACAGACAGGCTAGGCTAACATACCTGAAAGGCACTCTTTGTATTCCAGTTTCATGAGCGAGATCATCACATTTACTGAGTTTGTGCGGACTTACTGTTCGTTGACAGACGAGTTCTGGCTTCTCATCCACAAATTAAAGATAATCGCAGAATCATAGGGCTTGGAAAGGACCTCTGGACCATCTAGTCCAACTACCCTGCACACACAGGATCCCTAAATTAGGCTGCAGCACATTTCCTCTTTCTTTCATATCCTCCTTCAATAAAAGTGGAAAACTAGGATGGTTCCTTTCCCTGCTCCATACAGGCAGCTGTAAATATTTCAAGACTACTGCTTGTTGAGATATGAAGATACCTCTCAGAATATACAAAAAGTTTTGACAGGCTGTTTTTCCTAAGCAAAGCAGCAGAATAAAGAAAATGGCCAATCAAACGTAGATTCTTGGCCATCTCGCTCGTCCCTTTTGTCTTCACAAACTGCCTGTAGAAGTGGTAGATTTAACATGTTTGTGCTCCGGGACTGTGAAGCCAGCATTTTCCTGTCAGTAGCAAAAAGCTAGTAACCTTATCTGCCAGCTGCTGTGCCAAAGTTGTACCAAAAGGGAAGAGGGCATAGAAATTGTGCTCTCCAGAGGCTGAATGGCTTCATATTTGGCTATCCTCAGAGGTTATATTTCATTCCCTAGGGGCAGAGGAATAAACCATCTCTTCAAATAAACATTATTCTGGTCTATGAATAATGTAACAGTATATCGTGGAAAAATTTTTCCTTTTTTTTTTTTACATTATGGGCATAAGCTGCATTTGGCAACATAGTTTTGAATTTATAGTAGTGAAATTAAAGCTGTCGTGTTTTAAATGTGTGCAGATCTTTCAGGGTTGATGGATTACTAACATATTTACATATAATGAATATGAAATGACATAGACAATGCAAAGTATTTCCAGTTCTAGGCTGATGGCTCTTTCCCCTCTGTCCTTCACTTTTCTTGTCTCTTTTCCTATGAAGAGCAAAACAGAGCATGTGTTGTTTTTGTTTTGTTTTGTTTTTGTAAAGACAGCTCAGGTTTCCAGGTGATGGTTCAGAATAAAAGGAGTGTTGACTTTTAAATCTTATTTTGAAAATATTTTCTGTTCTTCTCAAAGGGAAGAATAGATTTCTACTCTAACGTCATGTAACATTTTCTATATAATATACACTGTGAGAAGTATTGCACAGTAGCCATCAACCTTTTTCTTTGACGGCCTACTAAGCTTCATTGCCAGCAATGAAAGCTTGTTGTGTGTATTTTCTATTTGAAAATTTAGTTAATTGTACAATAAGTTTAAAAAACAAAGTAAACTAAATTTGACTACCCTATGCTAAGGACGCATTGTACTGTATGTCCAAATACCTTTCATCCTGTTAATATGACATGGTATGTAATATGAACCAGGCCAAAACAACGTTAATTTTATTTGGCATGTGCGCTGTGTATTAGGCCTGCCAGGAGATTTTTGTTTACTTTGAACAAATATGAACAGTTTATGATCTGGGTTTCCTGTTTTCTTGCATCCCAGGCTTCTGATCTGTCAGGTGTTTTTTTGCAGCACTCAGCAGCGTCCCATGGGCAAGAACAGCACCAGCATTTCTCAGCAACGTTTCTGTTGTTTTACTGCTGTGCTTCCTGTAGCTTATTTCCACGTGATATCTAATGCTTTCAGGTCAGATCCAAAGCTGAGTCAGAGTGATCTTGTGAAAATCTGTATCTGATTTATAGATCGAGACTTTAGAAAGTTGCATGGAAAGCTGTTTTGATGGACGGCTGTTCAACAGAAGGCAGACATAAATGCACACATCAGAAGGAGAAGGAGCTGACTCTTCACAATGTATCTTTCTGCGGAACGATCTTTCACTAAACTGAACCACACATAAGAGTATTGTTTCAATTTCTCTCCACATTAGGCTTTCTGTGCCTAAGTTACTTGGAACTGTAATGAGGATGTCTGCTTATCTTAGTTCTTGTAATGTTATTACATTACATACTTCCACTGATTCCAAATGGTGCTTGTTTCAAGTTCTTGAGCGTTAAACATGCTTCTGACATGTTGTAACAGAGCTGCCCTCAAGCGCTGTGACAGTCAGAGCATTTCGATGTCTCATACAGTCAGAACCTTTGTGGCGAGCTTCAGTAAGAACAGTGCTGAACATCGATCATTCTTTGCAGAGTGGCCACCTTGTACTGCCAGTGAGTAAACAGGCAGGACGCAGGTTCAAACCGTTTTGAATGTACTTGTGGACTGAATATTTGAGCTTGGAGGGTATTACTAACAAGGCACTTTAGAGAGGAAGGGCAAACAAACATGCTGCATGTGTTTGCTTTTCCCTTGGCTATTGTGGATGTTTCGAGTGTGCTAGAAAATATTTTCTGCTGACTCATATTTGCTGTCACATAAAGTAGCCAAATCCAGCAATACTGAGGGGGGCTACAAATGAATTAGTGCTAGTTTTATCAAAGGAATCCCTTACTAATATGTCAGTCAGATTGCCACAGAATGGAAGGAATACAGGTTGAGGGGCTGATCTCTTTTTGGCTACCTGTTGCTCTTCGCTTTCTTCTGTCCTTTTGTTTCACCACAAATCAATATGGAATGAGATTGGCTTGCTGGACAGCAAGCTGGTACCTGATGAAAACAAATTGAATGAGAGTGGAAAGCAAGAAATTGAGTGAAATATCTTACATGGGGAAAATAGTTTACAGACGTTAACCATGTTGTTAGACCTCCTCAAAGAAAACAGTTAAAAAAGTCGTCATGGCTTTCAGTACCCAGCCAGCCACTCAGCAGAATATATAGGATTATTTTCAAAAACAAATAATTTAGAAAAAAATATTCTTTGTTGTTTGCGTTAAATAAAAGTATACAATCTTTAGTGGTGGAACAACATTTACTGCTTTCAGCTTCTACAGTAAAAGAGTCGTCATATTCATGTCATAAATAAAACACCCACCCACTCAGCCTTAAATACCCACAGGCCCACTTTCCAGTGACTGATGACACATGCTCTATATGCATGACTACACTAAAGTTAGATTCACTTTGTGTCATAATAATGCATATCAAAGATGTATATCATGGGAGGATAAAGGGGTCTGTGACGTGTATTGTTCCCTGCAGTATTCCCAAGCCTGAGGGATTAGTTGATGTAAGCTGTGCAGGGTATACACAGTTTGTAAAAGAGTTAGTGAAAAGACAGCACAAATGAGAGCATCCAGTATGAAATTGAGAAAAATGATTCAAGGCTATGCTGACTTGCAAAATGAACAGTGCCAGTTTGCACTGTTATAAATTATTCTTTCCTTTGTGGAAAGTCTTTCTTCCCTGATTACCATATCTTTTCTGTAGGACCACAGATTCATGCTTCCATAGAGGAAAGGTAAAATTTTATCACCTGGTTTGACCCCCACTCTATCGCAGGCCATTTACAGTTCACCTAGCCATTTCGATCGCTTCTTTAAACTTATTTTCTTCATCTTATCTCAAGCCTATCCCATTGGTTTAAATAATTTAACTTTGGAGACAGGGAGATTAAGAAATGACCATCACAGCTGGCGTTCTTTAAGTTGCTGAGCTGGATGTCCTGCCTGAATATCCCCAAACTCTAGTAGGTGAGCTGGTCCCCAGCAGAAGATAATGTTAATGTATTATTCAAACGTTCATGTTTTATTCAGACCGTCAGATTATCCCAAGTCTGAAAATTCCTAGTTAGCCTATTCTAGCAGAATTCCTGTCTTATGAACTAGATGCAATTTAAACAATTTAGAGGCAATTTATCCACCACTTAGGGTGATTTAAACAGAACTCTACAGCTCTCTCACAGATTTTATATAAACAGTGTTTAATCCACGAGGACATTTGTAAAGAAAAAAATAATTTTTTATGTTCAATAAACAAAACTTCATTTGTTTATCCTAGTTTCACAGAACAATGACTATAAAATCAGAACATTGTGCTCTTATTTACAGTGGAATTTTTATAAATCCTTTCTCTGCTAAGTCGTATGTGATAGGATTTTCAGCTGTTTCACCAGCACTTGCAGAATGCAGTCTGCTCAGAACAGCGAGTGACTTTCCTCTAATTCAGTAAGCTGTTCAACCAAAGAGCATTGACAACTGCCTTTGTGAAATCCAGTATGAATTGACTTGCGAAAGTCAATTAGAATTCAATGTTTGGTTAGAGATTCTTATGCACACAACATGCAGTCACCTAGTCAGTCAGATTCTCACGACGTGAACGTCCGTAGATTTATTTTACCTGCAATTTGTTTATTTACCCTTTCGTGGAGTGAAATCCTTACAGTGGTTAATCCATTGTCTTTCAGCACTAGAGGTGGCTTATTTAGCCCTCTGATGCCGTTTTTTATTAGCGTGCCAAATTCCTGCTTGCAGATAATGGTATCAAAATGCGCAGTAAATCCATAGTAGCAGAAGCAGTCTAAACCCAGCTCAGTACTTTTATTTTCCTTCTTTCTGAGCAATGAAGAATTGATTCCTCCACCCCTCATTACCAGCAGTCCTTCGAAATCAGCTATCCACAGTCCACGTCAAACTGGCTGGAGGCTTTTACGGGCACACTGCAATCACAACATGGCTGGCAGAGGTATTGTTGGTGCAAACATAAAGTGTGTGGGGATTTTAGTTGTGTGACAAGTAGTTTACTATCACAGACAGTCTGGAACAGAAAAAAAAAAAATGAGGTGACTATTTAGATTTTCTTAGATGAGAAAAAAAAGAAAGATTGTATCATTTAATTATCACGAGAATAAATTGCCTGACCCACTAATCAGTGATTTCTTCTATGGCCACAGGGGTACTTCTGACCGTGTACCACAGCAAAATGCTTCCTAAATATAGGGTTTATTACCTTCAGTAATAAACTGAAGATATTTTGAAAAATCCATCTTTCAGTAGTGTCCCAAACTCCTTGAATATGACTCATAATATAGTTTGAAATGCTGAATTAGATGCTTTAATAAGATCTCAGCACAAGATATCTAGCCACAGAAATACGAATTATATTCAACTGATACAGAGTCTGATTTGATATAGCCTCTATTACTATGCAGATACTTTTCATTTCTACTGTGTTGATATTCTTGTCAATATCTCTCTTAATTTGCTCTGTCATTCTTCACATAGAAAAGTTTTTCTTCTGTCTTTGATTTACCTCTACGAACTTTTTAATGTAACTTCAGGCTGTTGAATTTTCCCTGTTTCTCCCCTCGTTTTCTCAGCAGAGAACTTCAACATTACAAGTACAGACTCAAAAAGAAGCCAAGATTTCCATCTAACAGAAGCACAAATAATGTCCATTCTGTTTTCCTGTTATAGAGTAACAGAACGGCTGAGGCTGGCAGGGACTTCTGGGCCCATCTGGTCCAATGCTTGCTCAAGCAGGGACACCAGGAGCGGGGTGCACTACACCACGCTTGAGTGACTTTTCAAGGTCTCCAAGATGACTCAATGGTTTCTTTGGGCAACTTGTGCTAGTGCTCCATTACTCACACAGTTAAGTGCTTCCTAATGTTTGTGTGCCCATTTCACCTTGTCCTGGCACTGGGAACCAGTGAAAATAGTATGGTTCGATCCTCTTTTCACCCTCCCCTTAGGTAGTTATTGATAAGGCCTATTAGCTGTCATGGGAAACAGAGTAAGTATTTTGAAAAATGTAGCCTCACTTGGTAGCGCTACAGACAGATGAACACATTTCTGGTCAATGTGTTGTTGCTCTCTGGGCAGCAAGAATGTGCTCCAACACACAAAAAAAGACCGTTTATTCACTTATCTGTGCAAAAGTGTCAGTTTTTTACTTTCGCAATAGAAATTGAAAAACGTGGTACAGACATGAAGAAATGCGTGTATATGTATCATGCATGCAAATGATTGTGTCTCTGTTGTCTTGTATCTGCCTCCACCTTCAATAGAACGCAGCAGATAGATTTTGTGAAAGTAGTCAGTAATGTTTACCTAGCTGGGGCTGGCCAGTCCTGGGAGCCTCGACTGCATCCTGGTACAGAAAGCAATCTGAGCAATCTGTACCGCTTGGCTCTTCTAATCTGGTAAGTAAAAGTTTTAGTAGATGTGGGCTTTAGTAGTATTGGATGCAGCTATCTGCTTGTTGAGGAGATGGGGAACAGTGCTGAGTTATCCTTGCCCGGGAGGCAGTGCGCTTCCATGCCTTTCCAGGGCACTTGCTGTACAACCTGAGGCCATTCTGATGCTGGTGTGGCTGAAATAACTGCAGTGCAGTGCAAGCAGCCACAGGAGCACAGAGCTGTAGCTGCTGCTGCGCTTTGCTGTGTATGGAAAGCAGAAGGTAGGAGAGTCAGTGATCTGTTGTGCTTGAATTTACTAGTTTTTAAGGTTACAGTAAATACTGGGCATGCGTTGAGATGCAAATTGTAATTGTTTTTCTTCCCAAAAATATATATAAATGCCATTAACTTGTGCCCTGTTTATTTAACCTAACTCTCTAATTTACTGCAGTGGTTTTACACTGTCTCTTTATTATTACAGCGTCTAAGTGATAACGGAACCATTGTCTGTAGCCTGGTGACAATTGGATCGGCTTCTCTTCTTGCATACAAATATACTTTAGTTTAGAAGGCTTCCCTTCCTTTTTATTTATTATTTATTTATTTATTTATTTTTGCACAAGGCATGCTGACTCTTTCTTGAAGCTCTGTGTCTGTCTTGAATGCCGGTGGCTTAAACGGCAGTCCCTGATACAGCTGCAGCTCTCTCCTGGTGGGAGTGCTGGAGTGGAGACAGGAATGGTGATGGAGACCTGTAAGTTCTTCCAGGAAGTGAATCTTGTTTCAATCATGTTAAGTAGGATGAAGACACGCTTGTCAGGGTGGTGAACTATAATGTGCAAGTCCTTGCAATTTTCCCTCAGCAGCTTGCAGTCAAAGATCGCTGTCCCTTCTTATCTGTTTTTGAATCCTCTATCCTTGTTGCATCCCTTCAGCATTTTTCCTATTGTCATTTTTCTTTCCTGATTTTCATATTAATGATCTTTCTGTGACTTAATAACTCTGTTACTTGTGTCTAGTTATTTAGAATCGTATGTGTCGGAGGGGATGTTTAAGATCTAGTTCCAACCTCCCTGCTATGAGCAAGGATACCTCTCTCTAGATCAGGTTGTGTAAAGTCCCATCCAGCCTGGCTTTGAATGCTTCCAGGTAGGGGGTATTCACAGCCTTGCTGGGCAACCTGTTCCAGTGTCTCATCACCCTCACGGTAAAGATTTGCTTCCTAATATCTTGTCTAAATCTACCCTCTTCCAGTTTAAAGCCATTTCCCCTCATCCTGTTGCTACCTGCCCTTCCCCAGCTTTCCTGTAGGTACCTTTAAGTACTGGAAAGCCTCTACCAGGTCTCCTTGGAGCCTTGTCTTCTCCAGGCTGAAAAGCCCCAGCTATCTCAGCCTGTCCTTGTAGGGGAAGTGCTCCAGTCCTCTGATCATCTTTGTGGCCCTCCTCTGGACCTGCTCCAGCAGTTCCACGTCCATCTTGTGTTGGAGGCTTCAGAGCTGTATGTAATACTTCAAGTGGAGTCTCATGAAAGCAGAGTAGAGAGGCAGAATCGCCTCCTTCTACCTGCTGGTCACACTTCTCTTGATGCAACCCAGCTTACAGTTGACCTTCTGGGCTGCGAGCACACATTGCCGGCTCATGTTGAATCTTTCATCAACCAACACTCCCAAATCCTTCTCCTCAGGGCTGCTTTCAAGTCATTCTCCATCCAACCTGTATTTGCATTTAGAAAAACTGTAATATTTCTTCTTGTTGCACTTTGGAACTAAAATGTTCTCCAGTCATGTCAAGAGCCTACACAGCTGCCATGGTTAGGGGGATGCCCACCTGTAAGTTAACAGCAGAGCCTCAGTTTAGGTGAATTGTTAGTGCTTGTGGAGGTGGGAATTCAGCTGTTGTGTGGCTGAGTGCTTGAGGATGTGAACTGTAGAGGTGCTGTACTAAGAGGGTAGGTAGGGAGAAGAATTTACAGATACATAGGCAGGTATGAGTAGATGAGTGCTTAACTGATCTAGCTGCTAGTGGAAATGTCAAGAGCTCCTATCTCTGTCCTGGCTTTTGCTCTACACATTTGGCAGGTAAGTGTCCCTACCTGCAAATGTCCAAATAACTGCAGTGTTTATCTTTTACATGCTGGTATGCATCTTCAGAACAACCTTGAAACATCAGGTTTCACATTTCCAAGTTACATTTGAGGTTCTAATGCTACAACAGCTAGGAATTGTCCCAATTAAAATTCATTCCTGTAGAATTTTTCTGTTTTCCTTTAACTAACAAGTATGTTTCTATTCAGTCTGAATAAGCTGTTTTCAATGTTAAAGCTGGGAATACCTTGGATTTAAAAAATACATGGTGTATTTTTCAGGTTGAAATGCATATTCTTCTGTGAGTAAATCTCAGATCGAGGGGTTACATACCGTCTGTTGGAAAATGCAGCATTTAGGACAGCATCTTAGTCCTGTTTTCTAGTTAAATGTCAAATTTCTCAGAAGTCTTATGATCAAGTGTATATAATGCAGTATCCCCATACTCTGTTTGGAAACTGTTTCAAAAATATCCATAAGGGAACTGAAATGTCATGGCCTGAACTGATGATTGAGCACCTGGTGAAGGGGGTGGCTGGCTCAGGAAGCACAGGTGCAAGCAATTCACCTCTGCTTCCCATGTGACCGGAATGAGCACCCTGGGCTCATTTAGCGGCTAGCCTGCAAAAGAAGATCATTTCTTGGGTGAAGGCTGCTTTCTGAAAGGGAGTGTTGTGTAGTCAGAAATACTATTGGTGGTGGGTGAGTTTGTTTTTTCTTGTACCTTATTTTTTCTTGTACCTGATTTTTGATATCTCTAATGATACTTTCTCTGACATAACAAACAATTTATCAGAAGCAGTTTTGCTGCTTCTAGGGAACAATGTTATCAAAGGCAACTCTTAACTTCAAGAACGCGAGATAATATGTTGGTGCTTGTTCTTAAGCACAGAAGCACAAAGATGTGGTAGTGGGTAATACACGTGGCACTCGGTTATGTATGTAAACTGTAATGCAGAGTCTTGCCACTTTTTGTTTGTGTAGCTTGTCTCTTTATTTGATATTTGGGAGATGGGTGGAGGGGGGAGGTAAAAAGGCCTGGTAAGGTTTATTTTCTTGTAGGCCTTTTAAATTTGCTGCCGTTTGTGTCTGAGCCTCCAAAATCCTAAATCACACTAATGGGATGTCTAGAATGGACACTGGTGGAGGAAGAAAAATTACATCTGATAGAGGTGCTATCTGCTATTTTTACTTTCTGCCCAGGATTTTTCTTTCCACTTTTACCCAAGGACTATTTTCATTGTTTCTTTCTTTTTTACTTGCAGCTCTCAGTTCTGTGATGAGTTAGAAAAAATGAAAAAAACTAATGATATCCAAACTGGATGGACATTACTAAAATTATATATTAACAGGAAATGCATCTGCATGATTGCCTTTCTCTGCAGTAGAAAATTGTAGTAGTGTGATTGCAATCATGTTTGGTGGTCAGTGTTGTTAGCGTTAATGTAGTTCCTACAGAGTAAGCTGAGTTTTAAGTAAGATTATCTTTGGTACTCCAAGAAAGAGAAGAGAAGAAACAGTCTCAGTTATATTTTGCTATAGCAGTTTCATATGCTATTGGTGGCATGCAACATGGATTTTTTTTCCTTGGGCTGATATCCTCAGAGTTTGTTACTTGAAAGCTGCCCTCTATTACTGCCCGTTTAATCTTCCCTGTAAAATAAAAAAATAATAAAAATCTTACTCTCTTCCTGTTATTTTTATTTCAATACTTACCTTTATATCTCTGCTCTAAAGATTCAGTTTTAAGTGATACTAGATAGATCTTAGCTGTTCTAGTTCTGTAGACGAGATACCTAAATGTTATAGTACCTTTACACAAGTGAGAGTACATTTGGATGATGCTCTCAAGAGCAAAGAGTATTCTTTTGGGTAAGCGTAGCTAAAATTATTTGCAGTGTTCACCCTCTGTCATTAAATCAGCTGATCTAAACCTCTGCTTAGTAAGGCTACTGCTCGTAGGCTTACGAGGTGACAGTGCAAGTACGTTTATTGGCTTTCACTAACAACCCATAGTGAGTACTGTATTTGAGCCAGAATTGGTTAAATTTTCCAAGCTCTTTTTTTTATATTTATTACTGAAGTCCCTGAAATGTTTAGTTTTCATTCTTGTGGTGGAAGATACTCAGGGATGCTGCATACCTTTTGAAATAATTTTCTTTAATATTGCACTATAGTGAGTTAGGATTGCTGTAAGTTAAAAACAACAATGGAATATAAAATAAAACATAAATAAGCAGAAGAGGCAAATTAAAAATAAACTTGGGAGTTAACCTGGTAGTTTATACTTAAATATACTTTTTTATTTTTGATTGATCAAGGAAGTATTTTCAATTATTATGTATACAAGATTGATCTGGGATAAAGAAGAGAACCTTAAAGAATTTCAAGCTTTCAGTGGCGTAGTTGTAAAAATAAACTCGTAAATTGTGAACCTGAATAAACTGTTACTTAATTCTTGTAATGGCCATGAAACGGTTGATAAGGATGCAAGGAAAGCACAAGTGTAATACAAACTACGTGTTTCTGCCTAGCTTTTTAGTTTGCTTTAGAAATTGTATGTTAGTAAATCTCAGGATCATTCTCATGAACGTGATTGATTTTGGAAATATTGAGAGGTATCACAGCTTACAAACTTGAGTTTATGAATTGACAGTTTTAGAGAATTCAAGTAGACATAGGTGAATGTTCAGTCTGATCTTTGGCAGTCTCCTGTTCTTGAAAGACTGACAGCTCTTAACACCCAGCATTTCCTCTCAAAGGCGTTACAGGAGATTAAGGAACTAGCCATGGTTCTGGCAAGCTTTTTTCCTGGGTGTTATATCTGGTGGTTGTTTTCTTCTGGTCTTAACAGTAACCAGACCTATGTCTTAATAGTTTTTGTTTTGGTTTGTTATTTGGATTTACGGCCAGTTGCACTGACAGATGGCTGTGACTATGCTGTAGTACCCGCAGTTCCTGCCAGGGTCAGCTTAATGGAGTTTGGGCATACATAAATGCTGCTGAGCGTTGAAAGAAGTAGTAACGTAGAAAGAGAATGATCACAATTTTAAGTGAGATATATCACGATATAGAAGTGTTTAAGATAGTACTCTGAAGTCAAATATAACATTCATCATTTAACTACATGCAAGAGAATGTATTCTACTTCTATATGAAAGCTTTGGGATTCAATTTATTTGAATAAATTCAATGCAAATCCATTCTGGGGTGATGTTATCACATTGTAATGCCTAGTATGCATTCTGCAGCAGGTACATAATTCTAGTAAAAGTTTGTAGATTTAAGCGATTCTGGAAATCATGGTTCTATCTGCTAATTGGGGAAGGTTGTGTTTAAGTATAAGCAAACTGTCTTTACAAGGGGATTGGAATAATTTTATGTTGAAGCTTTTTTTTTTTGTCACTCAAGTACGGAGATATTTAAAAATCTTGTGATTTAACTGCAACTGAAATTGGGAATAGCTGAGATTGAAATCCATTTATTTAAAAGGCTTACTTTGTAGCAGAATGCATCATCTCGGGCAAGATGTGAAAACTGCTTCTAAAAATCTGAATTTTGTACACATTCTGTTCGGTTTATAGTTTTTAATCTAAAACTGATTTATAAAGCTCTGAACTCTTACATTAGCTGCATCAATAAGGTTGGGTCTGGAAGCTTTTACTTAACAGAGGAAGGAGAGGGGGAAATATTTCCACTGACCTCTACATCTCTCTGAACCAATATTTCTTTACTAATAACTAGCTGGATTGTTACAGATGACCAATAGTAGCTATTCCCTATTTGAAAAGGAGAACTACAAATCCCAATATATAAATCTCTTAAAAATATTGTTGTCACCGTTTCGAGGCAAAGGAATTTTAATTAAAATGTTGATACTGTTCACTTTTGAGCTGAATGCTGAGCTTATTTGCTATTGAGCTTGTTCTGCAAATAGATTATATTTCCTTTACAGTAAATGATCAATATTATTTGATAGCAGTTATTCCTTTCACTGTTAATTTAAATTCATGTCTCCATTAGAACTGACTATATTTAAGAATCTCTCATAAACCTTTTTTGGTTTATCAGACCAGTGCTTTACAACGCTGGTCTAGATTTTTTCCTTTTAGGGAATAGGCAGTCCTATTCAATTCAGTATATTGCTCTTTTTAGAAAGATATCACTATTAAGGAATTAATTTAAAATAGAACTGGGGGGGAGGAATGAATTTGAATGAGTCTACTTGTCAAGTTCTATCTAGGCACCTACTTGAGCATTTCACTGGATAGCAATTTGAAGGTATAGAAACTGTCAGTGGAATACTCTTCACTCATTCAGCTGCTTGTAGTTCTGAAAAATTCTTGCTTGATTTTTTACTATCACGAATGCTACAGAGAAAACTTGCTTTGTTTTGTCCAGTGTTTCCCTACTGTATTAAACTGCAAAATTGAGAGAGATGAGATCTGCCATTTCTAAAGACGGTACTAGCATATTATGGTTCTAATTTTGTCTGCAACCAACTGTGAAAGCGTAGAACAATAACATTCCTGACTGCGTTGTTCTTGTTTCTTTTCTCTGGCACACTTTGTAGTTTTGACTATATTTCATGAAGTTTTTTTTTATTTTGTAGGAGCACTGTAGGAATCCACTTTTCCTTGAAATTGCCTAGTAGTAAATGTTTTTAATGTATTAAACTCTAAGCACTGTGCTACAGCATCATGCTCCTGTTTGTCTTGAAATCAGCAAGAACACATATTTGATTACTGTGGGCATAATGCACCTCTCATGGTAGTCTTTGCCTCAGTATTGCATGTTGAGGTTTGACTTTTTGTACATATGAAGCACAAAAGTGTAGAAAAAGTATTGACAAAAATAAATGAGTAAGCAAACCCAAAAACCTGTGTAGGAGGAGAGGTAGGAAACTTCTCCTTTTTCAGATATGGCAGACTTGTGCTGCCTTATTAAGTTCTGTAAGTAATGAGCACAGGAAGGAAAATCATGGGTTGCTGGGAAAAGGAAATGGACAAACAGCAGAGTCCACCTCAGCTTTGCTATGGCATCAGCTGCTGGATTTAGATTTAATGGCTACAGCACAGGCAACCTCTAGTAGAATGAAATATTTGCCTTATGTTTCTTTCAGGTATTTTCTGTTTAAGCTTATCAGGAAATATAAGCAGACTTGTAAAAAGCCTGTTCCTAGCAAGTTTTTTTCACGTGTGTTTATTTTGTTTCCCCCCTTCCCTTTCCAGCTTTTAACTGATAGAATCTCAATTGAGCTGAGAAGAATACAAAGGAGCTGCTCCTTCATGTACTGTGAGAAGAAACTTCCTTCTCTAAACTATATACACATCTGAATTGTGGCAGATTGAGGTCTACTTCCTACTGCTGACAATGTCAAGGGTGTGAGTTGCTCCTTTTATCTTCAGTAAAGCTTATGAAGAGTCTATCCTTTGAGGGAGCTACATTTGGTGAATGTTACAGCTAAATGACTAAGTATTTGAAATTGAACTCATAAGGCTTAAGTTGTCAAGTCTGTGCTCTTCTGATTTGTTTTGTGTTTTTCTTTTGGCTTTTATAATATTTCCTTAGTTAGGCTAGTAAGCATTAAGAATTAGTGTCATTACTAATGTGTTTACCTCTGCATTTGGACCTTGAGTTTATTAGTCGCCTCTGCAATGGTGGTTGAAGCTTTAAAATCTGATTTATAAATTAAAAAGTGTGCTACCTGTAATCTTTTCCATGTTTTCTTCTGATATGTGAATTAACCTGAAGAAAAAAGTTTTCACAAAAGATGAAAATAAGTATATTGCTGAAAAATAGAAGATGATAAAATACAGTAATTAGTGTTTTATTGGGAGCGAATAAAGATTTGTAAAGGCCAGGTGGCAAGCTGTGGTTTGACGTAGTGAGCCCTTGCTTGTGGCTTCTACTCTGTTGGTAGTCATTGGCTATTTGGTGCGTTCAGAGCAGGATAAGTAGCATCGCCAATAGATGCTATTTGTCAATAAGTCTAAAATATAACACTATTAAAAGAACTCTGAATGAAATAGCTCCTTATCCTTGTCATGGTGCCTATGGTTTTCTGACTTGCAGGAAATAAACAACTTGAGGTAAGTGGAATGTGCTTAGTTTTGAACATGTATCTTAGAGATAGCTCAGGAGATGATCCCTTATGTATCAGGACTCGGAGATCACTGATGCTGAGAATTACTTTGTTCCTCTTTAGATTTATTTTATAATAGCTCTCTGAAGAGAACTGTTAATGAATTATTAATTTTGGAAAGTAGTACATCCTGACCTCTTCCTTCTTATCTCCTTCAGTATTGCCCTAATACAAAGGCATCTAACTGTAATCTATTGGATGTGTTTATTAGTAATGACTTTTCTTGCTTCATGCTGGTCTACTTCTCAGTGTTGTCAAGTCTGGAAAGCACTTTCAGTTGCTTATATGCTACTTTAGATGGTTTTCCTGGACTCAGGAGCCTTGATTATCTTGGGTTATCCTTTAAGCTTTATCGGGTTCAGATCAGTGCTAACTAAGAACTAGTTTCTGTCTACTTTTAATTTGCCTTTTTAAAATGCTTTATTTCATGTTGTCTGCTAATTAACGTATCATGGTGGTCTGGTTGGTAAAATGAATAAAGTGTTTTTTTGTCATATTCTTTCCTTGCCTAGCAGACAATATTTATTTCAAGTATATTCTGCAATATCTTAATTTTTCTTTATTGGAGATTTGGTTTAATTCTGCATAAGACAGTATCTAACATAGATACAGCACTTAAATATTTACCATAGAAATAGATCTAATTTCTGTGTGTTGAGATAAGGAATAGTTAATCATGGAATGATAAATTATTTCCTAACAGCAATAATATTTGTTGTTGACATCTTGCACATCTTGACATGTAATGTGTGGGGAAACTGGGCTCTTAAAATAAATCCTGAATGAAAAGGTAAGCTTTCAGGAAGGCAAATATTCAAGATATATTCTACCATACTAGCTTCACTTGGTATCCATTACAAGTTGGCTTATGCCCTAATAAATAAATAATTAGTGAATTAATCCATTGCACAACATAGCTCCCTAATGTGAAGTGCTACTATTGGTTTACTGGGTATACTTATTGACCACTACTAGTCAGTATTATCAATTGACCCGCTTCTCCCTTCTGCTGTTGTCTGAATCTGTTGTTACTGGCCTAGTTAACACAGTATTTCTGGCCAAAACGGCTGAGTAGTGATGCTCACTGAAGTGAGTTTAACCATCAGTTAAGCCTGGAAAGCTGAAAGATTAGACCAACTTGTATACACAGGATTTGTGTTTATGGCATAGCTTTGCTTACTTGCATGAAGGAGACCTATTCCTAGGCCATCTTTACAAACCTTCTGAAATGTTTGTCTGGCAGAGGTTTATACATGTGCTTTATTAATGTCTGTGGCAGCACAGGGATGCGGAACAAATATTTCGCAAGCAGATAGGAATGGATGGAGCAGTAAATACTTGAGGTTTCTAAAGGGCTTCTATTCCATCAAACTGGATACCTCTACTGTTATTCTCAAACTCTCAGAAGGGGAAGTGATGCATCTCCAATGTGACATTTTTACATTTAGATGTAAAAGGTCATTTATTTCTCTTCTCTCAGTAAGTGAAAATTTATTCACATGTCAAATCTTTCATGACAGAAAGAATCCAGATTGTGGACTCAAAAGCTTTTCATGTCATGTTTCTAATTAGGTCTGTGACTCAATCTCATGAATAATATATCAAGCTGCATATTAACATCTAATCCAGCTAAATCATCAATTTACAGTAAACCTTGGCTGCAGTAACTTTAATAAAAAGTCAGAGGCTGCAACATTTTTCCAACAGCTGTTGAAACTTCTGTAGTGTCTCTGGGCACTAAACTTGCAAAGCAAGTGATTAAATTCATGTTGCATTACTTGGATGTGAGTGAATTTAATTAAAATCATAACAGTAGATTTCTAAAAAGGACTTTGCGATCAAGACTGAAGTATTTCCCTTAGCTTAAGCACAGATTGTTTTCTTTTGTGACCTCGGTTGCACAGTTTGTGACCACAGTTTGCACAGATCCAGATGCAAGCCCTGTGTATGGTTAGAATAGATTGCTTTTATATTTGTAAGAAACTATTTTGTTGTATACTTGCGAGAATTGCAACAAAAAGTACCAACTAAAAGTTTGGACCGAAAATGGAGTTACTTGTCATTTGACCTCAGTGGGCTCAGCCTCAGTTGTGGAGAATAATTGGAAGGGCTGACCCAGCTCTGTTTATTAATGTGCTCAGTGGGACTGTTGGATACATAGCTGGTGTTTTGTTTGAGATCGTGCTGACAGTTATTGTCAAATAGCTTCACTCCGTCATGTGATGTTCATCACTAATTAGTCATTTGACAGCTGTAATTTTTCAGTGCTCTGGATCATTACTGTAACTGTAAATTATAATTGGGCATCTTTAAAATGCTGTCTTTTCCCCACCATTATATTCCATCACCTAGTTCATGATAGGTTGTTGACTCTGCTATGTGCTTCCTCCCTGCTTTATTTTATAGACAGGGTGTTGTATTCCTGCCGCTCCCTCTTTTCTGTCTTTCCCCTTCTGCTTTCATTCCTCCTCCAAAGAACTGAGTTTTGGTGGCTACTATGTGTTTGTGCTTCAGAGGAGGGTAAGAAGAATGGAGCCGAATGTTTGCTGGTCTGTGCCTAGTTTTTCAGTCTTTCCAACTGCTGTTCCATTGCCACATCTGTTGACTTTAACATAGGCAGAGCCTTTGAAAAGAATACAGCTTTGCTGTAGCTTCTGTCAGACCACATCAGAATAATCAGCTTTGAAATGGCAGGTACCATGTGCTCGACTCTGTGTATATACATGCTCCTGCATGCATGTTGCTTCTGAGGTTGTGGTCTGCTGTATTATAAAATACCGCAGGTCTGCTACAGTGAGAACATTAAGTATCCTTGAAGTGTGAGGGATTTGATCTTAGCACGTAGGTCATTCAACTAAATATAGACAGATTAACAGATGTAATCTGATTGTGCAGATGCAAATGTTGCTGATGAGCATCTCATATGGGAGTGTGAGACAAATTTTGTTTTTGTTTCAGATAAGCAAATTGGCTTCTATATCTGACAAGTATATTGTGAGATAAGAAGTGAGTAATTTGTAAATGGACTGTTAGCAAAAGTTAATGGGAAACTGTGGACAATGTTTCCAAGATTACTTAGAAAACTAAGTCGATGTAAATTTCAAAAAGCAAAATATTCTTATGCAAAGCAGTGAATGTGATATCTGCTAAGGTTCATAGTGTATCAAAAATGCATATGATACGTAAAGGCCTCAGCATATGGGCCTGGCAGTGCTAGACCATGAATGAAAGCTGTAACAGCTTTTGAGCATCTTTTAGGCATTTTTTTGACTGCCTTAAGCCTTCTGGACAACAGCGTGCATCTCAAGGAGTGACTATCCCGTAACATTCTGAAAGGTATTAGAAGAGTGGTTTTGTATTTGTAATGTGAAGTTAGAAACAGAAAAGGTTTGGAAAGGTTTGCTTAAATATCATGGACAGTGCATTCAGTATCAGAGGTGTGGACTATGAATGAGTAAGGATGAGGCACTTCTAAATGGCTAATGCATAGTTAATGTAAACACCAAAAGTTAGAATATATGGGGTGTATGTGAGAGCTTTAGTCTTTGTAGGTATATGTCTGACCTCCAGTTTACTGCACTTCTCCCTGTCCTGTCAATACTAGTTAAAAACCTGAATTTGTGATGATTTTCTACCTATGAATCTGAGTGCTTTACGCACCTGACAATGCACGCATCACTGAGAAGTTGTAATTAGCTTAGAATTGTTATCCTTGCTCTTAAGGATTGAATGTATAAGAGAAGGTTGCCAAAAAAAGAGTTACTGAGTTGGGGGTAAGTAACATATTTTTACTGCTTGCGTGCATGCCTGTACAGGCTTAATACAATTCTAAAATTTTCCTGTAATAAGCCCCAGGTGTAAGATCTTAGGCAATCATGAATTGAGCTGTGTAATGAGCTGGAAGATTTAGTTTGTTCTAGCAATTAAAGACTTAAATTTCACATAGATATATGTTCCATTCAACTTGCAGATCTCGATCTTTTAGTTCTTCAGCAGGTACAACTTTCTCCAGTGGAAGTTTTGCATGGCTAAGGACTGTTTCTTGAGCCTTTTTATGTACTAACTACAAAAACATACATATTTTTAGCTTGCTGTGCTCTTAAACAAATGGGTGAATGAGTTTCACGGAGCTTTGGAAGACGAATTACACTTCCAAGGTTGCCAGCAATTCGGCATAAGCAGCTGGTGATTTAGTTGATCAGTGTTGAGGAAAAAAGTATATCCGTGCTTGACTCCTATAAAAGGAACGGGATGCACTGCGACTTTTATTCTTTAAATATTAGAGTGTCTGAGTGTTGATTTTTCTATTTCAATTACATATTAAACTGCATCACATTATGAACTACATGGAGATTAGCAAATACATCGGATAAATGTAGTAGTGAACGCTGAGACTAGCATCAGTTTATTCTGAAGCAATGATGATGACAAGTACTTTTCTTGGAAGACTTAAATGAAGTTGCTTGGAATGAGATGGAGTTCTTGGCCTGAATATTCATTCTTATGTAGTTTCAGTTGTGATGTATTGTGCCTCCATCGTGGTAATTTCTGCCTGCTTTTGTAGGCTGTGTTGATGCTTCCCTTTGCTTTCACTTAGCAATCCATTTTATTTCCACCTTTGTTATATGTCTGGCCTGAGCTTTGTTTTCTCTTATTCTTTTTCTGGAAGCTGTTTTAGTCTGTTCAGTTAGAGTGGCCGATTTAAGGCAATTGAGAGATTAGGGCAGTGGACAACAGAGACGAATTATGGTAGTTCATCTTTGTCAGTATAATCCTCTCTCACACAGCTGTCCCCTTTGTTTTAAAAAAAAGAAAAAAGAAAGAAAAAAAACGTAGTAATTAGGCACAGAGCTCAATTTCAAGTGCATAGAAAAATTAGGAATAGGCCAAGTGAAAGTATTTTGAACGAAGGTGGAAAAAAGAGTACACTCTGGTCTCAGGTAGGAACATAAAAAAACCAAGGATTCCCTATCGATCTGTAGCAGATCATCAGTTCACTCTAAGCTATCAAGTCAGCAGATCTTAAAGCAAGAGAAAATTCTTAGGAGTACATTTTTAAATGTAGGAGAATGAGAGAGAAGAATGTATTCTTCCAAGAGAAATAATTTTTAAATAAGGTTTTGGAAGAAAAACTTGCATAGAGGAGAAAAGAGTGTATTGCACCTCAAGTGCTTCTTTCTGCTGAAGATCAACTTCAGAATTATTAAAATTATTAGTAGTTGCAAGTAAACTGCATTGGTGGGAAATAGTGACATTAATATTTGAAAGCAGGGAAAAGAGTATGGAGTATAATTAAGAGATTACGACACCATTGTTAGTAGCTACTAGCTGATGTATTTCAAAGAAGTATTGAGCTGTCTGGGATCAAAATCACTTGTACATGCAGAACTTCCAGCTAACATGCTATTGGAGGATGTGGGTCTGATATAGTCTGGAAGTCTCGGAAGGTATTTGTTATCTCAAAACAGCAGAACAGCCAGCATTGATCACACTTCAGCGGAAGTGGAAGGAATCAAGGTCGTAACAAGGTATGTTTACTTGATTTGCTGAAATACTGAGACTGGAAGAAATGATTGGTAGCACTAAAACAGTGAACCTGTTGATAACTTCCTCTGGAAAGATGGAAGGCCTTCAAGCTTTTAAGGATGGGAAGTAGTAATCACCTTAATCATTTGGAATTTTTTCAGAGGAATTAGGTGAGGTGCTTTCCTGGCCCTGAGTTGTTTTTTTTTCCCTGCTTGCCCCTCCTATGTCTCACTCTCACCCTGAATCTCCCAGTCTGTGCTGTTGAAGGTGTTTCCTACTGGTCTTCAAGTCTTGCAGAAACTGATTGATTGGTGGGGAGAGCAATCAGATGCGTAGGTACAATGACTAACAATAGAGATACCCTGGCCTGTCTGGCAACCTCTCTGGGAGAGGTGAGCAAGCAACTGATGGAGGTCAGGTGCTGGTGCAGGCTTACCAGGTGCAATTCCTTGTCCAGCCTGTGTATAGCTTTACAGTTGCAGGCACAAGAATGCACAGTCCCTATAATCTCATTCAGCAACATGTTCATCTGAATTTTATGTATGAAGAGACTTTTCTACCTTCTGGATGAAGGTGATGCTCTGTGGGCTGCATTTGGCTGTGACAGAAGCTGCTTCCCACCTGCCACTGTGCTGAGGAAGGGCCCCCCCTGCCCGGAGGTGGGCTTGTCAAGGGAGATGTAATTCAGAATTTTAAGGAATGAATTATAAGCTGATGATAGCTTGTTAAATACAGCTGATTTAACATAGCTAGATATAGCGATGTTTTGAATTTTAGAGACTTCAAAATTCTTTATTTACTTAAAAAAAAATAAAAGCTGAACATCTAATTTCTGTAATATGATGGACAGCATGAGGCCCTTAGTTTCAGAGGCTACCGGTAACACATAGCTCAATGGCTATGTCTAGCTAGAAAGCATCAATAAGAACACTTGCTACTGCTGTACAGTTTTTCTATGCAAGACTTGCAAGTCTGCAACATATGGCATGGCTATATTGTTCTATAAAGAAGGAAATAACTGTGTATGACTTATTTGGATGCCGAAAGCTGGGGGGGGAAAAAAAAACTCCCAAGAGTTACTCTTCTAAAACTAAAAGCCAAGGTGTTTGATGTGATGTCAAGGGCTGTTGAAATATGTAATTCATTCCATCTGCTGCCTTTGGTGCATGAGAACAACGCGCTGCTGCCAGCTGCATATGCCTAAAATGGAGACAGGGGAAACCTTGGCAATCATTTTGCTTACTGTGATATGAGCGGAGTGCCAAAGAGCCACAGTTTCTATTTTATTTTTAGCCCATGTGTCCTGGTATGCCTGACAGGCCAAGCTTAGTGGGACGTATGCTGCATGCACCCAAGTTTAGGAGGTGTTCCCTATATTGCCAGTGTTGGGGTTCTGAAAATTCACGCTCGTTCACCAACTTTCTCTTGCCATCTGTCTAGGATCCGAGTGTCTCTGGCTTCTGGGCTTAGCATTACAGAAGTTTAAGTTCTTCTATTGCTTCTCAGCTGCTCCAACCAAGGTTAGCTATGAGTTGTTCAGAAACTATGGTTAACAGTGACTTTATTCACCTAAACAAATACTTATGTAATATTTATGAAGTAATTTGTTGTTGTTGTTAAACAAACTTGTCATGAATAAAATGCAAGGTTTGGCTGTATTTTCAGTGTGCTCTGGAAGATCAATTTTTATACATCTCAGCCTTTGTAGTTGAGCATTAGTAGTTTGTTTCTCTGTCTTTCAGGAACCATCTTTTCTTCTCACCTCCTCTCTTTCACGTTTTCCAAAATATCCCCTTTGGATTACTAGTATTTATGCTGAATGTGGAGGGCAAATTCAATAAATGAACATGTTCTCATCTTTAAATCGTTCTCTAGGATTTAGAGGAGATTATCCTGGGTAACTTGCATGCTTTGTGAGGTTTCACAGTGGTCCAAGAACAGTCAATTCTAAAGATTTTATTTACATAAGCAGCAATACCTGTTTGAGCATTTTTAGGTGTGAACTTTTTAAGATACAGTGTAATAGAAGGAAGGGAAAAAATGATTATCAATAAAATCATATACCTTTTTCGTTTATCAACCAATTACCAAGGAAGCAGCAAGTTAATCCCGAAGTCAATTTACATTCTTCCTTTTTTTTGTTATGATAGACTGGTGGAGCTTCATAGTTGTGTTGTCTATAATATGTAGCTAGATAGATTTCTAGATAATGAAAAGGCGTGTGATGTAAGTCTGCTGGAGAATTAATAAAACATATATGTAACAAAGGTAAAGAGTGATGGAAGAATATAACGAAGGTTTTTAAGAATGTCCAAATGTTCATGGGGAACGAGATGTTTCTCTGTAATAGGGAACCCAGTAATAGAGTTGCTGGGTCTAATAGGGAATCTTAATCTTTTTCTGACTAGACAAAGTTGCTCATCCAGCTGTGTATGTTCAGATCTATGGTTGTGCACTACAGAGAAGAAATAAGATCGTGAGTAGCTTCTGTGTCTGTCTCTGTACCCCATTATGGACATGCATGTACTCTCAAATCGGGATGCCATTTAGGGAATTCAGGCTAGCTGCATGCTTAAGCGACTTCCTTAACTGAAGCCAAAGTTAGCATGCTACATGAATCTAAATTGGGGTAGGGGTTTAATAGCATTTCATGGGCTATTGGGTGTTTTTATCCCGAAGCTTCGAAAGCTGTTTTGGATTTTTGCCATAGAGGGTATTGCTTCTAATTTAATCTGCATCACTCATCCTTTGTTGCTCAGTAGTGACTGACAAACATTTCTGCACAGTATGTTGCTAATATAATGATGATAAAGCTGAAAGCACACGAGTGTAAAGTCTTAATATTCCCCACACCTTTTGCATACTAGACATACGGCTTAAGCAGGTCCCTGCAACTGTGTGCTCTGACATAGTGCTTGTAAACAACTGTACAGCTGATATGCAGTCATCTCTGCTACTATGACACTGCACAAAATGTATCTGGGAGGAAATTAAGATAGGTTTTTCTAATGCCGAAGACATGGGAAATTGAATCACAGCTGGTGAACTTTATTTTCCTAAGTTGGAACTTAACCAGAACACTAAGGTTAACATTCTCCCTTTTGCAAATGCATGACAGGATCATTAATAATCAGCAGATTTGCTGAATGTCACTTATTTTGCAGTGATTCAAAGGCACGTTTTTTTCAGAGGCTTCCACAATGAAAAATTCTATAGCGTATTCAAACATGAAGATTAAGCTTGTAGTCTTTTATTTAAAGATTTTGGTTTTGTGTCTCAGAACATGCTGTTGCCAGGAAGAGCTTTCTACTTCCACGTTTGTCTCTCAGTGATGCTTCACTAGTTTATGAGCTACAAGTTGATGCTGCTGTTTATTAGATCCTGTGGACAGTTTAAAACAGGAAGCAGCAGATATGATTGCATGTAATTGCACAGCAATTAGTAGATTAGGTGAGTAGTGACTAATCTTGCAAGCAAGACATTCAGAACTGGAAATGTTTTAGTTTGAAAAGCACCATAACTGCCTTGGATATCGTTGTTTACTTCAGCATGATTATTGATTCAATTAACTGAATTCTTGAGTTTTCTGTGTACATGTGAACACGTACACAGAATTCTTAGTTCTTAAAGTACTTTAGAATACCTTTACTTTGTAGATACAGTTCTAACATTGTGTGAACCAACAATGGTTGCTGTTCCACAGTACTGATGGGTTCATTTTGAGGTGTGATTTCTAGGAGAGTAACTTTTCATCTCTATGGTCTGCATAGGAGTGAGAAGTCCAATAGGTGGAAAAGGAAGATTATCATTAACTTCATTGTTCAAATCTAAGAATGTGGACATCCTATGACAGTAGTTTTGAACCAGTTCTAACAGGGTAGAAAACTATTACAGATAAGGAGGTAATATTATCTAAAAATAGTGAATAAATAGTTGAAGGCATGTGCAGACTGCATTCCTCTATTTCCTCCACCAAGCTTTGATTATTCATTGACGAAGGGAAGTACCTGAAGACACCCCTTACTAATACATACATTTCAGTCTACATGATTACTTTAACTCTGCAAATATATGGGAAGAATTTCTTAAAGAACACAATGATTAAATAGTTAGTACTTTGAAGGTATTGCTCAACTAATTCAGTTAAGAGTCCATTTCTTTGGGAAAATATTTTGACTGTCTGGCCAGACTAATGTGTTATTTTGTGAGAGATTTATTTTCATTACCATAACTTATTTTATTGATGTAGCTTATGTTAAATTAATTTATTTCTGTAATAAAGCATTGACTAGGGTTAAAAAATAACTCATTGCTGTTTTGGCTTTATATACTTATAAGAAGGTAATTTATGTACTAGATCTTAAGATTTTGTAAAATTCTGAAGGGAAAACTTAATCTACTGTTTTCCATTAGTGATTAGGTTTGCTCAGGTATTTTGTCACATATTAGTATTTTACAAATTAAAAAAAACAGTTTTCAGAGCAGAAGTCTTCGCTTCAAAAGACTGCTTTTTGAGAAGATGCATGCTTTCTGCTTGAATTGGTTATTTAGTGTCAAAGTAATTTGAAATTCCATTGTTTTTAGGAGATGTAGAAGGAATGTTCTTAGTATTTCTAGCCAACTATCATCTTAAAGAAAATGCAAGAATGCTAGTATTTAATTACTTAAAAGAATTGACTAATTACTAGAATTCATTGCACAGACATAGCATGACATACCTGTGAAGACTGCTGCTGCTCTAAATAAAAAAAAAAAAAAAAAAAAAAAAAGAAAAAATCCAAACCAAAACAAGTTAATTGCTGAGGGAGCACAGCCGTCAAAATCCCTCCCCTTAGGAGGAAACCTCCTAATTCAGATTTATCCCCAGAGATGTGGGCAGTGTAGAGATACCACAGCTGGCTTTGAAGGAGCAATGGGAAGCCTTAATGGACTACTTGTCTTATTCAGAATGGGGTGGGACACTTTTGGACCAGAACTTCTCAGTTTGCATATAAGTGACTGATTCCCTGTAGGATTCCCAAGAGCTATCAGGAATGTGTGTGTGTCAGGAAGTTTGGGGGGAGGGGGAGGGGAGTTATTCTCAGAAGTCACAAGCAAAAATGGTGGATGCACCTGTATGTTGTTACTATTAACTATTGCTTGTTTTGTGCTACAAGCTTCTGTCTGTGTGCAGGTGATGCAGTGTGGAACATCAGTAACTGTCCTGCTCACGTAGTGATGATAAGAGGTTATGCTCTCTAAGCTAAGTGTAAGCAAATGGTGCAGGTAATAATTACTTTCAAGTGTTTTTTTCCTCCCCTGTGGGAGTATATACTTCTTTTTTTGGAAAATATGCCAACTTGCCAGATGTAGATTTATTTACTTTTTGGTGCAATGCTTACCTTTTTTTTTAATCATAAAAGTAAGCTACCTGACAACATTTTGCAATGCTTATTTAGTCTTAGTCTTTTTAGAATTACTTGTGTGAAATACACTAGAAACATAAATCCCTGATGTGCTCTACGAATCTATAAATTGCTCATCGTCAAGAAAATAAATTTTTCTATAAAAATAATAGATTAGTCTAACATAATTGCATTATGTTACTGTTTTTTGAAATTATTGAATTTCACTGTTGAAAGTAGGTACAACCTCCATAAGGCTAAACAGACGAGAAAAGAGCGTATCTATAACTGAAATAGGGCACCTATGAAGAGTTGTGATGTTGCTTAGCTGTCATTTACTTTTAGATTCTTTACTCTGAAATTAAGTGGATAATACTGAATGCTTTCTCTTTGTTAGTCTTGCACATAGACTTGACTTACATATACTTGAATATTAACACTCTTTACAGTTAACTTCACGTGTACAAGCAAAAAATAACTGAAGTGCAGATGCTATTTTGTTTTTCTCCTACAATGAAGACTCAAAGATTAGAATTGAATATAATTATCATCTGCAATGACACATGTGATGGCACACATTTGATTTGAATGAGATGTTAAAAAGAGTGATTGAATTTGCAAGAGTGACAATTGTGACAATTGATAATTGCAGAGATGTTGCCTCCATCATTTTTGCAGGTAACTTAGACTTGTTTTCTTGTGTAAGAAATAGACAGTTGCTCAACTGAACTGTCTCTTCTAAAGGAATTACTTTTTAATGGACAAAGAAATATAACTGAGAAAAATGAGTAAGAATCAACATTTAATGAGAAATACAAGATCTGATTTCATACTCCAAGTGCATATTAGGAAAAGCTGAAATTATCACACCCCCATCAGTGAGAGAAAAAAAATTGGGTTATTCATATACTGCATGATGGTCTAGTTAATTTTCATCTGCAAATCCCATGTTGCCTGTACTGGTGATTTTTGGAATTATTTGTAGAGAATTCTACACTTGCTGAGCTCCATCATCTCTTGTCAGCATCATTACGCCTATCAAATATTATAAGTGAAACTCAAATTGTCTTGATTTCTCTCCTAGGCAAATGTTTGATCTGAACAGATCGTCATAGAGTTAATGGGCATTGAACCGACTATTACCTTTTTTGAACTATCTTAAGGTGGAGCAATTAGCATATGCTCTTGGAGGATTCTTATACTGTTGATTTTTCCTTTGAAATGTTAGTCTGAGTGTTTGGCATGTCAAAGAACAAAACAAGAGGCTTGTGCAGTGAACAGAAAAGGTGGCTCTCAAGCTTAAGCCTTCTACAACTGTAGAACTTTGCTTCCGAAAGTGAAGGCCTCAACTCTCTTTGGTTAAGGTTCTTGTAGATTGATGGAACAGAGAGCTGACTGTCATCTGAATTGAAAACAACGTTTAGAAAAGACGAGGTGGAAGGTCCATTTGTATGAGCCTTGTAATACAGTGCAGGAATTTAGTGCCTTACAGTAACTTTCAAGATGTGTCACTGTACAGGAGGATGAATTGTTTAAACTGAACTACAGATTTCAAGCATGTTTCACCCAAAAATGAACAAATTTACTCAAAGCAGGGAGGGGCTAAGGTTTCAGTCAAAACCTTCAGTTCATTCAAAATGGATTAAAATCTCCATGAAACAGGTTCTAAAGTCTCTGGGAACATAATTATTTTATAAATGTTAGCTTTTGCTGGTGTTGATTGTGAGTAATGTACTCCTAACTATAATCTTTATTTTTGGCCTTTATAAATGACTGGATCAACTCAGTATAGTAGATACATATAAGACCAGGAGGTAAGCACAGATAAGTCAGTCTTGTATCTCTTCTGTTCGTGTTAGTAAACTTGGGGAATCAAACTAATTAATTGCCTAAAGAAGTACTGAAGCAATGGAAAAGGGTTTTGCTTTTCTCTCAGATTCCTTTAAGATTGAAGATCTACGATAATAGTCTTAACACGTAATGACATACTATTTAGGCATTTTTAAAATAGTTTGCATAGTTTATGTTGTATGACTTAGAAATTGTTTTTGCACTCAAAACATTATTCATGGAAGGTTAAGTTCACTGATTCTGATGTATATGTAAGAAACCTGATATCTTTTTTAAACTGAGAAGGAGAGAGGAATGTCCTATTTGAATACACAGAGTCTCATCTATTAGTATTGGGATGAAGTGTAATAATAGAAAAAGTAATATAGATTAATGATGTCTGCAGAATTATGGAAAAGACCCTGTCAAATACACTGGCTTTGTTCTCTGACAGTTTTAATGTGGCAAATATACCATATCTTCAGAATTAGAAATATTTTCTTATCATGCTTCATAACATTTTGATCGTGGGGGAAGAAAATATTCCTATATATTAATAGTTAAGTAGCCCTAAGAAAACATGAACATTTGTTAGAGTTCAAAACAATTATTGAAAGAAATGGATTTTGAGTAACAATTAACTATGGATATTTTTAATGCAAATTGTTCTATGACCACTGTCACTCAGTGCAGGTGAAGGAACTTAACGGTTAATAAAACAGTGAGTGAATGAATAATGAAGTATAAATAATTCTGAAGAGTCAGGCAGATCACTCCGCAAAATGACTCAAATTCAAACAACAACTCCCTTTAGTAAAATCTGGTGTGCCATTGTGGATACTACTGGTGTATGACAAAGCAAGTTGCTTATGAACTGGAAAGGAGTCTGGGTTTCCTATCTAAGAGCTGTCTCAATTTGAGTATAACTATTTGCCATTTTCACTTAAGGAAAAATATGGGTAAACGCTCTTTCCTTTATAAATACTTTGAAGGCTGTTCCAAAAGTAACGACTCCTGCTTTCTTCTGTTGGCCCATGATATCAGAGGTGGATGTAGGTAGTATGGCAGTAGAGATTGAACCTTTCCAACAATATTCTGTTACGTTTTGTTGCCATGTGACAGATGGCAGCAGGGGGGTAGTCTGGCAAAACAGCATCTGACATGCAAGTGTGGATGAAGCAAAGATGTGTCATTGAATTTCTCCATGTGAAAAGCATTGCACTCATAGGCATTTATCAATGCTTGCTGAATGTTTATGGAAACACAACAATAGATGTGAGCACAGTGAGGTGGTGGGTGGTGCCCTTTCAGCAGTGGTGACAGAGTCATGAAAGACAAGCCAGATTGTGTATGGCCATGCAGATTTTCACAAGCATGACATGCACACTCTTGTTCATTGCTGGTAAAAGTGCATAGCTAATGGTGGTGACTATGTTAAGAAATGAATCTTCTGTAGATGAGAATTTGTTCTATCAAATAATGTAATTGTGCTCTTCCTGTCTGTGGCAGTTTACATGGAAATAAATAGGAGGTATTACTTTCAGAGTGACCTATGTACATGCCAGGTTTTTTTTGCTTTCCTTTACCATTAATTTTAAAGTGTTTAAAGTAGCACCATATTGTTGGCATTTGCATTTCATGGATAATGTATAAGATACATGGACGTGATGAATTTTGGTGTGTCTGTTCTGAAAACGTTCTGTGTGGAAGCTCCATGACCATTTGTTAAATGAAAAAGCAGTTTTAAAGGTTTAATTGAAGTGGAAGCACAACTCTGTACTGAGCATTGTCTTACATCCGTTAGATTTGGTCTCCTTTCACATTACGAGCTTGCCCTTTAAGTCCTTTTGCAATTAGACTTAATTATCACACTTGGTAGTGTATCTTTATCTTTTACAAATGTTCTCATAATATTACGATAGTAATTAACGTGGACAAACTATGCTAAGCAAAGTGCATGTGCTTTTGAGGATGAAAAAAATAATTAAGCAGGCAAAATGAGCAGTGAAACTAGTTGAGTTAGCAACGTACTCGTTTGGCTCTGTACTTTAATCATTTCTGCTTAAGTGGAATGTTCTTATTTAAGCTTACAAATATCCAATGGGCAGGAGTTAAGTGGATGGAGCTAAGATCTTTCAGTTATGCCTGATGACAGGACACAGAGGGCAATGGGCATAGACTGGAACACAAGGAGTTCAATATGAACACGAGGGAAAACATCACTGTGAGAGTGACAGAGCACTGGAACAGGCTGCCGAGAGAAGTTGTGGCGTCTCCTTTGGCGATATTCACAACCCACTTGGATACTTTCCTGTGTAACCAATCCTAGCGAACCTTCTTCAGCAAGGGGAGTTGGGCTGGATGACCTACAGAGGCCCCATCTCACTCCTGTGATTCTGGAATGGTTTCAGGGCAACTTGAGTGTTTCTATCTTTTTCCTTCAGCGTATCATTCTGGCTGTGGTTTACTACCTGGCTTTGTACTTCTTCTAGATTTTATTGTATAAACATAGTTCTTCCCTCCCCCGTATAGTCTTTCACATATAATTGAAGAAAACATAATAGGATTTTGGCAGACCATCTGTTGCATGTGGTATCACATTCTCAGCAAAGACGGTGGTCTCATGTTAAACAAGTAGATAGATTAAGGACTTAATGTTCCTAAACCTTGGGAAAAAAACAATTAGTTCTTCACATTCCAACTACACTGACTGGATAATATAACCTTTTTTTTTAATGATTTCAGTGTTGATGATCATTATGTCAGAAGTTTAAAAAAAAAAAAAAAAAAAAAAAGAAAAAAATCAGTGTTATACTGGACACTCTTCATCTTGGAGACTTAGTGACTTTGCTAGGTAAAGTGAAGAGTATCCCAAGTGAAGCAGGGATTTTTTCACTGTAAATAACTCTTCTGCTGCAGCCAGCTTTTGGTTTTTGGGAACTTAATTGGTTATGCTTCAACAAAAGCAGATATACTTTCCTATTACTATCATAAAATATTGAATGCAAATGCATTGAATGAAAAATATCAAAGAAATGATACTTAAGAGATTTCATATATTTCAATTTTTCATTATAGTTAAATAAGACTTGAGACCAACAATGTCAATTAACACTATTAAATTTCTATATAGTGGTAAGACCAAAATAAAATATTTGTCAAAAGGAAAAGTGAATGTGCTTTGCAACTCTTGTATCAGGCTTCTGAGTTCATTTTGAATATAAAGTTGAGTTGATATCATTAATCTCATCTTTCATCAAGGAATTATTATATTACTTACAGGACAGTTGACCATAAACCTGATGGGATGATTGTTCACAATAAGGATATCTTAACTGCCTTTTCCATGCAACTCTTAGCCAAACTGGTGACACGGTTTGGATCTAGCTGTTCCCCTGCATACAGTGAGAAACAGCTTATTTTGTAGCTGAACAGCAGCTATCGGCTGCTCTCTGATCACAGAGGTAGGAGAGGGATTTGAAATTCCAAGTCACCTTAGCATTCTTCATCCCAAGTTCCGGTTTGTGCTGAAGGAAAAACTTCATTTTACATTCTGTGGAGTGACATGATGTTCTCCTTAAGTCACTATCAGAGCCTGAGTGTGACAAATGGGTAAAGGCCCACAGCTTTTAGCTGCAAGTCTTCCAACTCCCAGTCCTGATGGCTCTGCCTCTTCTGAGACACTTCATGCATCAAGGAAAGTATATCTGCAGCTGGAGGTATTTACTGAATACGTTCTGTGTTACATAAGATGCTTTTGGATATTATGGCCTAAATTTGTTAGCCAACCTTGAACTACTGAAACGTAATAACTCTAATTAGTTAAAGATATTGTTGATATTCTCTGACGGGGGGAAAAAAAATCACACTTAGGAAAGTTACTGTAATTTACATGTTGGAAGAGAAGGCTCTGGAGTGTGAGCTGCTGAGAGTATTATCCATTTTCATTTAATGTTCAAATTTGTGACAATAAAACGTTTTCCTCCTTGTAAATTTAAGTCAGCTGTAATTGTATCTTTCTCGGTACACACAGTTTTCTGTTTACTTCCTGTGAATGTTTCTCAAAGGTTTTAAGAACATGCTCATCATCAGCATGTGTGATTTCATACTTGGGAAATGAAAGTCTGAGTCTTGCATCTCTTTTGTTCAGTACAAGTGCAGCCATGCCCTGCATTTCTTTTGTGTTCCTTTGTACAGTCTCCAGTTGCAGTTCTGTCACTTTGAGTTTCCAGTTGTGCAAAGCAATTCTTAAAATGGTTGATCGAACCACCCAAGCCAGAATGAGTAACTTGAACTCATTCTGATCAACTGTGAATGTAGGGAAGAGATACTAAGCTTCTCTTAGTATCTCTAAATCTTCTTAAAGCCCTTTGGCTCTTCTGAGTACTGCTCTGTTGTAGTTTAATACATTGGCCTGGGACAGGAACAGTCGCAAATTAGGGGTAGTTTCTCAATGAAGCATTATCTTCTTACTGGTACTTGGTGTTGCCAAGTAATATTATAATTAGTCTCATTGATTTTTATCACAGTAGAGAATGAGTGCTGTAAGATTGCGCAGAATCACAAAATTGTAGGGGCTGGAAGGGACCTCTAGAGATCATCAAGTCCAGCCCCCCTGTAAAGCATTTATTGAGTTTCTTTAAAGTACTCTTGCAGAACTGATGTTTGTCACTTCAAATTCAGCTTGTTTTTTTTTTTCCCTTCAAACAATGTTCTCTGTAAATCATGTTGTGAATATTGCAGCCTGACATAATGCTCATGTTTCCTCAGGGAAAGGGTCAAACCAACACCTGCAGGAAAGTCTCTTTAGAATTGCCACCAAGTATCCAGCAGTCATCTTCACTTTCCGGCTGATTTCTTGTATTGATTGTATTATTTCATATAACACCATGAATGAACAACTTTGTGCTTCTTTTCAGATGATTCTTTTCTTAAATGCTTTTATTTCATTTGAAGTATAGTAAACTACAGAATCTCTAACCCTTTTAAATACTTAGCATAATTATGCATAGTTATACTAAGAGGGCAGAAGAATTTCTCCTTCGTGTAATTCTGTAATTATTTAAAGGACTGAACAGAATTACACACTTAAAATAGATACATTAGCTTTAGAATTTTACAGGTATAACTCAGTGTGTGAGAAGCCATATGTTTTCTCCCTTTTTCTTCTGACAAAAGTCTCTTTTTTTGTGTGGTACCTGCATTCCTGGCTAGTTTTTACAGGATTTCATCTATAATAGAGTACTGGAGAGTTTTTTCTCCTATTTTGTTAGTTATTTAAATATATGACTAAGTTGATTTTTTTTATGAGATATGCCTATCAGAATCTCTAGGCACATGTACATAAATTAATACATAAAATTGACCTAGTTGTCAAATAAAGAACTCACCAACCTTCTCTTTGCTTTTGCAGCCAACTCCTCAGGCAAAAGTCTGAATAAATAGATAAACCCTGCAGCATGCCCTGAGGGCTTGTAAACTTGGACTTCGCCGGGCTGTTGGGGTTAGGGAATTTATGGGAAAACCTTGCCATTGGGCAGCAGAGGATATGCTTTTAGGGTTGTTGTTGAGAGCAGATTAGCTGACGTCAACTGCAGGAATGGGACGGAGAATGATATAAGGACTCAGGGACTTGTAACTCCGTGCAGCACCTTGAAAGTTGGTGATACGCTCTGTTAGTGGGATGCTGCTATAGGATTTGTGTTGCAAAAGAGATGGCTGTCAGAGTAGGTAGTATTTTTCAAACTTTTTCCACCTGGAATGCCATTTCAGTGTTTTGGAAGTAAGTAATCAGGCCCAAATACAGAGAGATGATGACTACCGTTTGCAAAATTTATACTTCTTTAAAATTCAGTTTCATATGCAGCATTTCTGGTTCAGTGTTGGCATTAAAATGGAACAAAAAATCTCAGAGTATAGCACTAAAACAGCAAAAGGTAAAGGACCTCTTTTTAATAAAGGAATACAAATTCACAAGTTTGTGTATTTTGGCTTGATATCTTTTCTTTTTGGGGGGAAAAATGGAAAAAATTCGAGCTCAACTCATGCAAGTCAATTTAATTAAATACTCTTCTGTACATTAAATGTGCTATCTATATTATAAATTTTCAGTTTTAGTTTTTTAGTGCAGCCTTAAATATCGGACAGAAGGGAAGGAATTAATGTCACATTGCAACCCTTACTCCACTGATTCCTTCAGGTAACTTATTATAAAGGCAAATATTTTATGGAATAGTTTTATTACTAATAATGCAAACGCACTAATCATTCATCAGTATAAAGGTGCTTTTAATGAAGTGAGGGGACAGCAATAATGTAAAGTAGAAATAAAGCAAGGAAACTCAGTGAAAAACAGTCCTTGAATGGTAACATGGCCTGCTGATCATCCTTGTAATGTAGTAAAAAGTCTCTTATACTTCTATCGTGAGGGGAAAGCTGGACATAATTAATGCCAGTTAGTCAAGAGAATACTTCAGTGTCCCTTACGTATGTATACATGTACTCCTTGAAATTCAGCCTGCTGTTGAAAGGTAGGAATAAAAAAAGTAAACCCCTACAAACTAGACTATTCTAGTACACTAGTAGTACTTCAGTACTGTCTTACAGACAGTGAAACTAATAGTCCTTGTTGAACTAATAGGTTCTGGATGATGTCTCATTCTTTGGTAAGAGTTGAAATTAAAACTGTGTCATAACGTGTTCTAAAATAAAAGCAGACTGTGAAGAGACAGTTAAGTTTTGTGTTTCCAGCAGATTTACTGCTGAGATTCACGTAAGATTTTTGAATGTTTTGCATTTGCTTGGTTGGGTTCTTACTGATTTCACTTGTATAGGGATTAGTTCTATGTTGGGGGGATTTTAGTGCCTTTTTAGCTACGTTTATGCTTTACATCTTAAATTAATTTGATTATTCAAGGCTAATCATAGAATAACCAAAGTTGGAAGAGACTTCCAAGATTATTCAGTCCAACTTTCTACCTATTGCCAATATTTCCCACTAAACCATGTCCCTCAGAACAACATCCACATCTTTCTTGAACTTCTCCATGGTCAGTGACTCCACCACCTCCCTGGGCAGCCTGTTCCAGTTCTCGAAGTAGTAGTATTTCCTAATGTCCAGCCTGAATCTCCTCTGGCACAAATTGAGGCCATTCCCTTTAGTCCTATCGCTAGTTATGTGGGAGAAGAGGCTGACCCCCATCTCACTACAACCTCCCTTCTGGTAGTTGTTGAGTGATAAGGTCACCCCTGAGCCTCCTCTTCTCCAGGCTAAACAATCCCAGCTCTCTCAGCTCCTCATTACACTTGTTCTCCAGACCCCTCACCAGCTTTGCTTCTCTTCCCTGAGCACCCTTCAGGGCCTCAGTGTCTTTCTTGTAGTGAGGGGCCGCACATGCCATGTGATCTCCCTCTAGATGATCAAAGTATTTGATAAATAAGTTAATAGAATATTTTTGATTGAGTGGTTTCAATATATTGTTTTAAGTATTAAAAGAAGACTTCTAAGTATTTCTTGAAGTACTCATCATTGCGTAGTGTGTAGGATTTGGCTTATGTATTTGAAATAAAAAAGTAATTTTTTTTACCCCAGTTTATTACTATTGGACAAAAAACTACCTAGTAAACCAAGCTTCCCTTCTGTGTATAATAGAGCAGCACTTTTGTTAACCAGAACCTAACCATAGTAGAATAGTTACTGCTACACTGGTTTCTGTCTTGTTCTGATGAGCTTTGAAAGGACCTAGCTTCAACAAGGGATACACAAAAGAATATTCATTCCATGGTACTAGGATTAAAAAAATAAAAAAATGAAAAAATGAATGTCAAGATATATAAAGCACATAAAAATCCAAGTTAAATATATATTTATGTATATTATTTAGGGAATCAGTATATCAATTTTAATCAGTTACTTAAAAATAATGATTTGAAAGAGTTCACCCTTTTTCCTCCAAAAGAATTAGGAGGACCAATGTAGACAATTAGAGATGTATTACAGAAAATATTACTGTACGTTTATGGCTTTGACACAATCCTTTTCTTTTTACAATAATAGATTTTTCTCATCATATTACACATGTATATTTATAAAGATAAGTTTAAGATGAAGCACTATTTATTGTAAATCATGTTTTTTTTCATTTAAACATAGCACATTAATCAGAGTTACTTAAACTAAAACCAAAACTTGATGGAATTTCAGCCACAAGCCAATGTTTCACATGTTCAGCTGGGGCAAATCTGTACCAGATGCTGAAAGCTGCTTGTCTAGCAGAAAGAAAAATCCCAAGTTCATTGCATGAGGCTTATTTGTGAAGGCTTTTCAGATATTTAGGTCTGCCAGCTCTTATTAACATAGCTGATGTTAATTTTATTTCATTCCTCTCCTGACCAAAGATAGATATGTATGCGCTCATTTTCTCTGGAAAGCAAAATAGATACACGCCTCTTTGGAAATTCCAGGAATGTCCATCTTCTACATGACTTTCTCTTGCTGTGATGAGTCTTGGTTGGCTTCTCAGAGTGGACCTGTTGTGAACACCTGCGTAGGACTAAGTTGTTTTAGTATAGGATTCAAAAGAGGGCTCTGGTTAAGCCGTACTGAGTTACGATGTGTAAATAATTTTTAAGGCTGATTGTATGATTTTCTTTTGTGGAAGATCAATTTGGTCACCTCAAATGAAAGAAATATGTTACAAACTGCAGAAGTCACACCATGGATTCTCAAGTCTCCTTTGTTCCCTGCTACCGTCCTTGTGATTCACAATTCAGTTTTGATTGTTTTTCTTTCCTATATCCTTTTTCAGTGATTTGCTTTTATTGAAGCAAATAAAACTTATGTGAGGTGAATTCATTTGTTACTGTCTTAAAAATCTCTTAATTTTTCTGCTGAAAGTGTCTGCAACGCTTCAATCAAGTACAAATTGTACGCATGAATATCACACATTAATTTTTACCCATAAATGAACAGAGTAGATATGAAGTGCTATTTATGGTACCAAAGGAATATTTCTTTTATGTTAAGATTCTATTTCAAAGCATATGGATTTTTTTAATGACTTCAGAAGGTTGGAACTGATTCCATGCTGGTTTTTTTTCTGTTGTTGTTTGTACCTGCCAGGTATGAAAACCTACTAGTGTCCTCAAAAATGGATGGCAAGATTCAGTATCATGCTATGAAAAATGATAGCGCTGCAGTGTTTCTTTTATATATTAATGGCTTTTGAACTTAACTGTCAAATAGAAGAATAATGCGTGAATACTTGTCTTCAGGTTTGGGTTAAAATAGAGTGCTTTAAGGGCACATTTGGGTTTGCTTTCGTAAATAGCTTTGAACGTGGTATCTCTAGTCTCTCCAGCATTCCAGTATTTTGAAATACATTCAATATTTATTATAATATTCTGAACTCAATATTCTGTAATCAAAAATATAAAATGCTAGCATGATTTTAATTTGTCTATTTTGAAAGCTTACGTTGATACTTCTCATTATCCTACAGAGGATTGTGTTTTAAATAAAATATTTCCTTGAATGTCTAGTTACTGTTTTTGTAAGCTAAAAGAGTATTTTCTGCTTCGTTTTGTGCTTCAAGTACAGGTGCGTGCTTCTTCAATTACAATAATTCAGCAGAGCATTCCTCTAGTTGGTTGTATTTTTCTGTAAAAGCTAGTGGTCATCTTCTGCAGATCTCTCCTTATTTTGAAGTAATTTATTTCTGATGAAATAGCAAAGAAGATGACTTGCATCATTGTAACTGTCCAGCAAAGGTGACTTCTGTGAGATTGTAAATACTGAGTGGTGAAGAATAGTTTACTGGAAATCAAGGCAGCCAAGTGCTCGGTCCACTGAAGTTCAGAAAGTGACTACCTTGTCTGAGGCAGGGCCAAAGCTTTAATAGCAGGAAAACAGACTAGGCAAAACATTTCAGAATAACACTTACTGCAAAGCTACACTGTACATTAAAAGAAGGAAGAGAGAAGTTCTAGCAAGTCATTTCCATCAGCCTTTGATTCTGTCAACTCTTGCTCTTAAAATGTGCCATTCTAATAACTTCTATTAAATGCAGTTTCTTAATTATGCGTCTCTTTCCCGATGTGTTTGTATTGTATTTTTACTCTTTCAATCTGTCAGTTGATCCTTCTGCATAATATTACCTAATTACTTAATGTTACCTATCATAGTTACAGACAAGTCTATATAGTAATGATCATGTATGCAAATAAAGGAATATGTGTAATTCACTTTGTGCTTGCTGATACTGATGCATTGCCTCAATTCAATGTCACTGTGTAGTAATACATCCAGTAGGCTTTGCCAAATTTTGTACAATGTTTTACAAATGAAATCCAAAATCTGCTCTGATAGTCATGGAGATAGTCCATCTGCTCTGATAGTCATTTATGCTATTTTCCTCCCTACTCCTTCCTCTCCCTCCTAGTTTTGTTCTTTTCCCCTAGAAAGGAGAGGAAAAGCAAGTTCAAGAGCCCCTCTAGCAATCATAGCTTGAAGACATCATGGCATCGTTATGTTTTTAGTGTTTACAAATATAAATGACATTAAACAGCCTGGAAGATGAGAATAAATAAACAGTTCAACTGCAGTAAGAGAATATGTCCACAAGAAAGCAATTCAGTTTATAATGTGAAAGAAAGAAATGACTGAACAATGAATTTTTATCATAATAACATCGTATAGTGAACTGGATATAAGTGGAAGATGAGTGAGGATTTTGCTTTGGTACTACGGATTATCTCAGCCTTGATATAAACATGAGAGGATTACCTCTTTATTAACTTGCCTGTTAGCAAAAGATGAAATTTCTCGTGTTCCTCAGTATAACCTCCAATTTTACTATTTGGAAAATAAAGCACTTTATTTCCAAGTGTCCAAGTTATCAGAAGAAAAGAACTCTTTCTTCTGCAATAAAATTTGAGTTTATAGCAAGGGAAGAATACTGCAGGTAGTGTTTCTCTGGTGCTAGCCAGGCTACTGCTCAGTTTAGGGAAAAAAGCATGGTTATTTCATTTTTCTAATGAGAGTCAAATGCTGTAGGAAACAGCACTTAGAAAAACTTTCTAAGAATTAGTTAATGTCTTTTCTGCATGAGATTATGAAGTTTGTATTCTATTTTTTTGGAAGAGGGTTAGTACTGAAATACAAAACTGAAAATGCATAATTCTCATTTTCTCATATTTGACTATTGCTATTTTTCAGTAGCAAGGGAAAGGAGAGTACGAAACATCAAGCTTGTGTAACTTGATAAAATTTACTAGAGGAATTTGCTTATAGTAAGGGTGGTTTTTTAACTCTCGGCAATAAAAAAAAAAAACAAAACACCTCTAACTAGAATATTTGATGTTTTTCATCTGATAAAGCTGAATGTTACCAAATACTAAACAAAATGGTTAACAGTGATATACATTTGTTAGGTTCAAGTTGAAGAAATGAAAGGGGTAAGAATCCCCTTCAAAATCCTTCAACCTAGAAAGGACCTGAGAGGTCTTTAGCCCAACCTACTGTTTAAAGTAAGTCAGTTGTAAACTTTGTCGAAGACTCTTAGGACTTCATCCTGTTGGGATTTGAAAACCCTGAAGTGCAGTGATTGTGCAGTCTCCCTGAGCTTCTGTTCCTCTACATAATTTTGTAATGTAATTTCTCCTTCTTATATCCGGTCAGCATCACTTCTGTTTCAGTTTATGCCCACTGTCTTTCATTTTCTGGCTGTGCACCGCAATGAAGAATGAGCTTTTAACTTTTCAATAGCTCTCTCATAGTTACAGTAGGGTTGCCTCTGAACTCTTCCAAAATCCTCTTTTCCCAGACCAAACTACTCCATTCATCTTGTCATCCTGGTTTCTTCAGTATACGTGTGCATCTCTGCACCATCTCTGAGCTTGCTTGAATTTGTCAGTCTTTCCTGTACTTATTTTTGAAGAACGGATTTTTCTTTGTATTTACACCAAATGAGTTCCCTCCACAGAATGGGGAGAGCTCTGTGGTTAGTATCTGTATACTCATGTGAGATTACTATGCTTTTCTTCTCTATATGTCCTTTTCCTTTCCCCGGGAAGAAATAAAGGAAAAAGTCTGTCAAGAAGGGTTTTGATATTGGTTGGAAAGTACAATAAATTTCCCTTAAATAGAGAAAGTTAAATCTAAGCACTGAGGCAGTGTTTTCTTTTTGGAAAATGGCAATGCTGCCATTGGAGGACAGGAACATAACGGATATCTTAAGAGAGTATAAATTAATAGTTATGCATAAGGTAAGGTAACATTTTAGTTATTTATAGTTCTACCAGGTCTCTTCTATGCACTTAAACTGTAAGATAAGTAAGAGAAGTTCTGCACCAGATGGCCCAAAGTACCTGATCTGTCATGTTAGAGGAAAAAGTCAACACTTGTGCTTGCTTTTAACCTCTGATACAGTAGGTGTTGTCTTTCAGGATGTATCATTAAACACTTTCTATAATGCCATCATAATGGTGAGTCAGCTTGCTGTGCGGGTTTTGTTTATCTTTTTCATTCTCCTTTGTGAATTCTGAGCTAGAAGGTACTTCTATTAGATCTTCTTAGTGCAATAACAGCAGCTTTTGAGTGATTGCTGTCAGAGGTATTGCAGAGTTCAGTAACTTTGAGTTAATGGAGTTTCTACAACTCGTGTCATCAGATTAGTGTGTTACATATACAATAAATACAATATAGCTAATTCCTGAAACTGTCCCATAATATATACTGAAGCTTGCTTTTTATGATTCTTTTAGGAACTATTTCTAACAAGACTGAAGGGTCAAAGATAGTTCCATCCTCTTCAAAGACATGAAGCTATTTACATATTAAAATACTTAAATATGTAAAAATGATTAGCCACTCACTTGTCTGAAGTTAATGCACTACAATCCTAGACAACTTGTGTACTTCAGGAGGATCTGAGGCATCTGCTTCTCATGAAGGTGTTGAGGATTCTAATCGTATCTGGTTAGCAGTTGTGATAAAGCTCTGCATGAGAAAATAATTTAAACTAGTTTTTGTAGACAGCAGAAAAGCTAACACACTTAAAGAGTACAGTCTGTGAAATATAGTGATCAAATTCTCTGTTGTGTTAGCTGGAAAGAAGTGATAATACCTCCAGAATGCACCATTGAAGGTGCAGAATTATTTCTTCAGCTACTCAGACATTTGTGCTCTGTGTAACTGTGTGTTTCTTTCATGAGAGTTTGGTAAATTAGATAAACATGGGAAAGAAGAAATAAGTAATGCGAAAATCCAAGTGGACAGCTCCATTCCAGAGAGGGAAGGCAGTTGCTAAGGAGGAACGATAAGAGTGTTAGGATGATAGGATAAAGTGGAAAGTGACTATAACATATTAGGTTGGAGCCTCATTTTTAGAGAACAGCCTTGGTCTGCTCCTCTGTTTTTTATGAATGCACAGTATTAGCTAGGATGCTTCATGCAAAGCATCAGATTCATGAACTTTTGCTGCCATTTTGCAGCACTTGCTGATATTGAATGAGGGAACTCCCCAGGCAGCTCCTTTGCATGCTCCAAGGCTGCTTGGTCCCATCTGCTGTGTCTAGTGACAAAATGCACTTAATGTTTTTCCTACCTGTTGACCCAGTTTGCCTGCAATATGAAGCTGTGACCAATCTGAAGGCTTTTCTCAAACATCAGTAGTATCATTTATTTGTGCAACTCTTGTTTAGAGAAAACAAATGTCTTCAAACTGAAAGGAGGCAATGACAGAGCTTGTGTTTTAAGGCAGAGCTTGGTTACTATGCACAATTAACTCCATGTGACAGTTGGCTTGTAAGATTCTTACTAACGATGAGTTTGGTTTCACAGATTCATTTGCTACCATGCCTCCCAAGGTAGAACTGTGAGAACTTGTAGGCCTTTCTATGCTTAATACGTATTGAACCTACCTTGGCCATCTGTTTTGGTTTCTACTGTGCAAGATTTTTGCTGTATCAAATCCAAGTTGATGGAATATTGGAATAAGAACGCTAGTATATGTTCCCAAGCAGAAATATTTTCATGACTGCTCCACGTTTGAATGAACTGTTGCACAATCTTTTTCTTCTTTTAACTTAAACAAAATTTTGAAATAGCATATCTTTTTCTTGTCTGTCTAGGGCTACAATCTGCATGTGTCATGTGACTTACTGGTGTTTATTATATTTAACATGACTCTTCTAGGTAGCATCACTTTGGGAGTTAGGATTGATTTTTGAACTTCTAATTTTTTATTTCTATGTGGCAACGCATAGTAAAGACTAGGAAAAAAATATTACATAATTTCTTAGATAATTTGGTTCTAAGCATACAAAACAATAGGAAATTATTTTTAAACAAATGATAAGATTTATTTCTAATGAAATAAGATTATTGGAAAAATGTTTACACAAATCAAACACAAACAGATCACCAGTCCTATGTCTATTTTAAATTCTCCCTTGCTTTTCAAATGATATACCTCATTATAGCTACAACAGAATTCTAGTGCAAACTGTCACATGTGAAAACTCATTGTCGTAGCTAGTAATTTATATCAGACCATTTAATTTTTTTTATAGCTACAGAATACCTCGTCTGCTGCTCCCATGATTACTTATGATGGATCTGCAGATACATTTAAAATGACTTATAATATTCTTGACTATGAGAACCAATCACTTTAAGATTTTTTTTGTTATACACCATAATCCTAGAAATAAATTGCCAATATAGATACTGTTCTGGAGACATGTGTATTTAGTAATTGTTAGCTTCTGATGATATAACATAGAAAGATAGTCTCATGTTTGATAAAGTAAGCTAGATAGCGTTGTTGTGTATTTTAGAGATTTGTGCTGCTTAGTGGTATGCTTCAGGATAAACACAGTATATCAGGGACAATGCATTTCTTCTTTGCAAGCCTTCCAAATTCCATGGCTCAAATAAGAATTACCAAAGCACAAGTCAGCAGGGAATAATAGAAGCAGCAGTACAAGTATGGGGTACATCTCTACCTCTACATCTTAAAGCAGCAATATGACTACTGGTTCTTCACTCTTGTGTTTGCTTTCCTGTGCAATTAAACCAGTCATGCTCGGAGCCACACAGATCCCTAGGAAGCAAGGTCTGCAGGGACAGCAATCCTGAAGTGTAGATATACTTTAGTCTGCCTGTAACAGTGTTCTGCTATCTGGTCTCCATGGGGCATACCTTGTTCGAAGAAGGCAAGAAGGGAGATCGAGTAAGCTCACTTTGTATTTAGGAAATGTCTGGGGACAAAGAATGGCATTTGCTTATATGTAATATAAACAATGCACGTAATATATTACATGCCACTCTTCTCAAATGAAATGTGTTTTTGTCATTGACCTCAACTGCTGCGTTGGTCGAGAGTAGGGCAGTCCTGAGGTTATTTTATTCTGATCTAAAATCATAGCATTTCTTCCCATTTTCACACAGGTATTGGCAAATATATTTGTGTGTGTGTATATATATATATATATATTTTTTTTTTTTAAAGCTAAGTTTAAGTGCTTATATCTGTAGAAAACAAGAAAGCAATGGGGGAAGAAGATGGCTGTCCTCACACTACACACTTTAAGTTTCTATTTATGTTACGAAAGCAAAACACATTTTGTTATTGCCTGCATGAATGCAAAAATGAAGGAAAACTATATTCTCCCTAATTTTTCTATTCTAATGCCAAGAGATAAGGAAATATAATACTATGTGGGAAATAATATAGAGTAAGTTTTGTATGACTGTTAGTGTAATTGATGTTTTTAATACTTTTCCTTCTTTTCTCTACCCTTCTCCTTGTACTTTTTATGTCATATATTATGACATATATGTTGTACATGTCAGTAACCCTTGAGGCTTCCAGCCAGTCCCCAGCCTTCCCTTTGGGGTAAACTGTCTTGAGTTCAATGTTGTTCAAGATATAATGGCCTTAACAGCCGTACAACTTTTTATTTTTATTTGTTCTGACAATGTTTTATTGGTAAGCAGGTTACTTCAATGACAGCTGTGTTTTTATATGTTCAGTTGGGCCCAAAGGAACATAGGAAAACCACAAGAGACAATTTATTGTCTTTTGTGAAGACTTGACAAAGTAAGATTAACAAATGAAGAAAAATATGAAACTCTATATATTTAGCCCAAGAAGTGAAATAAATATAAATATAGATGTATATATTTCTGCAAAAACTTGGGAGAAGGGAATTTATATCTGAAGCTTAAAATTATAAACCCATCTGATTATGTGGAAGTCTATGAAGACTAACTTTTTTCCAATTAGGATTTTTCAATATTTGTTAGTGCCTATTTGTCTTTGCCCCTGCTCACAACTGTATGTTAACCGAATGGTACAGAATGAAGCAAAAGCTGTTTGATACATCAGGTTGCATTATTTTAAATGAAATCTTCAATTACACTGATATTAAAGTGGGATTTGTTAAAGAGGCCTCTGTCATGATAAACCCAACTGATGTAATAACAAGGGAGAATAAGTCAAATAGCGCAGGTTATGACTACTATCATCTTTTTAACATGTTATAGGGATTATATTAATGGGAATGTAAATTCTAGAAAGTGAACCTGATGATACAAAATAGGACACTACCGGCAGTACTGAGATGTGCTTCAGTTGACTACATGATAACGTCTAAATCCTGGATGGGGAGAGCAGAATGAAAGTTTTACCTCAGTGCAAGTTCTTAATGTGCCCGGATAAAACATCGAAGTCTGGCCTGTAATCCTGGCCTAGACGATACGACACTTTTTGGCTTTACGTTTGAATTGCTGTTATGCATGTAAATAATTGAGTGAACACTGCCAACTATTGGTAGATAAACTGAAAGCTTTGCTCCCACAGACTATGTATTAATGGGCCATATGCGGTGTGCTAACATTTTTGAGCTCACAAAATTGTAGAGAATGAGATAAGATACTAATGACACATTACCTTCTGCATTTTTGTGTAAGCTACAAGAATATTAGAAGTCAGTGTTCTAAGTGTAATTCCTTATGATGCAATTAAAAGTACTAAGAGCATAAAAATACTTCTTTGCAGGAAGTTCTGAGATAGGACTTCAACATGAAGTACCTCTACTTCTGCTTGGAATTGACAATGTGCTTTGAATGGAGAAACTGCAGGAGGAGGTGCTCAGGCGCTAAGCTCTCAGCCATGCGTGCATTTTCAAGTAAGCTTGCTCTCTGGATTAAGAGTTAACTCTGAAGTTTACTATGAGGCTTGTAGACAATCTCGAGGGAATGTGTGACAAGTGGTCACCTTGCAGTAAGGAGGATGAATTTGTGTTTTATTTCTGTTAATTCCATGTGAATGGGTTTTTTTGAACATGAAATGGATGTTCATTTAGTGAACCAGGCTGACAGATATGAGAACATAAACCTTTTGTTCATTAAGTTCTTCCTTTCTAAACTGGAGAACCCAACTGTGAGAAGCAGGTTAATTCTCCATTGCTTTCTTCTTCTGTGATTTCTGTTCATAAGTACAAATGCACCTTGAAAGTGCCTTACTGTCTTTTGATATTAGGATAATTTGAGAGAGTCTAAATCCTAAAATCATGGACGAACCCATGCTTCTAAATAATATTTGTTTGAGTCATTCTAGGTTGTAACCTTACTTTTTCAGATACAGTAGAAGTTCAACTATTCTTTGACTTGTTCTGCATTATCTTGATGGAGTTTATAGTGTTTTAGGACTAAGTAGTTGTTCTTCCAGTAGCCAGAGAAAATAGAGGTAAGATGTGATATTTGCCAGCTTCCTCCTGGTCATATGCATAATATCAGCATTGTACATGAAGTGAGAAGGGTATAGTGACATCTAAATATGTTGCTTACTGTAGCATGTTTGGAAACAAGTAATTATAGGAATGTTTACAACAAACCAATATCAAATACCCTGAATTGCCAATATGTAAATGTTGGTGAACTTTTAACTGAAGTTGGGCTGTTTGTGATTTTTTTTTTTCTGAAGGGATTACATGGCTATCCTGCAGAGGTGAGTCTTAAACACAGTACTTTGCTCAAAAAGTGCTATCATATTTAGGTAAAGGGATTGCAAAATAGTTGCCAGAAGAGCTGTGTCAGGATTTTGTCCCTTTTCCTTGACTCCTGAAGAGATAGTAGGTTGTTTCAAGGAGGTGGCCCTGGCCTCTGCGTCTTGTACTTGATCTCTTGGTATGCTTTACAGTTCTTACATCTTTACTAACAGTTGACCTCATCTGCAAACATTGTGTTAATCCCTACGCAGGTTCCATTTTCCCCAGGGAGATATGTATAGCTAGAAATTAGCTTGTGATACTGGAAAATTAAACAAAGGTGATGAAACTTAATTTTTGCATGTTTCATGAACAAAGTATTTGAGGAAAATGGTCTCTGCCAACACTTTGGTAGTAGCTGAAGTACTAGTCTTTCTTTCAGTATGCACTCACTGTGGATTTGAATTGGAGCAATTAATAAAATCTCTGTGTTCTCCAGGTTGGTAATATGGAGCAGTATGTGTTTGTTCTCATCTGTTTTACTATCTTGGATTTTGTCCAACCTTACAGCAATTAACAGCAAAGAAGGGACAGGTTTTGAACTACAAGTATACATGTATACCTTGTATAGTATATACAAGTATATACTTTATTTTCTTTGAGCCTATGTTATGTCCTCAGGAAAAAAAAAACCACAAGTTTCAAGCAAAGGAAGTAACATTCACTTGGAAAAAAGAGAGCACTTGTGAAAATACGGCAGCCAAATTTTCATTTGAATAACTAAAATCTTAATTTAAAATATGCTTACAATTACAAATACAAAGTAGCATTGAGATAAGGCAGGGGAGGCTGAGTTCAAGAACACTGACATAAAGTAAAAACAATTTCTTGAAATATTTTTATTTTTTGAGAACTGATATTCGTGGTCTTAGAAACATCTCAAACATTTGAAAACTAAACTTTCTAATAGTTAAATATTGTGTTCTTTCATTTGAATTCATTTAGTAATGCTTTGGACTTTACTTGAAAATTTCATTCAAAAGTTGATTTATTTGCTTGCTTTCAACTGCGAATTGTTAAGAAGAACTTGGAATGTTTCACCTCAGATTCCAGTATACTGCTTGCTTATGTCTCTTCGCTTCCTTGAACACTTGACTTGAGGTTAGTGCCTTTGCTTTTTCCCTGCTAGTCTATCCCAAAATAGCAGGTGTGTAGCCCAGTAGTGCAGATGTAAAGAATAATGGGAATCTTGCCTTCATATGTCCCTTGCTGACCCAGGGAAACAAGGTATATGTACGTCATTTGCACAGGATGACAATGCTGTGTTTTGCTGGATTTTCTACTTGTAGTACTTCCATTTAATAACAGAGAGAGGCGATTCCGATCCTTCAGCACAAAAGCTATTAAAATATGAAAAAACTATACCTTGATTTGGAAAACAAGCACAATTATTTCATTTCCCCCCCACTTCTGTCACCGATTTTTCTGCTGAACCTATTTAATGTGTTTTGTAAAACATTGTCTAACGCATTCTGAAAATCTGGAAGTCTGAAGGGTTATGCATATCATATTCAGGCATTTTGCAGATGTTGCTGACAAAATTAAATATTCTTTCCCATTTCTGAAATGTTTGTAGTCTCTCTAATTAGATCATATTTCTCCCCGAGTATTTCATTTCCTTTGAGGCTTCTGTTCTATGTACTTGGATATATTCTGCAGACCATTAAAATATCTAGCAGTGAGGGTAGATTATGAGCTGCTATTCTTAGAGTGACTAGCATAAATGTATTCCTCACCATCTTCTCTTAACTTGAATGATGGCAAGTCCTATTTCTGTTTTTTTTTGGTTTTTTTTTTTGTTTTGTTTTTTGTTTTTTTTTTTGCAGAAACCGTATATATTTAATCAAATAGATAAATAACAAGTGTATATGTAGCTAACACATTAATAAAACCTTCATCTCCTAAGGACATGCAATTCATTCTGCAGCACAGTTGTGTGTGTTTTTTTTTTTAATAGTGAACTCTGGTAGGCCGCCTCTCCATTTCAGCTCTTATTTTTCACTTCCTTTGAATGAAATCATTTATTTAACCTAACTTCAGAACCAATAAAGAAGTGTTAAGCTGCTGTGGTGTTCACAGTTAGTGTCTTTCTACTGTTCTAAGTCCGCACAACTGAAATCTATTGGCCAACTTAAATTTGCTGTGTGTAGTATGAGGCCACACGCTGGCTCTATGTGTCAGGCGTGTCTTTAGGCATTCTGACTCCCAGATCCAAATGTGATATTTGCCAGCTTCCTCCTGGTCATATGGATAATATCAGCATTGTACATCCTCCTATGGGTGTTTAGTTGCCTGTGGAGGGAAGTCATTGCCTTGGTCTATCTGGTCTGGGGAGTTGAACTTGAGGACCCAGCCTAGAGCACATCTGCACTGCACAGATATAATGAGGAATCTCTCATAGATTAGTTAAACACCAACAAGCGGTCTTGAGGTATTGCTTAACTGGTAAGATCTGTATTGCCTTGTTTATCTTTTCTCTTTTCTCCTGTAGACGTTTAGTATTTTTCTGGGTTTTGAATAGTATTTTATAAGTCATGAGGTTAATGCATTCATACATTTACACATTTATTCTAGTGGGGCATGAAGTATTAATGTTTGTTCTGCAGGACCCTCCTCATCTTTGCTAACTGCTGCCAAAACTTTAGTATTGCTTTTGTTTTATGAGGCCTGCAGAAACACTGGGGCACGTTCATAGAGCTTGCTATGAAGTTTTGTGTCTGCATATAAAATGTGCAGAATTTTCTTCCTTTTTTCTTTTCTGAGTATTTTGCATGTTTCACAGCTCATTTGTGAAAATGAGTCTGTGTGAATCTAGAAATTAGGACTAAAAGTATAGTTCGGTGTTTGTGGAAAGAACAAAAGAGATTAGTTGCCCATATCAACTAAATTTGTAGACTAATTTTACACTACAAATGTAATTTTTTCACAAGGAAAAGGGCTATGTCATGTTAGAACAGACTGCTAGTGCACCTTGCTTAGAAATTCAAGCAGCATTTTATTTCTCTGGTTGGGATGTGGGTTTCCTCAGACAAAATACTGTAGAGTTAATGGAATAATTCAGTCTAATTTGCTCTTTCAGTAGTCATGAAAGTTAACAGACTTGTAGAATTTATTGTAAATTTCATGTGAAGACAGTTCATAGGTACCTTATTTTTTATAAATATAAGGTTGATTTGTTGTCTACCATTAATTTTTCAATTTACTCTATCTCCAAGTATGCTGCAGAGAGGTTCCTTTCTTTCGTTTTTCTTTGCTTTTAAAGAACTAATAACAACCACTTTTATAAGTTGTGTTGTAGGGTTGCAGCGACGACTAACATTTTCTCTAATTGAAATGGGCAGTATGAAGAGTTATCTGTATACCTAATATGGAAACATCAGCTATGGAAATATCTGACTTAACAAAAGGTTATTAATATGTTAGAATTTTATTTTATTTTTCTCAGTAGAAGCAAAACACAATATGGATCAATATAGATCTAAGTCCATAGTTCAAAGTACACTAGCTGCCAGCTTGTTACTAGAGGCAGCTTCCTCCAGTATGATTATTGGCACTAATTCTTTTGCGCTTGGGTAGCATCTGGCACGAAGCAGAAATTCTCTGACAAGGAGCATTTCTTTAAGGAATTTGAATTCATTCCTAAAATGCATCTCCAAATTCAGTTTGTGATTTTTTTCCTTACGCTGCCTCTTTATAATGATTTCACATGTCCAGCAGTGTCACTGATGTCCCATTTTATTCCACCTCTGGATTGAATTAATGTTAAGTGATATGTGAGAAACAAAAATGGTTAAAATCTCGAACTAAAAATAACATTGCAAGCCAATTCTTAAAATGTAGTTTTGAAAATATGTATTTCTTAAAGAAATGGGGAGAATAGGCAATCATTATGTAAATCTGCTGCAATTGTAAATGTTCTCCTCCAAACCAAATTCTGATTTCTTGCCAATCTGAAAGAATTAAATTTTAAAATCAATTTCAGCTAAGTTAAACTTAATTCTAGATACTTTTTCCTTGGCATTCCACTCTATACTTGTGCTAAACATATAGGTCATAATTCCCCATAGGATGAAAGATTATATTTGGCTTCGTATACAGTGATAGCCTAATTTTAGCATGTAGACAGCCAAACGGACTACTTCAGCTGAAAGGCCGAGAAATACAATTACCTGCAAATTGCGTAGGGGTGATGAGCTCACAGATAATTTAATCAGAACCAATTGTGACTTACAGCCATCAGAAAGCATAGCTGAGTCAAGTGTTTTAAAAACAAACAAAAAAAATCAGAAAACTTTCAGAAAAATCTTCTAAATATATTAGTTTTTTACGAATGGAAAAGCAGACAGTCAAGTGAAAGATCCAGAATGACTCTGTGTGGGAGAATATGGAAAAAAAGAAACAAAAGTGAGGGAGAGAACAGATAAAATTTCCTTGGATTTCTGTATTAAAACCAGTATTTACTCATAGTGTTGAAAGAGAGGAAGCTGCAGTTAAGATAAAGTCCTGAAGAGGACTGTGGTGGTTGTTTGTGAGACACGATTGTGAGGTTCTTAAGAGGGATGTGTGGGAAGAGGTTTCAGTATTCATAAATGCAAGGTCAAGCAGTGAAGGGGAACGTTTACATCATATGGCTTAAATGATGAATAGTTAGGAAGCCTATCTGGACTTTGCAGTAGACAGCTCAGTGGAACCATCAGGGCACAAGTAGGATTTACAAGTTTGGAAAGCCACAGTGTAGCAACAATTCCTTTCCTAAATTGTCTTATGCAAAGCCATCTGGGAGAGAAGACAGTACTAATCACCTATTATCAAAAATGTACATATACTGAGGAATTTGAGGTAATTCAAAGGATATAAATGGGAACTCGATCACTAGATGTCTTGAATAGAGTATATGGAAATAGTTAAAATGATGAATAGTGTACAGAAAAATCAGATAGCATCCTTGTCTCTTTCCTCAAGAAAAAGGGGTGGATATTAATTGCATTTTAATTCACATACATGCAAAATGCATAGAAGAAAACTCTCTCAAATGCTGTTTCTTGTTATATGGACGAAGCATGAGGCCATGAAAAAAGAATAAATGCTCTATTTGATCAGTGCTGGTTATCTAACCCAGCATTACATGGCAGTAAAATGCTGCTTGTGGAGAGCATGCATCACCTGACCAGAGTTAGATGTCTGTATCCTCATAATGTTTACATCTAGAACTGTTGTTTGGGATGTTAGAGGACACTTAGTAACTTTTAGTATGTATTAATAGATCTGTTATTCCTGAATGAATTAATTTTTAATATGATGACACTGTTTGTCTCCTAAATGCCCTTTCAGATTTTAGGAGGACACCACCAGCTGCATAAACATAAACTTTTTATTTGCTTTAACCAATCTCCCACTTCAAAGTATAACAGCATTAGGTGAATGAAGTTCCACATCTACTGCATTTATTGTTTTTGAAACCTTAAAGAGCTCCTCAGTTTCCTTCCGGCAGAATGAGGAGCCTCAGCCTTTGAGGCTCTCCTTGGAAGGCAGCTCCTCCTGCACCTCATTCCCTTCAGTTGCCCTTTGCTGTACCTTCCCCAGCTCCATTCACTGAGACAACCATATTTGCATATTGCAATCTGTGCCCTAGGGCCGAATTCCTAGCAGAGTACTCTCTGGGGCTCTCCACAGACCTTCCTAGAAATGCCCGGCATTTACTTTATGATGTCTCTGGATGCCACTGCACAGCAAGGAGATGACTTTGCAGAACTGTCAGCAGTGGCTCCAAGGTCTCTGTCCTTAACTGGAATCAGCAGGTCCAAATGTTAGTTTATGGTGCCTAGGTACACAACCACACATTTGTCTTCACTGAAGAACATTCTTTGGTCACCCTTTTACCAGCTTTCTCAGTTTTAAGTCCTTTTGGAGTTCCTACTGGTTAGCTGCTGCATTTGATTCCAGAAAGACTTGGTTTTCTCTCCCTGTTCTCTTTTCTAGATCATTTCTGTCCCTGTTTTTGAGTTTCAGCAAAGATTCTCCTCCATGTTTTCTTTTCTCATATTGCTTTCATAATGTTTAGGAACTTCAAGATTTTTTTAATATTTCTCTCCCTCTACTTAACTACAATAAACCCTCAGCAGTGCTCTTTAAAGAGCTGCTGTTGTGTCTGTACCTGAGGCCCAGGAAGCTTAATTGGGATTACATTCCTTCATAGTCTATTCACTTTAGAGCTCTCTCCCTTGGGAAGCTTAGCCTTGGGCTTTAATGACACTGATAAAGTACTATGTGATAGAAAGGGTTTATTTTCTCCTAGTGTTAACCCAGATGCAATGATGGAGGAACCCGTGTGGGTGTTAGCTCTACAGCCCAGTCTCTTGGAGATTCTTAAGTTCCCTGCCTCCCTTTCTGTCTCTTTTGCACTTGAATCTTCCATACTTAGCAGTATTTTTCTGTACAAACCCTCTGAAGTAGGACCAGCTGCAGAGTTCGGGCAGCCCCCAGCTGTCCTCCAGGTGAAACAGTTCAATTTGTTAGTTTCAATCTATTTTTCATCATTATTTTCTTTGTACCTCTCTGCTGGAGTAATGCTTTAACATACTAAATAGAAATTTATAGTTTAACAGTTATCTAGACTTACTCTAAGATTTGTATTGAAAAGGAAATAAAAGGCATTTTTTTGTGTTAAAAGGTTTTTTTTTATGAAGAATTTTTTTTTTTTTTCCAGTTTCTTCAATCTATTGAATTATTTTAAAATATTTGTTTAGTTAAAGGTCGGTCTTTCTTTGTACCTCTCTGCTGGAGTAATGCTTTAACATACTAAATAGAAATTTATAGTTTAACAGTTATCTAGACTTACTCTAAGATTTGTATTGAAAAGGAAATAAAAGGCATTTTTTTGTGTTAAAAGGTTTTTTTTTATGAAGAATTTTTTTTTTTTCCAGCTTTTCTTCAATCTATTGAATTATTTTAAAATATTTGTTTAGTTAAAGGTCGGTCTTTCTGAGTATTATGGATACACATACTTTGGTCCTGAAAAAACTCTTCCTATTTATATGACAGAACTGTGTGCAATGGTCTTACTTATCTCAAGTGCACTTTATCAGAACTATTGAGCTAAACTTGCTGTCAGTTACATCACTGCAATTAAGAAACAACTGGAAAAAATCACTGTGTGTACTTCGGTTTTGCACTGGTACACGTAAAATGAAAAATCTCTCCCTGCAAGGCTCTGACATCCTAAATGAGTACTCAGTGAATATTGAACTTGTAATTAAATTCCGTGCTTGTATCAGAGTGCTTTGGGTTCCCGTGCATTCAGGCAAGCTATCACCTGCTGATGTCAGAAGTGTATCCAAACAGTAAGAGGTTTTCACAGACCAGTGAGACAGTAGCCTGATCCCAGACCTCTTAATGGAAATGTGAGTGTACGTGTTCTCTTTTCATGATGCAGAGCGGTCTAAAAGGAAAGGAAGAATTGTTGAATATTTCTCTGTGAGCAATTTCTCAGGAATGGTTAGCAATGTTTTAAGTCCAGCCTGTACTGATGAGCCTTCCAAGCCACTCAGATAGGAGTTTTGAACATTATTTTTCTTATAAAACTTATAGGTAACTTTTAAAAATCTGAGCTTCTGCTCAAGGATACTTTCTAAGTGACTTTTTTTCCCCTCTCTCTAATCCCTATTGTCAATACAAGTTTTTCTTATCTCTATACTGAGAAATATTTTCAGGTTAATTGTTATGTTTCCTTGTACGTGCATACAATTTTGATACTCCATTGAAAAGTCAATCTCTAGCCCCTATTTTACTCAAAAGCTTTATAAATTTGTGAAATCCTTCAATTTATTTTTTCATAGCAGATCCAGGAAAGAAAGGCCTATCATCACTTTGAAACTATTTCTCCTCCTCCCAAAGAGCTCACAAAGGTATTGATCATTTGAACATTTGAGCATTTGAACACAGAGCTATGAGGCAATTATCTCAGTAATGGCCTCAGCAAAAATGACGAGGTTTTCCTTTTATAAATGGTACTTTCATTGTTGGTATAGTTGAGAGAGAAGTAAGAACTATGGAGTGCGAAGCAATATTAGGTCAAGGGTGATCTTTTATTCTGACCTCCTCCTATCAACTAGGAATTCCATAAATCTCTGAGCCTTTCAAATTTGGAGGCCGAAGTACTGTGTCTGGAGCAAGGCCTTAGAAATAACTTGGACTGATTATGCATGAGTAATTTGTGTTGATCTACTCCTACCCATTCGAGTTACAACTATTTTCCTGATTATTTAATCTATGAAAACGTGAGATGGTGAGCAATCCAGCCAGGAAAAGTATGTTTGATGAAAGTGACTATCTTTGGCTTGAGACTGTTGTTCAGTACAGAGTTGGAGATGTAAATTTGCAACTGGCAATTTACAGCCTCGTCACAGATACTCATGTTCTCATTCACTATTTGCGCTTGTTCTGAGTGATTGATTTATAATATGCTTTACCTTTGTAGAGAACAATTCCTTGCTTCTATTTACGCAGAACTGAGGCCGGTCCTTTGTGTGAATGAGCTCAGGTTGGTGAACTCAAAACCCCGTTAGATTGATGCTTCATCCCTTCACTGAACATCAAACTAATCTGTGTTAAAAATTTTATCATCTTTATTCTAAATATTGAGAAGGACTTTTTCATTATGAACTGGATCCATATTGACAGTGAGAATACACGCCTCTCTGGTGATGACCAGGTAGCTTGTAGATTTTAAGAAAGTTGAGTTTTCTCATAAAATCCTGTTGATAAAAATGTGATTTTTAGAACAGTAATCCTTGGACTAGTTGCCTAAATTATTATTGTTTTTCACTCCTGCAAGGACTAATATTTGAAGTTATTTCAGTTGCATCTTTTTACTAACTGAAAATAGACTGTCATTGTAGCTGTTCAGCACATAATGCATCCTGCCTACCAACAGCCACTCAGTTATTCCTGTGACTGCCAAGGGTAATGGTAAAAATCATGGTACCATCAACAAGACAACGTACAGTAGGAGAAGAAAATAATCCCTCCTGTTAATGGCATGTTTTATGCATTCAAGATTAACTGACAACATTGAAATAAACTTGTTGATAGAATATCAGCTAACCTGAAGACAGTATGCAAGTAACTCTTTTTGCCACCAGATGAGCTGCTTGAAGTGATACAAGGGTAGTAGGTGACAGACCCCTACTTGGCATATTTTATTGAGTGCAGAGAGCATAGAAAATAGTATGTCGGTATTTATAATGTTGTATTTCAAAGAAAAACTGTGATGTCAATGAGAAGTTTCATCTTGGTGGTTTTTTATTCAAAGGTACTGTTTGAACTGGATATGTCCAATGTGTCCTAATTCTTAGATCTCAGAATTCTCTCATTACCACGTATTCTAGTTATTCCTTGTGTCTCTCAAGGGAAAATGCATTTGGTACCCCTAATGCACAATAATAATTTTATTCTTGCATTTGAAGTGACTGTGGGTAATTCATTCCATTTGGTTATATCCTGAAACAGAAATGCCTTTATAAGGTTTGCAGAAAGTAATTACAAAGCTGGTAACTTTGAACTATTGAACTGCATGCCCCAGTGCTGTTGGCAATGCTAAAAATGGGAATATTAGATTAAATTTTTTGAAGCATAAAGTTCTAATAACTCAAGTTACAATATTCATTAACTTCTATTTATACCATTTTAATCTGAATCCACATTGTATGTTTATTTTTTTTTTTTTCAGAAAACCATTAAAACCTCAGCCAAATGCATATTTCACGGTATATGCTAATTCAGATTTGGTATAAATTATGGTTGAATTATCAGAGGTGGCACAGTACTGCACAGCTTGAGGGTTTTAATTTGAAGGGGTGGGGCGTTAAGTGCTTCAGTAGCTTATTCCTACAGTGGGTTAGCAATTACAATGCTGTGCACTGTAAGTGCACAAAAGCTTACACAGGTCTATCAGGGCTGAGTTGAGCACATAAAAAATGACAGCGTGGTCTGGCATCCAAACCTTGCTTGGGTTGTTTGAGGCTTGTATGAGGAGATGACTGGCCTGTCAATGAGCCTTGGAGATCTTTTCCTTAATTAATAAGTAGATTTGACAGTTGAATGCTGGCTGTGTTGCTCCGGGAGTTCTATGAAGAAAAAGTAGGAGTTTTATATTGAGCAAGAAAGCCGATAGGAAAAATTATTCAAAATGACAGTTTGAGATTTACTTCAGTAAGTTCTGCTAAATTTCTTAAGTCGTTGACTCTTGTGACTGGTCTCCTCTCTGTTCCATGCAAAATGCTCAAATCTGTCCTGGAATGAGTTAAAACCTTTCTGACTGCCAAGGCTTTGGGCATGGTGCCTGGCAGGAAACTCTTTCTGCTCAGGAACTGATAACAGTGCAGGATTTTCAGGAGAGAAGACAAAAGACTTAAATGCTGCCTTCTTGGCATCCTTTAAGGGATAACAGTGGGAAAGAAGAGTAGCACTGCAGATGTGAACAGAGATGAGGGTACCCAGGTTAAGCTTGAAGCTTCTTTATTAACATAGAATGCAGAAGCTGATATGTATACATTGCATAGCTGCGTGAAAAGAGCGAGTATGATGGTACTGAGATGTGATCTTATTAATTTTCCTTTCTTAATAGGTTTGTTAGAACATGACTCAATGCTTTTGCTTGACTACTGAACATGAGTATTGTCATGGCTTAGGTTGTTCACAGTAATGACGATTCATATGGGATAAAGTAAATGAAGCTGCTTTTCATTGTCATCATAATTATTAAAAAGGTTTATCTAAGTCAGGTCTGGCTACCAGAGACGCAGATCAACACACCCCTAAACACTGATCAAAGAGCAGTGGCCTGCAGAATACACCTTATGATGCCTGACCTAAGTGCTGCTCTATTAATTGCTAATTAAAGTAAATAAACAAGTAATAAAAGTTTGGAGTTGTCATTAGTAAGGTTCCTGCTCAACCACGGTATTATAACATACTGTGATTTCTCTGTCCTAACTTTTGAATTTCTGTTTCTCTCCTGGCTTTAGTGAGTGTGGCTGCTGTGATCACAGCTGCAGCCATTTCACTGTGTAGTCGCACTTATTCTGGTTGTGGCAGCCTTTCAGATTTCTTGCATGCAAGGAGTGGCTCTAAAGATTCCTTCAGATTGCAGGTGATATGGTTGGCTTGCTTTTATTAGTCGCAGGCAGTGCTTTCATCATCATGCATGACTGCACTGATAGGAGCTATTCTGATTCTGGCAGTGCTATTGAAAGACAAAAACAAACAACCAAGAAAAATCCTAAAACAACAACAAAACCCCAAAACAAAAAACAGAAAAAGCATTTATTAACAGCCTGGATGGATTTTTTTTACCCATTTGTTCAGCTGGCTTGCAGATTGAGATCACGTTTTAACGTGACAAGTTTCAGAGTTGTACCACCTCTTGTCCTAATTTTTGTTCAGCTTTTAGGTGCTGTGGTAAAAGCTTTCTTGCCTCCGTTTCAAGTAGAAAACACAATTTTTGTTTGATGTCTACAGTTTCTGAGCAACTGCAGTATTTGTGGCATTTCTACTCTAGTTCTATTATCTTGTAGTGTATTTCTCTGTGAGAGCACTTGCAGATCACTTGTCTAATTAACATCTACCCATCAAGGTCTGGTGAATTCTTTCTTCCTATTTTTGTTTTTATTTTAAGTCGTTGTTTGCTTTGAGTTGAACCTCATTAAGACTATGCCCTTCAGTAAGTCACCACCATCTGTGAAAGCAGTCTTTCAGTATCAAATATAGATATGTTACTCACGTTAATTGCCCTGATTTTCCTTTATAAACTTTTTCTCTGCAACAAGATATTTTGCTTTAGGAAATGATAGGTTTCAAACCACACCGTAGCTATTTTTTTGTACCCAGTGCATCCTGGCAGCAGCTTGCACATTTGCATCCGCACGGCCAGTGATCAGCTTTGTTAATTCAACCTTGATTCTTGAGTTACTGATGAAACTACAAGTGGACTGTCTTTGTCCACTGTTTTTGTTCTTTTACACTATGTATTGTCATAAATTAGATTGATAGAAGTAATAGAAATAGCACTGGTACGTTTCTTCAGTATCTTGTTTCAAAATGCCAAAACTGTTCTAAGTAGCTTTGCTGAGAAGAAACAATCATTAATTTTTATACCAATCATTTGGAGACGGGGCATTTTACTGTGCATAGCTATCATACGGCAGCCACAAATAATGAAGGCAAGAAGACAGTTGTATCTTGTCATAAGGGCAGCCTGGATCAAGCCTTATTTTGTTTGAAAGTTGAAAGATATTGATGTGACTTGAGAACTGATACCTGCAAATTTCCGTAGAAGATATATAAGAGATGGAAGCATGAAACCATAGGAGAGCACGTGTGGAAGGCAAAGGTCTATACTAGTAGGTACTTATTGTTAGTCCTCCAGGTTTGCTAGCTGTTTTGAGGGTAGAGGTCCTGGAACAAAAGACTTGAGAGACAAGGTAAAAATCCTTTTTGTTTTAGGAAGTATTGGTTGGGTTTCCCAGCTCTTACAGGAGAATGATGTGGAATCGGTTAAATCAGGTCCAAAGAAGGGCAACAAGGCTTGTGAAGGGCTTGTAGAATATGCTCTATGAAGAGAGACTGAAGGAACTGGAGATGTTCAGTCTGGGGAAAAGGAGGCTGAGGGGAGACCTTATTGCTGTCTTCCAATATCGGAAAGGTGCTTACGGAAAGAGTGGGGTTGGTGTCTTCTCACTAGTGACAGGTGACAGGACAAGGGGAAATGGCCTCAAGTTGCACCAGGGTAAGTTTAGGTTGGATATCAGGAAAAACTTCTTTACAGTAAGGGTTGTTAAGCACTGGAATAGGCTCCCCAGGGAGGTGGCTGAGTCACCGTTCCTGGATGTGTTTAAAAACGGTTTGGATATGGTGCTCAGGGATGTGATTTAGCGGACAGTTTTTAGAGTTAAGGTAGTATGGTTAGGTTGTGGTTGGACTCGATGATCTTTAAGGTCTTTTCCAATCTAAGTGATTCTATGATTCTAAATGGAAGGCCGTGACAGTTTGTGGCTGCATAGTAATAATTGCTAGGGTTAATATAGCCTAAGAGGAATAATAATGTATTAGGACAGAATAGTAGAGTAACGTAGGAAACCTTGATCTAGAATACTAGCAGTCTGTTTAGATTAGTATAGAAAAGAGATGCCAACAGTTCAGTGTTCAATATTCTGTGGAAATGGAGTTGGTGCCCCACTTTGCCAGAAGTGCTGATGTAAGAAAAAATGTATTGACTATGATTTGATGTCATAGTAAGGATTCTAGAAAGTAGTAGTAAAAGATTTGAATACATATATTTTTTAATACGTACAGGTATACTTAGAGTTTCTGTGGGATTGCTCTTTTGGTGTATCTTTGGAATTAATAGGTTACTCCTATTGAATCCCAAAGTAGCTCAGATTATAGATAGAAAACAAATTATTTACCCTGAACAGGCCTGGTAATAAAGTTGGCCCAGGCAATAATACAACTGTTGCCCAGTTTCTCCATCCTATGACTTGAAGATTTGGTTTCCAGTGCTACCAGCTGTCTCTTTTTCATAAGCAGTATATTCATTTTCAAACAATGATACCATCTGTGAAACAAACCCAGAACTTTGAGATCGACTGGGGAAGAAAATAAAAAAACTATCTGACCTTGAAATGAGAGAATAGAATCTAATGTCCAAATAGCCTGTCCAGAAGGTGTGTAGGAGCTGGGTGAAGAAGACAGACCATTTAGAAATTATGTTTCTAATGTCTTGATTTTTATTATTTTTTACTTAACTTATGAATTCTTTTATATTGTTTTATGAATTTGGACTACAACACAAACTCCATTTGAATGTTATACAATTGGACAATAGCTGCAATTCTTGGTCTGGAATTATTGAGCACTGTTGCATTTTTATAAGCTTCCATTCAACTGAGCTTACAAAGAGGTTTGGCTTTGTTTTGTTGTGTTTTTTTTCCCCCCAACATCTTTACTAACACTATACACAGCTTCTCTGGTTATAGATCCGTACTGGTATATTACATTTATAATGTCAAAATGTAAATAGCACAAAACTCTGTGATAAGCTCCACTGACCTTTGTTGTATTCTTAAAGGTGGGGGACATTGGCAGGAAGAGATAGTAGAATGAATGCTGAGGATAAGCTCTGTTCTTGTTTGTGCAACAAATTAGCTTATAACATTTAACTTAAACTTCCCATCTTGATGGCTTATTAATATATAAATTAAGTGCTTGTATCAGTGTGCGTATTATATATATTTAATGTAATTTATGCAGCTAGAAACTACTCAAGTTCAAATTTTTTATTGCTTTTTTCTTATAGTTATGTACATATATATAAACATCTATATATATACAAAATGTAAATATGCATATATATATAGATGTGTATCTATATATAGATGTATATATGCATATACATCTACACATCTTATATATATTGTTTTTTATATGTGTGTGTGTGTATGTATAGTTCTTCTCTCTTATTTAAACTCCTGTGCATAATGTTACTTTGACTGCTATCCTAAGTGCCTTCAGAATTACTTACTTGCTGCCTTTCTCACTTTTTCCAGCTTTTTCGTTCTGGAATTCTAGAGGTACATATGTCCAGGTCTTAAGTAGTTTTCACTAAGAAGTCATAAAATGAATGGCAGATGCAGAACATGCCTTCGTTTTTTCCTGCCATTTCTTTTATAATTAGATCCCTAAATATTTCTGTGTGAGTCACAAATATTTGAAGTGATGTGTCTCCCATGCGTACAGACTTCCTCCTCATTGACTATGCAGTCATAGTTTTACAGTAAGAAAGAAAAAAAAAGCAGTCATATTGACCATTAATGCATATCAAATCTGTCAAATACTCATGTAGCTCAACTGTCATGGATTCCATATACTGCTGAGCCTTTGAGTTTAAGAACTTCACCTTTAAGGCTGAAGACTAAAGTTGCCATAATACTCTAGTCTTCAGTTCTAGCGGTGTTCCATTTTGCCTTTTTTAAATGGAATTTCACTTTTTTGTTTATTTGATTTCTTAAATCCTTTGGTAGTCTCAAATGCTAAGATGATTCAGCTTTGTTTACTATCAGGAATTTCTGGAAGATCAAAATAAGATGTAAGAATTGTTTCCTCTTGAAATGGTATCAATACTTAAATGCTTTGGTCGCATCTTGTTAAAGCTGTGGTTATATAATAAAGTTATGAGATGATCCAGTAAGTAGCAAGGACATCACTTAGCAAAATATTCTTGTAATAGCTCTTCACTTCTTCTCCCATTGCCGTCACTGATAATATATATATATATATAATATATATATTTTTATTTAAATACAGTAGTTACTGATGGGTTATTTCAGGGAATGAAATATTTGTAGTTTCTGAACTTCAGATGACAATCAACTATGCTTATAAGAAGCAGTGTACTTCCTGTTTTAAAGTTGAATCTGTTACATATCTATTAAGTTGCACAGCTAGTGTGATGCTTCAGGAAAAAAGAAATCTTTTGTTAATGCAGAATGCTGTTCCTGCTGCTTTACTTAAATACAGCATTTATAAGTAGAATAGTGGTGTTTTGAAGAATGGTATCTATATATATGGGGTAAATTCCACTGATGCAGGAGATGATGATGATAATAAGTACCACATTGTATGCTTTCATCCAACAAGCCTTCTTTTTTGAAGGCTGCTGCTCAGTAAAGTGGCTGATGTGAAGCACATCTTTTAGTCTAAATGATGTGTTAGACTTATACATGTACCTTAGTACTCTGAGGCATGACATTTCTTTGTGCTATGTGGCATCACTGACCTCAAGTCTGACTGAATATCTATGTTAAGTATACATTTAAAATGCATTAAGCATAATCTTAAAGGTTTGCCACACAACAGCAAAGCAGTGAGCAAGCTATGTGTTACTCTGGTTCATTGAGTCCTAATTGTTTCAAACTGTTATTGATCAGGCAAAATAAGACTACTCTGGTTACATTAATAAATATTGGAGACTATGGGTTCAGTTGTTAAACAAGCTCTTGAAATGATTCTTGTTAAGTGCAGTGAGAACAAAGGGTAAGAAAGGAATTAGGCTGAAAATAACTTAGAGAACTGAATGATTTCTATCATGATGGCAAAAGAAAGATGCATCTTGGGGAGCTGGAAGGGATGACAGCTCCACTTATTTCAGTGACACTGAGTCTGTTTTCCACCAGTTACAGGTAGAGATTTATCTGAAGTTGAGAACAGAGCTGATTGTTAAAACACTTTCTTAATTTTCCTAGTTAATTATTATTTTTCCCATGTGTATGTTTGTTGTTATAAAACACTTCAAGTCAAGTGTTAGTTAACTCTGACTCTTTAGGTTGTCTCACAGATATACTTTCACATATTAATGTTCTCTTAATTTTACATTGGTTTTGGAGAATTATTTCTTGAATAATTAAAATGTATTCTGTCATACTCTTTTTTGACCAACGAATAAGTTCTGCAAAGTGTTTGCAGTAACATGTGACCAAGCATAGGACAGAAATGTTGTGTCAATACTGTGGGGTGCGTATGCCTGGAAATGTCCAATATTAGCATTAAGTAGGCTTCTATTAAAAATGACAACATCAGAATTTCTCTGGGGGCTTCTTCAGACACCCACATCCTTATACATGAAGTACTTCATACAATTTATTAATCCTAAGCCTTGTACTTCTGCGAGTTCTCACAGCTTGCTCTAGTTGGGTCTTAACATAAGAGGCCATTGGACATACCTCCTAATGTAAATCATTGTATGCTTCTGTCACGTGCGGTGATACAGGCAAATAAAGTTTCACCTTAGAATTTCTATTTCTATTCTTTATTTTTCCTTTCTGATTTTTTTTTTTTAATTAAGACTTCAGTAGTCCTCAGTGTACTCTGCAATACTTTGAATCCATCTTTTGAACCAAAATGTTTATATTTCATTCTAAAGAACTTGTTAAATCCAAAGGATTAATGTTTGGGGGTTTAATACTTGTAGCTGAAGTCACTAAATCTGTTTCTGGACTGACAGCATGTTTGAGTGCTATTTTTTTTTTTTTTCCCTCCTTTAATATCGAGGAAGTATTGAAGGAGTTAAATAGGCAATGCAAAATTATAGCAGGATTATTAAAATAATCCTCTGCTGATGTGAACGAGAGCTATCACCATAATGAAGTTTCAAGTTATTCTAGTGGAGGAAAAATGAACTAATACCAGCAAGTTTTTCGCTATAACAGTTATCTTACAAACAAGATGACAAGAACTTCATTAGAGAGAGAACTAGCACAGAAATGTTTTTATGCACATAAAATTCCCTAAATAGCAGTTATAGCCAAAAGCCAAAAATGTAGAAATGTGCAAGTTACATTACCTCATAAAGCGGCTCTTCACATTGTCAGCATACCAGATCCTGCAGCCCCCATGAGTTGGGGGATGAAAATAACAATTTTTAGCGACTTAGTTTTAATAATAGGGAAATCAAATAAAGGCGAGGGAACAAATACAGAATGAAGGTGAACAAGCACAACTAAATATGTGTTCAGGTGTCCTCTCACCGTTATTTCAAAATTATTGTATTTCAGGCTCTAGTGTATGTTTTTTATAAACTTGCTTTCATAATATTGGGATTAGTCAACTGATTCCTCGGCGGTAATGCATTGAAGGATCCTTTGTTGGCTACAATACATTGAGAATGGAATACCGTCACTGCATATCTTCTTAGTGTGAAAAGTACTTTTATTTTATTTTACAGATGCTATAATATTTGAGGAGCACTTGTTTTATTTTTGTGATTAGGATTTTTGTCAATTTACTTGACTTGTTATGTATGTGCCTGAGTTGTATGGTGCATAATTGCAGAGTGCAGATGAAGTGAATATGTTCACTGATGTAACGACTACTAACTCATACCAATGTAAAGCTTGCATTGGTATGAAATTAGAGGAAAAGCTACTTTAAACTTTTTCTTCTGTATTAGAGCTGTTTTGTTTATTTCAGCATAGTTTCAATTGCTAGTCTTTGAAACAGCAGTTCTTGCTGATTACTGACAATAAATACTACCTTCAGGAAATGAGTTGTTTTTTTCTCTAAAGTGCAAGCATGATGCTTAAAAAATAATAATCACATAGATCAAGAAGGAAAAGTGCTTATTTTTCTTCCATCATAAAGCCATAAGAAAATAATGGCTTGATACTCTGAACTCCAAAAATCAGCACTCATATGGTTAGGAAACTTTCCCATTAATTCATAATCAAATGGTGTCAATCTTATCTAATTTTAAAGGTTTATTGAACAAACAAGACAACTAATCTTTTCTTAGATCTTACATACATATATATACATATATTTTCAGTGGATGTGGCACTGTTGTTTTAATTATCTCTATCTTAAAATAATTCAAGGCTGTATAAAGGTGCTTCATTTGTATCTACAGTAGCTATCTATCCCAAAGTAACTCACTTCCAGAGACATGAGAATTAATGGCTTGGGATCTTAATTTCACTAGCCCATCTACTTTTAAAAGATCAGTTTTATCGTATGGAAGTAAGTACAGTTAAAACCCTGGAACTCCAAGCAAACTTGTTTTTCTTGTCTGTTTAAAGCAATAGTAACAGTTTTAAATGTCCGGAATAAGTATGTTATGGCCTTATAAATCTAAATTTAATCTGACAACAAACAGTAGAATGCTGAATATTTTAAGTCAGGGACGATGGGAGCAGTTCTGAGACTCTCTCACTCCTTGCAACACTTTGGGAATTCTGTTACAATGATAAATACTGTTAGTAGAAATGCAGCCTGTGTAGTTTACAATATGCTTTTATTCTAAATAGCAGGTAGTATTACCAGGTCTATACACGGAATAAATTATTTTAAATAGAGTTTAATTTAAAGACTTTTTGTGATTGTGCTGGCTGGTTACATCAGCAGTGCTAAGAATGAATTTGGAAGTTCTGAATGGTAAGTGTAGCAGTAGTGCAATACATCTGCAGAGACTGAAATAGAATTTTCCATATGCTTACTTTACTCTCAGTCAGTGCATCATCTTTCAGAAGACTCTTTTGCAAAGCCTCTTTCCTTCATCAGTCATTACACTAATCATGACCAGGCTGAATGAACAGATAGCTTTTCTGGAGTTAAGGTGGAAGCTAATTTCCATTACTTTCTCTGTTTTGACAACCTGTTCTTTAATTTCCCAGCTGTTTAATTCTAGACTTTGCACTTTACTGAGAGGCAGATGAAAAAATATATATAAGTATATTTTATTTTATTTTATTTTGCTCACAGCAGATGAATCTGAAGCTGAATACACAGAAGCTAGGGGATTCACCTAACTTAGCTGTAGGAGTTTACATAAAAGATCTCTCTAGCTGTCTAAATTTACTGGCAAGAAACGAGCGATTTTAGCGTGTGGATTATTTTAAATGCCTGCTTGCCATTGGTTCCTCTTTTTATTTTCCTTTTTTAGTGTTTTCAAAATAGCTACTGTTGTCTTAAAGGACAACATTTAAATAGTACAACTTTTTTGAGTAAGCTGTAAGAGCAGAAATATTTATATGTAAGACTGTGGAGAAATATGATGAAAACAGTAAGAAAATATTTTGAGCAAGGATATGCATATGCTGGCTTGAAATGGATTGAAATAGAATAAAGCACTGAATGTCAATAAAACCCTGTTACTGTGCTGAACTTTTGAGAAATTCAATGAACAAAGAAAATTTTAAATAAAAAGATGAAGCTTAAAAATGGGATGGAAACTTCTGAAGACAGTTTGTGGGTTTATTGAAGTTCAATCATGAACCAACTAATGTAAGAAAGGTACAAGCTGTTTTAATTTGACTTGATAAAACATCTAGCATTGTGTTCACCCTCAGGGTGCTATAGCCTGACAGACTGCTTTGTTCACCGTACAGTTTGCTTTTTCTCTCTCCTCATACAAACTGTGATAAAAATACTTGCATCACTAGTCTGGTTTTGGGGCGTTCTGATTTTTTTTTTTTTGGACCTGTTATTGTTGCTTGTTGTTCAAGAAATGTCTAGATGTTGCAGTGAGGGACATGGTTTAGTGGGAACTATTGGTGATGGGTGGACGGTTGGACTGGGTGATCTTAGAGGTCTTTTTCAACCATGGTGATCCTATGGTTATTTCAACAAAATCAGTTTACAAACAACTAGCAGTGCAATTCCATGCTTGCTTCCACCCATGAGGCAGAAATAAATTAAAAAAATATCTTAAAATCGGTACTTTGGAGGTAAAATAACTGTTTCTTTGTAACACTAAAGTTCACAAAGGATAATTAGACTGAATAGGGAAACTGAGTTAGAATTTTGGATGCGGATACTAGATTTTCAAATATCCATAATACCATATATTTTTTTTACTTGGAAGTGATACAATTCCCTAATACATCCTCACCCTCCTAGTATTTATTCAGTTTTTCAATTAATTGTTGGCAGAACAATGTCTTTAACACAGAATTATTTCATTTTGTTCTAAAAACTTAATTTAAATACTTTTTTTTCTGTGAAACATGAGTGAAAACAAAGATCAGTAATCCTTGAGAGAAATAAAGAAGAAGACAAGAAGATGTTTGATGAACAGTAATTATCAAATTAGTCTTTTTTTTTATTTCCCCCACAGTAGGTGTGTTTACTAGATGTGGAATCTTTGATTTTTGGGAACTTAAAATCTCTCAGGGAAAGAAGATTTTAGTAACAACTCTGTCAAGCTTAGTGAATAAAGAATTTATGAAAAGTCAACTTCGTTAGTATTTTTGTGTTCAGTAGAAACTTTTTTTCCCCAGTGACTAAATAAAGCTTTTCACTGATGGTAGTTTCACCTGCAAATGTGTGGTAGTGAGGAACGCTGCTCCTCTCCGTTTTCAGCTCCTTATTTCCCCAAAGAAAAGAAATCCTACCCTGAAGGTATTAAAGCTCAGATGTATCACAATGTTTTGTCCTAGGGTAAGTCCACTGATGAGCTGCATTATTTCTTGTATTTAAAAAGAAGCCTGTATCTGAAGTATATCTTAATTTCCCTTTCACGGTGATCATCTTAGCCTAGTGTCTGTTTCTTACCTGCTTCCTCTTATGAGAATTACTTCTCTATAGTCTGGTACTGCAGGCTACAAAGTAGACGTAGTTTCTTCCTTGGTCTATTAATTGAATCAGTGTGTATAGATGTACAGGAAAAAATAAACATAGGTAAGAGAAGGACATTTATGTTCATGTAATATTTTAAGATATGAGACAGTTAATGGATGAGAATTATAACTGTGGAAATGAGAAAGATAGTGATGACAGGTTCAACCCTTAGGTTTGGATTTTTACTTGCTGCTTAGTGTGTTGAATTATATTGTGGAGGGGGGAAAAGGGTATTTTAAAATAATTTAACATACTACTTTTAGACTATCAGTGACTTTTATGTGCTTATGGATCTATTAGCAAGGGTCATAAAACATTGCATTTACTCTGACATGGCAAATACTTTTATCATTCATAATGTAACAATCAACAAATGCAATGAATAGTTCAGAATTACTTCATTAAAAAAAATCAGAAACCATGAAACATCTATTTAAGACTGCAAAGGAGGCAATAGCAAGTGTATGTATTGAAATAATCTGATGAGAACATTACTGCAGACAGCTAATTTAGCAAGTGACATTTTGGGTGTATAGGGTCAAAGATTAAAAGTGAGATTGTTGCATAACAATCCAAACTGACAAGATCAAGTTGTTTTTAACCCTTATATTTATGAAAAGGATGTGGAATGCATGGAGAGTCTGAGCAGCTGTGGTGCTTCACGTCTATGGAATTCTTGACGTAATCTGCAGACTACAGTGGCTATGTCTTTTAAATATTATCAGTTTTCTGGTAATAATAGCATAATTATTTCTTACAAACATGACATGTCACAAAGGAGAAAATGTCAAGCTGAGGAAGAGTGGCCTGTGTTTTGATTTTGGCAGATATATTCATTATTTCTTCACAGGCCTTCAGACCTTGATAAACTAGAAGTTTCAGAGATTTAAATTATGGTTTAAATAATTTTGTTATCCCTCTAATTTCTTTACCTGTTCACTACAGATGAGCAAGTTGGAAGGCTTTATCTAAGATGAAGAAGAGAGGAGAAAGACTAGACAGTTCTGGTTAAAATGTGGTCTCTGCTCTAAGAGAGCACTATTGATAATCGAGGTACAAACTATTTTCACCCGTGTTATAAAGAAAGAGCAGAATTCTCTGTTTAGTTCTGCATAAATCAAATCTGATTCCTGATAATATACATGAATCAATGAACAGTTACATTCTCAGTACTGGAGATAGTTTCAGAAGTAGTTTGTATGTGTTCTCAAGAAGAGTTTGATAAGAAGTTTGCATTGGTAGTTTAAGATGGAATACAATTAACAGGTCAAGTAATGATTTCCAAGGCAGTTACTGTACATCTAAGGAGATGAGATATGAAAGAAATGCAAATATAACTAAATGATTATCCTGTTTTATCCAGTAATGTGTTAGTGATTTTTGGCTAGGGCATCTTGAGTGCCAAAGGAGACTATGGCGTTATGAGCCCCAAAGTAAAACAATGTTTGATACAATTATTTCTCAAGATAATGAGGCAAATAAAACAGAAATATTTTTTTCCTATGTCCAGAGGGCATATGGACAAGAATGAGATCTCTGTTCGCTTTTTCATCTTCCTTCTCCTTGTATTTTCCACAAGAAATGTAATGTGTTTTGCCAAATGTATGTCGTATTTCTGAAGTGTTTTTCTTCTCCTGTTTATTCCTTGTACTGTGCAAATGAATAGTATATTTTCCTTGAAAGTTAAACTAGTTGCATATATTTTCTAATCTCTTAGTTTTTTATAATATCGATTCCACAACTGTAGGAAAAAATAAGTAGTTTTTGTCTTTTTCTCACCCCTCAAAAGTAAATGAAAAAGAAACAACCAACAACCAGTATATAGTCATAATCATAGAATCCTTAGAGTTGGAAGGGACCTCTGAAGGCCATCTTCCCTGCCTTGTTTATGGACCTACAATTCAGTATTCAGGAGAGCAAAATGCCTTGACAAGTGTGACCTTGCTAAGCTCCTTAGTTAGTAGAGGCAGAATTCAGCTTCACAGAATATCACAAATAATAGGAAGTACAACTGAATGCACTTCACCTCCTTTCACAACCTGTTTACAAGTGAGAGACACACATCCTGGGTAGTACTTTTTCCAGAGGAAATGTTGAAGAAAAAAAAGGAAGAAAAATTCACCAATCAGAATGCAGCGCAAATCAGTCTTGTTTCATTATTCAAGAATCGCAGAACTGTAGGGATCAGAAGGGACCACCATCCTGTGGACAACCGGTTGGCCACGAGCCAGCAGTGTGCCCTTGTGGCCAAAAAGGCCAATGGCATTCTGGGGTGCATTAAAAAGAGTGTGGCCGGCAGGTCGAGGGAGGAATAATCCTCCCCCTCTACTCTGCCCTGGTAAGGCCTCATCTGGAGTGCTGTGTCCAGTTCTGGGCTCCCCAGTTCAAAAAAGACAGGGATCTCTTGGAAAGAGTCCAGCGGAGGGCCACAAAGATGGTGAAGGGCCTGGAGCATCTCCCCTATGAAGAAAGGCTCAGTGAACTGGGTCTGTTTAGCCTTGAGAAAAGAAGACTGAGAGGGGACCTGATCCAGGTCTATAAATATCTAAGGTGTGGGAGGCAAAGTGGTGAGGCCAGACTCTTTTTAGGGGTGTGTGGAGACAGGACAAGGGGAAACGACCAGAAACTGGAGCACAGGAAGTTCCACACCAATGTGCGCAAGAACTTCTTTACGGTGAGGTGACAGAGCACTGGAACAGGCTGCCCAGGGAGGTGGTGGAGTCTCCTTCTCTGGAGATATTCAAGACCTGTCTGGACGCCCACCTGTGCGACCTGGTGTAGGGAACCTGCTTTGGCAGGGGGGTTGGACTCGATGATCTCTGGAGGTCCCTTCCAATCCTTACGATTCTGTGATTCTGTGATCTCTGCAGATCATTGAGTCCAACCCCTTGAGAAAGTGGGTTCCCTACAGTACATTGTACAGGACAGCACCTAAGCAAGTCTTGAATATCTCCAGAGGGCTGACTGTTACACTGCTCTGTCACCTGCACAGTAGAAAAGTTCTTTATCATGTTTGAATGGAAATTCCTGTGTTGCAGTTTGTGCCCATTGTCCCTTGTTCTTTCACTGGGCACCGTCAGAAAAAGCCTGGTTTCATCCGCCTGACTCCTGTCCTTTAGATATTTATATGTTCCTCAGCCTTCTCTTTTCCAGGCTGAATGGCCTCATGTATCTCAGGCTTTCCTTGCATGACAGATTCTCTAGGCCCTTAATCATCTTTGTGACCCTTTGCTGGACTTTCCAGACGATTCCTGTCTTTTTTAACTGAGGAGCTCAGAACTGGACACAGAGCTCCAGATGTGGCTTCACCAGGGCAGAATAGAGGGGGAGGACCTCATCCCATGCCCTCCTGGCCACATTCTTCTTCATGTAGTCCAGAATACCCTTGACCTTCTTGGCCACAAGAGCACACTGCTGGCTTGTTGTTAGTGGGCTGATGAAATCATGGAGCATTTAAATTACTCCTTCTTTAGATATTTTGTTTGGAATGCAGTCTGCAATTGAGATTTGCTGGTTTTGCATATGTGTATAGCTATATATATAAAATGTACATATTGTTTATTATATCAGCTTCTCTCTGCAAGGGGTTCTGCTGTGAATGGAGTTTTGCTTTGCCTATATGCATTCGTTAAGCATTCCTTTCTGCAAAGGAATGAATAAGTATCAAAAAAATAATGATGGTTTTATGAACTACTATGATTTGTTGAGTAACCAGAAAGAAACATGTAGAAAGACGGAAATATCTTCTCAATATGAAGAACTCCATTCTACAAATGTAAAGAAAGATATGTTGAGAGACAAAGAGTTTCTGATGAAGAAATTCTTATGCCTAATTAAATAAACATGAAGGAGTAAAGAATCCTGGGATGCTAGTCATTATGACTGGAATTGCCCAAATCTTTATATTTCTCTGTTAAAACCTATATATAAGCTGTCAAGCTTCATGTTTTATGGTATATTTCTCTCCATCGTTCCCCAGAAATGTGTATTAAAGTAGATGTATGTGTCCACTCTGAGAACTGATGCTCTTCAACATTTTTATCTGCACAATGTGCAGCCAGGATGTAACTTTTATAGACTCGTGTGAGTTTTGTTGCCAGTGAGCCCAAGACACTCCCACCACAGCTGGGTGCTGTTTAGGGCAGGAATGCGCTCTTGCAGGAGCTGAAGTCATATGGAGGGAGACAGGCTGATGTATCATGTGCAGAGTCACCAGGGGTGAGACTGAAGATTTAATTGGCATTTAAGCCTTGAGTCATTTCTCAACTGCTTAATGCAGAGAATGGGTACATCACAGAGTTGTTAGCCTGTCCATCTGTCCTTGTGAATGAGTAAGCTCTGTGTCTTGGAGGCTTCTCTGAGAAGTCAAATCCCTGAATCAATCACTTGGGAAACCATCCAAAGAAAGAAGCCCTTCATTTAGTTCAGATGCTTGCTCTTTTGTTTTTTTTCATGAATTCTTCAGAAGAAAAATGAAAAAAGTGGCACAAATGTTTCTTATTCATGCATATATTTTTCTTTTTTTTTTCTTTTAAGAAAAGCCCTGGGGAAAAAAAAAACACAAAAAAACCTCAGCAAATACTTCTTCTAGATTATCAACATTTCTTAACAGCCAAATAATAATTAGTTATTAGAATGCAAATGAACATGTTCAGCTCTTTGTCACAGGCATGACTCACAGGTGAATGTGTCAAGAGACTACACAATTAAGAATCGTAAAAACAAATATGGAAAGGATTAAAAACTGGACAGGTTAGTTACACCTGTCATACACATAGCAGAGCATTTGGCATGAGTATTTGATAGAGACTTGTTTGCCAGATTTTTTAGTGTATTAGCACTGCAGCTGTTACCTAAGGAAGTAGTTATCCATTCTCTGTGCTGCTAATGACCTATCTTCTCTGGGGTAATGCTAGTAATTAACCCTGCGTGCTATTTCCACTATCCTCTCAACACTTTCCAGTACAGTCCAGTTCTTAGAAAAATATGCTCCTAAATAGGCAACTTTTCTTAACATCAGTAAAGACAAAGAATGTCTTGTATTGGTGGTCAATCTGTTTTGGCCTATACTCATTTATTTGTCAGTCTTGAACATGTTAGGGGAAGCATGTATTCCCACACATAGTGGGAAAAAGAAAATGATGCAGGCTGGAATATGAACACAGTGTCAGTAGTAATCATGTTTTTTTTGTTTGTTTTGTTTTGTTTTCCCTCCTATAATACTTATTTCCTTCATAGTTCGAAAATAATTGATGATGAAACAATAATGATGAAATAATGTAAAAAATAATATAAAATGATGAAATAATATTAAAAAATAATAAAATAAATAAAATAATATAAAAATGATGAAAATAATTGATGATGAAAAAATCCCCAGTAATTGTTTCATTGGATGAGTTGAAGTAGGCTGAAATCTCCAACTAGAAGAAAGTTTGTTTGCTTATTTTTGAGTTCTACTATGTGCTTTAACATGGCCCTGGAGCTCTGCTCTGACTGTTTTTAAGCAAGCATTGTGATTGAACCCTCCTGGAGCAGGAGCAGTTCTCCCCTGCTTACTGCTCCTCACTCTACCCTCTAGGGCATTGTGTGCCTGCTGGGCTGAGACTTTGTTGTCCTACAGCTGATGTGCCTCCTCAGCATGAGCCCAGAGGGTGCCTGGGGCCTTGCATGGCAAAAAGCAAGAGCAAGTTTCATTATTTTGTGGGCTGATATATTTTCTGCTGGCTCTCAAATTTCAGCACGTTAGCTAAAGAAAGGACTTGACTGACTATGGCTGAGTGAAGGGAACAGCTCCTAATAAGTCATGTTCTGCGCTCTTAGGATTGCTTGCTGCAAGCAGAAAGAGAAATGAAGGAAAACACTCAGATAAAACTGAATTGCTCATCCTGCTGGGAACAATTAGGACAGTTGGTGGCTTGTTCTGGCTTGCTTAGCTGGCTGTTTTCCCCCAAAAGACCATGTGGGAGGAAAGGGTAACAAGAACTCCTGGCAATCCAGCTACCTTCCTGACAAGATTTTCGCTCTGTGGTAAAAGGGAACGTGAGCAGAGATGAGGAGTGCTCTTTACAGCTTGGAGTGCTGTGTTACGGAATTAGCAAGGCTGAAGCTGAGCACAAAGTCAGGTTCTGAACTGTCCAAACCATTTGTGAGGTTACCTCAGTGAAAAGCTGCACAGATTGGTGGTAACTGCCTACATCTAGGTTAGCGTGCTGGGGGCATTTGTGCTCTAACTGCTATAATATACATGCTCAAATACTGTTTTCCATGTTGTCTTGTTAATGCAAAATATTCCTTCCTTGCAAGCGTGTGCTTTAAACTCATATTTTGTTGCTAATATTATATCAGAACAACTGCACATATCACTATGTACCTATTCTATTTAATTATTGATCCTTTCAACTTTACAAGACTTAATTAGAATTTGCTGTATTGAATGAAACAAACAAACAAAAAAAATTAAATTTGCTGAATTAGTGAATAACGGAGAATTAGTGGTAGTTTAGTGATTTAATTAACACAGCTTTATCCCAGCACACTAGTTAATGAAAGGCAAGCATTGGGCCATCTGGTACAGTTTCAGGAAATGTGGAAACATAGCTGCTTCACTTTGTACCTTCCCCTCATTTACTTTTTGCAGTTTGATGAGTCCACTAGTTAGCTCTCCACTTTCAGGTGATTATTCACTTCCCTGATGAAGTCTGTAAAATTCTATGGAAACTTTTAGGATAGAACACACTTTTTAATTGTAAGGTCATATTAATCCCCATTATGTTTCACAAAACTGCTCAATGTGCTGAAGGTTGAATGGCTCAATAAATATGATCTATCCAGAAGGCCACTAGCAATCACTTCCATGCTGAGTAATTAAAAACTGCACATCTTTGCTAAGCAATGGTCAAGCTTAATTTGTTCTGTCCAGTTATTGTTGCATGGCTGTGGGGCACTGGGAACTGTGGAAACACTTTTAGACGCAGTACATTCATCTTTAAAGTAAAACCATCTAGATTGCCCACAAATAGTAATGCAGGACACAGCATAATTTCATGGAAATCCTCCCACCAGCTTGCAGCATTCAGGTTTCTACTAGTTAAAATTAATTCTAAGATCAAATAAAATGTCTTTTGTGCAGTCTTTTTTCAAAGGCTAATGAAACAAATCAAGTTTTTGAGTTTATTTTAAAATAACATAGGGTATGTATATTGCTTTTAAAACATATGTCTAGGGAATTCAGGTTTTTGAACTGTGGATGCTTGAGGATTCCACTTAACTTCAAAATGTCACTGAAAATACATTGTCTGCCAAGAATTAACCAGTGATGGCTGAAGGTATCAAAGAGGGAAAAAGAAGAATCAGAACAATAATGAAGTGCTTGCTTCTACATCTGACTGGAAATAAGGAAAGGAAACATTTCCCTGAAGGATTTACTTTTCCCATCAAGGATCTCTTTAAAATCCATGATTGTCATGCTGTCTTTTCAGCAGCTGTCAAGCGTAGTTCTTTATTCACTTCAACAGTATGAGGATTTGAACAGAAATGAAAGATAGTGAAAGAACTGAAAAATATTGATTTCTGTGCTTCATAATGATTTGTTTTGGCCATCAAAAGGTTCTTGCTTGTATCGATGTACTAATTTTATCAATATGCTTTCTGTGATTATTCAAATACTCATACATTTTCTTGAAGACCTGAGCAGAGAGAGAATTAGGATGGATGTACCAAAGTAAATGATAACTTCAGTGAACATAAGATCTTATATTTTCTGGAAAAAAAAAAAAAAAAAGGACTCAGCGATTTCAGTCCTTAGAGATGGCATTGCTTTGGCTTGGAAAAGTCTAAACAACCTATTAATTTTAGTGATGAACTCTACTCCGAAAGTAATGCCTCCTGTTTTATTGTCTTGACCCATGACATCAGAGATGAATGTTAGCAGCATGGTTGAACCTTCCCCCCATATTCCATTACTTGTTGTTGCTGTGTGACAGATGGCAGCAGAGGGGCAGTCTGACAAAATGGTGTCTGACGTGGAAGTGTGGATGGTGCAAAAGAGTGTCATTGAATTCCTACATGTGGAAAAAAATTGCACTCATTGACATTGATTGGCACTTGCTGAATGTTTATGGAGACCAAACAGTGGATGTGAGCACAGAGAGGGGTGGGTGGTGCATTTCAGCAGTGGCAATAGCAACAGTGGGTCATCTCCCCTGGTACGGATATTTATGAGTGCAGTATGCAGGCGAAAATGCAAAGCTAATGTGGTGATCTTCTTGAAAAAGTCTTTGTAGCTAACAATTTGCTTTGTCAAACAGTGCTGTTGTGTTCCTTGTATCTGTTGTAGTTTCCATGGAAATAAGTAGGAGGCGTTACTTTCGGAGTAACCTACCTAGAATGCTGTGCCCTTCAAGGAGAGGGGCTTTTTCTCCATAGTTTACTTGGTGACACTGGGACAGCGGAGATGATGACAAATGCAAATTAAGTTTCCAGTATTAAAATACATGACAGCTTTTGTTTCAGAATGGGGGGGGGGGGGGGGGAGGAGGTTCTTTTTGCTTATTTTAGCTGGTTTTATTCCCTTTACTTCAGGTGTGAGAAGATTAGCCACAGGAGTAGTATCTTGCCAGTAGTTTATTGTTTTTTATTTTTCAGCAGACATTCACCGTTTGCATGTCTCATATCACATGTTTTAGCACTCTTTTGGAAAAGATGTATGGAGCTCAGGAAATATCCTGAAGAGTGGGACTGGTCACTGTGGAAGGACAACTGAACATTTCAGATCCAAACAGTTACAATATAGATACTTAAGGCTGTAAAAAGGATGCCTCATTCAAAAAATAAACTAATAAGAAAACATAACAAAGCAAACAAGAAATAGAAAATGGATTATCTGTTACTGGATTCAGCTGGCTGAGTCCTGTTACAGCAGATTCAGTAATGATGTCCAAGAAGGTATTTACCTGAGTCTCACTGACACAAATTCTGAGCTATCAGGGCAGGTGGATTTTTAGCTTGTGCTTAAGAATGTACTTTCTCTGACTTTAACTTTGCTAGTGACTTTTTTGCTATAAAATTCAGATTGGGTAATAACTTTATTAGGGCCTAAATATAGATTTATAGCTATTGCCTACTTGGTGAGAGGGAAACACAAGTTATTTGCCTTTTCAGTTAATGCTAATTATATTTTCCCGTGAAAATCTTTGACATCAACTTGGTTCTGCAGTTAAGAAATGTAACTGAAAAATGTCTGTTTTCTGTGTAAAATAATCATTAACTTAGAAAGTTAAAATTAATAATAAATTGCTAATCATGTCCACATTCTTCTCCGTGGGCTTTCTTGAATGTTGCATAGTACTGTTTTAAACAATCAGAGTAGGTATCATCTGCAGAAAGAGGTTTTCATCAAGATACATCAAGGGTTGCTCAATGTCTGCTGCAGTTCAGTTTTTATTTATCTTGATTATTTCATCTTTCTTTTAATTATTTAGTGCCATTTAAAGATAGTAGAGCTGAACTAATGCAAGCACAGTGGCTGTGACCATATTAACCACACAGCTTGACTCAGTGGGAACAGAAGATATTTGTAGCAAAGCAGTTGGTGGTGAGGATCTAACTTCATTGAATAGGTTTTAAGTCATTAGCTGTTACCTGCTTCTGTAGATGGAACGCCTATCGGAGGTTGGGTCTCATCAGGGCACCGGGGCTTAACCTTAAGTAGTTCACTCTGGTAGAAAATCATTCTGTATATGCCATGGCCATTTATAGGCTGAACTGAAGCTTATTAGGAAGAGGTGAGATTTGAAGACTCGCTTCTGATCTGCACTAAAATGCAAATAGGCTCAAAGAGAGTGATGTGTTCAGTCAGTTCATCTTGTGCATCCAGCTTCTAATGACCGTTCAGTCAATTGCATCAAGCTGAGAATTTGAAACCTCCCAAAACGTACATACTGTTGGTACCGAGTCCACAATGTCTACTGCTTCTCTGCAGTTAAGAGACAGGAAGCTAAGATTTCATTTATCTCAATACAGGTTTTAAGAGTCAATCTACATAATTTTGCATAATTGCATAGTCTGATCAGGAAAGGCTCAAGCTTCTTCTGTGTTCGTTCTTTCTAGTTTGCTTATCATAGCAGGATGTGTGGGTCTCATTGCGGTTTGCTAAGGGCCTTGCCTCTTCTCTCACTGAACACGAAGTAATACTCAACGGAACTATAAAATGTGCACAGTCTTTTACCCATGAATGGTAAATTATTTGGGATCAATGCTTTGAGTGCTTCCCAGAAGCCACATAATTTTCCCTGATAATCACTATTTAACTGCCATGCTTCCCTACACAAATTTAATTTCAATTTTTTCCCCACAGTTGTAGTAATTTCAAATGCGTGACTGCAATTAGCTAAAATGCTAACTATGAATTGAGTTTGACACTGTTCTTTCAGCACCGTTTTTATCAAGAATTAAATATTTTTCATCCTTTTTGAAGTCTGAATTTAGTGTTATAGCAAACCATCAATCAGAAGTTCAAGTCTGCTTTTCATTACCTTTCCAGTCGTATTCCGTTAGGCTTCTTTCACCATTTCCTTATACAGGAGCCTGACAGCTAGGCACTAAGTGATGCAACTCACATCTGTCATGTCTGGCTCATTCTTTCTGCTATCCCCAAGGTGATAATTGTATCATCTTTGTAGCATTTTGTTTTGTTGCCCTTTTTATTATTTTTATGTGTATGCTCATATTAGCGCAGATGAAAAATGAATAACTGGAAAGACTTTTCTTTTGTAGACTCACTTTTTATCCATGCTGTAACCATGAACAAATGGAATAACAGGGAGTCTAAGTATCTCCTGGTCCTCTATGTAAGTAAAGAGAGGGGCAATCTACAGTGCATTTGAAAGTAAAAATATCTTAGCTTATGCATAAACTGCAGCTTAGCAGTCAGCTTAATATGAGGGAAAATAGGCTTGCTGGTAAGTTAGGTTGAATTAGCTCTGGATGTGCCTCATTTTTACATTTATTCGATTCTCTGCAGTTGCTTGGACAATGTGTTGGCTACGTAAAGTCAGAAAATGCAAGTACCCTCACTTTTCCTTCTGGAAAAAAACATATTTTCAAAATTTTGTCTTCTAGTGGAGTGTTTTCATTTCCTTACTACTTAGTGGTATCTTTCTTCTTGGTCACAATATGCAAACTTAAATCCACAGGTAAAATCTCTGAGCTAATTGATTTGTCTGTGTTAGCTTTCTTTTTCTTCATTTTGAGTGTTTGTGAACCTGTTCCCAACATAGAGGAACAAAAGTACCCTCCTTTTGATAAGCAGTATCACAAAAATAAGCATTGTTATTCTTATCAAAACCTTTAGCAGATATAAACTTCAGTAAATGTTTTTATATTGAGAGAATATAAGCAAAATTTAGGACTACATTCTGGAATTTCAGAACTAGCGTATTGTAAACTGCTGTAGCTTGTGTCTTCAGTTTCTCAAAAGCCTATTGTCCTTGTGCTGTTGTTGAGTCTTCAATGCCTTTCCCTTGAATGCTAAGGCTAGATTCCAAGTTTACGCACCATTACGCATAATTGGCACGGATTAGTGCAGTAATTGGCTTTGGCATTTGTTTGAACCAAACAGTATCCAAAATCTTAAATTCAGCAAACATTCATGTGTTCTGCAGCAGTCTTGTCCCTGATAATGCTGTCTCTAGCTAAGAATTAGCTTCATGCCTTGTTAAAAGAAGTGCACTTAGGTACCTTAAATGTAGCAACCTCCCATTCAGATACTACTGTGAGTTATGGTTTTGCTCCCATGTCCTTGACACATTTGGGATTGGATGTTAAGGATCAAAAGGGATCAGGGAAAGCTCTGAATTGGAAATTCTAGAGTCATCTAAGGGAAATTGTGTCTATGTGGGTGTTATTGGTACCTGATACCTGTAACTGGTTTTCTCCTCTATCTCAATGCCATCTAAATTTATATTACCATCTCTTATTATATTCTTTGGACTAAACCATACCCTTAGTAGATTTCATTTGTCTAAAAGTGTACTAGCTCCGATACTGGTGGGATCATACCTGCAAAGACTTGGGCTTTTTATTCAAAAAGTCTGATCAGAAAGCAGTGGACTTCTGCTGCTGATGTGTACTGTCACCTTGTACTTGGCATAGATTTACAGAATCTCTAACATTTATTTTTCAGCACTGATCACTTCAGTGATTTGTGTTAATTGCACTGTTTCCAGCCACCACTAACTTCAGATAGTGCAGTACCATTGTGCATACTTAGGCAAGCAGTAAGGAGGGATCGGCTTTGTCCGTGCTCTGATATCCCGAGCAACCTCAAGACTCGTCCATATTTTCCTGTCAGTTAAGAAATACTTGAGATACGTATGAGCTAATTGAAATTTTTCTCTATCTTCCTTGGATGTGCATGATTGCTCCTCCCAGCAAGGCCTGCTCCGGAGGGTAATTAATTTCCTGTATATCTCTTCATGCAGCATCTTGCTCAGCCATTTGCTCTTTCAAGGTGGGCTGTGCAGCAGTTCTTTGTTCTCTCTTCCTGTGGGCGGCACTTTAATTTTAGCAGGAAAGAGAGGAGGACAATTTCCATATGTTGCCAAGAAAAGTCTGTGACAAATTAGCAATACTTAAGAAATATGTCAATACTGCAGGATGTTCCTTCTAAGCGATCAGTGAGATGGGGTTTATTTGTCTGTACTGTAATTTCTACATTGATTTACTATGAATAAGCATTCTGGGTTAGTTTGTTGCCGTGGCCCTTGCTTCCATGATTTGAGCTTAGCTGTATTGTTCTTCCAAACCGGAGTGAAAAACCACTGCGCTTTGTAACTACATACATCGTCCTTCTTATATCAAACACGAAGCTTTACAGCAGCTGCTGGTGCCACCTCACTGTCAACACCCTCAATCTTTTGAACAGTCAGAAATCTCTGTGGTTATTTTTGGTTGTGAAATTAGAAGTGAGAGGTAAACAGGAGATCACAAAATTCTGTACTTGTCATTTTGTTTGGGGACCACTTGTGAATTCGTCTATTTCTGAATATACCTTCAGAAACTTGATTTTTTTGTTTTTTGTTTTTTGTTTTAACGCATCTAATTACTTTGAGTTGAATCCTGTGTTATTTTAAATGCCTGATGGTATATCCACCCCCATTCATTTTAGATTGCCTTTTACATATTCATTAACATGTATTGAAACAGGTTTATATGGAGTCAGAATTCTCACAAAGATTTGAAATGTTTATCAGACTAACATCTGAAATGGTTATCAGAGTCTTGTGTGCAAGTGGTAATGCCTAAAATGGCCTTGAGTGATAGTTAATAAAATAAAAAGAATTATTAGCAGTTGTGTTATTAACTCTTTAATAATGACCAATAGCATTCCTTGGTTATGTTTCTTGTCCCTCTGTTCAGGTGAGATGGTAATATAGTTTGCCTCTTAACACCTGTGTAATTGTACCATTCATTCATAACAGAAGCTACACTGGAAAAGTTTTAGTCCACCCAGAATAGAAACAGCACTTAAACCTCTACTATCAGTTGTTTCTATTATATTACTTGGATAATCATTAATTGAAATAAAAATAGCAGTAAATTTTAAAGAAAAGCTTATGTTCACTTTTAGCAACTGTAGGTTCTCTCTGACATCAAATCTTAGCTCAACAGGCTTCATCTCTTTACTAACAAGATAGTCCTAAACAAAAAGAAAGTAGAAAGAAATGTTTCAGATGGGCTATAAAATCTTAAAAAGTCCTCAATTCAGAGGACAAATATATCACTAACTAAAGTAGATACAAATCACTTTAACTTGTTCAGACTCTGAGGAGTGTTTGACCTTTTAAATTTCTCAAGTTCTGTCACAACTTTTCCTTCTCAACCCTAATGCTGAAAAAAACCCAAAAGATTCTGAATGTGGCACAGACAAATAGCTTCAGATCCATGGCGGGTAGCTTTCATGGCTATGCCACATGACTCACAATCTCCTGGCTTATGTTAACATGCAAATTTAAGATGAAAATTTCTGATTTATGAAGGCAAGGAAAAAAATCAGAAAATTGGTAGCATCAAAGTGTGTGTTTAGGAATAGCAGGAGCTGCCAGTCCTACAGCGATCCCAGCACCAGAGATGTTGTAAAGCCACGTGCGTTATTATACCAGAGTAACAAAGATTGCGTTGTCTTTTCTCTTTAGCATGTTTTTGGACTATTTGTATGTTCTGAAATACTTATCCTCCAAAATTATTTTCTGCAGCTATGCAATTAAGTCACTGTGACTCATGAATGGTTTCTTGCTGATTTTAATAGCTGGAATTCAAAGATGTGGGTTACTTATTGTTTTCTTCTCTGTTGACAGATTTAAATTAACCTAAAGAATCCTATTGCAGCTGGCTATACCACAACTGTAAATTCAAAGGGCACTTTCTGTAAATATTTTGTAGCATTTGCTTAAAATGCACAGCTTCAGCAAACGTTTCTGCTAGCAATTAATTTACTAGAACATGTTTAAAGCAAATACAAAGGGGATGCAAAACTGAAGTCAAAGGAAACGTGTTTTAAAATTGAAATGAATATTCATAGGTAATATTTTGCAGCACTGACTCAATTCTAGTGTCAGTTCACTGGGGAAATGCCATCTTTTCCCTCATTTGCTAGAGAAACTATCATTTCTGTGTACAGTGGTTAAGGATAATAAGTGTTGTTCTACCTGTATTCAAGGACTTCTGAGCTGGCTTTGACTCAGCCAAAATATTTCCCTAGTCTTCAATAACCGCCTGCTGCATTGGAAGAACATATGAACATGTCTCCTGAGAATCAGTACAAAAACAGTGAAATAATTTGCTAGTTTAAAATCATTTCTGCCAGCAGAGAGACTTGAACTAGGACAACTTTGATCTTAGAATAAATTATGTCCTAAATTGCAGATCTCCTGCAGATAGTACAGGAGCAAAGGATATGTACCTTCATCTCTCTTTTCATTACTTTTTTTTTTCTCCTATTTTTAGAGAGATGCTGAAACTGATTACTTCCTTGTTTTTCCATAGCATGGGTGGCATTTCAGCAGAGGGCTCCTCCATCTGCTGTTTAGTCCAGAAGTCACAGCTTATGCTTAATGGGTGTATTCTGGAGTTCTATTCTTAGAAATAATTGAAAATTAGGATAAGAACTTATTGCATTTCAGAGTCCTACAGATATTAGGGTTTTTAATGTAGTAGAAATTGATTATGTAAATGGCAGTTCTATTTGATGAGTAAATTTTTATATTTTAAATGGTTATGGTTAGTGACCCTCTGTGCAGTTAGTTTCCAGGAAGAGATTCTGTATAAATTCTGCTTCCCTGGTTTGCATTCTCTTTTTATTGTCTTGTGCTGAATGATTTGTTTTGATGATTATAGATACTTTGTATTACTTAGACTACAGATTTATTTTACATGTAAATATTATCCAATTTCATGTCTTCATTAAACTTTAATAAGGCTTTACGAACTTAGAGCATAAAAGACAATATTGAATCAACAAAGCCTGTATAATGATGATTGAAATGCAAGATCTAGGCAAAGCAGTGGGGGAAGTAGCTCAAGTGGTAGCTATGCTGGTAAGCCTGCCGATGCATTCAGTTTATTCTTAAGCTCTAACAGTTACAAAGGTGTGAAGTAAAGAGTCTGGGGGAAAAAAAAGGAGAAAAGGGTACTATTGTTGCTGTCAGCAGCATTCTTGAAAGTAAATGCTAATGATGTTCATTTATATGTAGCGCATGTAATTTCTTTTAGTGTTTTTAAGATGATAAAATAATCATAAAAAGAGATTCAGTTTGTGGGTTATGGTGTATGAGGAAAAAACCTGAGTAAAATATGCCAGGCTATTGCAAAAAAGCAAAGATGATCATGAATCTCAAATAAACCTTAAGTAGAATTATTGGGTGAAGGAATCTAGTCCTTAAAAAAATTGCATTAAATACCCAAGCATAAATGTAAGTCAAGTACTCTGGTGAGTGCTGTAATGACTTGATTGCAGTAGACATAAGACATCCCTGCTACTTTCTCTGCTCTGGTTGCTACCACTCACGCTCCCTTTGAAAGAGGGCAGTTCACTTAAGCAAAACAGCTGGAAAAAAAAGCACTGCATTGACTAAAAGAGTTGCAAGCCAGCCAAACACTAGCACTGTTGCTTTTCCAGGCTGTGCTTCCGCAGTATCAACCTCAAACTAACCAAGTATGCAAAGGCAGCCTTTGTGCACCCTGTGTGCAGGGTGCTGGGTCCATGAGAGCAAGGACCTCGCCCAGGTCTGGGAGAGGACAAACAGGCAGGTCTTTAGTGACCAGGGATTGTAGCAAGTGTGAGCAGCAGGGGAGCACCAGGGGCTTATGTGGGCAATGTTGGGGTCCTTGGGGCAGCTTGCTTTGGTTGCAGACTCTGAAGAATTGACTATTGTCAGGCATAGAGGAAAGCTGGTACCTGGTAAGGATATGTGTTTCTGGATGAGATGTTCTGAGTTGAACGCTTATGGCTTAATACAGAAACTGAAAAGCCAGGAGGAGCACCCATCTTTGCTGATACAACCCATGGAGTGGAGGTGGTTAATGCTCCTTTTCCTTCTGAGAAGACCAGAAAGGAAATAAAAGTATAGAAGCAGTAACAGAGAATGGCATTCAGTGCACTGACATGTGCAATATTAAACAGCAGGGGAAGGGTGGAACCTTTAAGTGCTTCTGTCCCAGTGTCAGAAGCCTAAAAAGTGAGAGAGCAAGTGAGAGGGAAAGCTGGGTGTCAGATAACGAGCCTGCTGTGATACATATCTCAGATGCTGTGGAAGGAGGATGATCAATGGGATAGTGATCAATGGGGTACAGAGTTGCCAGGCTACTGACTTTGCAGGAATGAGAGAATAATATGTACAGGCAGGAGAGTATCACAGCATGAGAAACATAACAGCTTAAAAATACTGCAGAAAAAGAGCACTGCAAAGGCCTTTCACAGGATTTCTGCCCACTCATAATAGGAAATAACTAATAAAAATAACTAGAAATGTACTGTAAACCTTTTCTCAGGACCACAGAGTTATCAGGGTATGTGAAGTGAAATCAGAGAAGCTGGGAATTTAGGACACGGAATAATAGTGAGATATTTTTTCTGCGCAGACACAGATAGGTCAGTGCTTCATCAGGATGAGATGTAGAGAGGAAATTTCTGGACATATAGATGATTGAATGGAAACGTTAAGACCCACAATAAAAAGACACCATTCTGGATTTTGTATCACGATACAAAAGATCTACTTCAAGGTGAATTAAAGGAAGAACCCCCTTAGCAGTGATCACAGTAACAGTACAGTTTTATGTCACAGTGGAAGAGAGCAGGCTGAATAAGTCCAGTCAGTGAATACTTCAGCTTAGAGTAGGGGAACTAAATTTGAAAAAAAAAAAAAAAGAAAAAAAAAAAAAAAAAAAAAGAGGCAATTAGTCAAATAAATAAACCAGTAATCTGAAAAGCAAAATGCCTGCAAAGAGCATGCTGTGTTCAAAAGTGCTTTATTATTAGAATCCCAGGTAAACTATCACGTCAGAAATAAAATGAAAAGGAAACCAAAACAACAACAAAAAAGCCATCAAAGTGATCCTGGGAGCATGACCCTAAGGAGGCTGTCACAGGGGAAGTCTTAAAAATATCCCTTAAAAAATACAGAGCTCATCCAAATAAAAACTAGAAAACCCATAAATCATGGCAGGTCAAATGTAGAGAGGAAGCAGAGCACTAAAAATGTGAAGAGCAACTTACAAGGGATGCTTGAGCTTCTTTTCAAAGGATCCTTAAGTCAAAAGCGGAAGCCAGGTAGGGCAAAGCTGGGATCACTTAATGGCAAAACAATAAAGAACTTGGCAATTATAAGACTACAGTGGAGAAGTTCAGTAAATTCCTTTCATTGCTCCTCACTGTTGAAGACATCGGGGTGGTTCCAACTGTGACATTCTTTCCAGTAAATAGAATAGGGGTCAGAGGAACTAGATGAGTTTGGATAAATACACAGGAAGTGTTTGACCAAATAGATGTATGAGATGCCCATAAGTCACCAGGTTGGATGGCAGTCACCTAAGAGAAACTCAAATAAGAAATTACACAAGAGCTGTATGGTGTCTGACTATTGCAAGCTGCCATGATGCAAAGGATGGTGGGTTGCCAGTGCAATTCCCTGTGGCTTTCTCCTCTGAAAAGACACTTCAGGGGGAACTACAGGTTGAATCTTATTTTCAAGGCTGGTAGAAAGGTTGAATATAAAGTACAATATATTTGAGAATGTGAATAACAGTCTATTATGAAAGAATTGGATTGGTTTCTGTAGAGGCAAGTACTGCACTGCTGACGTGCTCTTCAAGTTAAGCGGCGTGTGAATGAAGGGGGTTCCCATGAATGTAGCGTAGTTGGATTTCCAAAAAGACTTAAAGAAAACTATTAAAAAATAAGTCCACCAGATTGAAGGAAGGGGGGGTGTAAAGCAAGTACTAATGCTTAACCATTGCTGTACAGAGTTTACACAAATCAGCAGTGAAGTCCTCCAGATCTACCTCAATATCTCATCAGTGACCTGGGAAAGAAAATAGGGAGAGAAAACCAAGTCTTTCTGAAGTCAAATGCTTCAGCTACCAAGGAGGAACTCCAGAAGGACCACACAAAACATTTTGGCACCCTTCATCAATGCTAGGCCTGACGGTTCCAGTTGAGTGCAGAAATCTTGGAGCCACTGCTGATATTTCTGCAAAGCCGTCCCCTTGCTGGGGAGAAAGGTCACAAAATAAATGCCGGATATTGCTGAGAAAGGCTACTGAGAGCCAGAGAGAACATTCTACTAGGATATTGAGCCCTGGGTTTACAACAGTTCTCCCACCTAATGCAGCCTGTTACTTATTTTTGTACATTAGTAACGCTAAGGTAAGAATTGCAATGCTCTGTGATGTACTCTGAGAGAAATTAAGTAAAATTAAGTTTGTGCAGATGACTTGTGCTTGCTTTGCCCAATGTAGCATGGTACCAGTCAGGAGGTAGAAGTCAGTAACAAGATGTCAGATTAAATCCAGAGGCAGTGTGGCTGAACTGACTGGAGCAGTGTGAGAGGTTTATATTAAAGCAAATCTTTGCCCCAACCCTGCTACAGGTTCATCCTGCATCCTGGTAGTTTTCCATCTCTATGTTGTTATTGTAGTTTTATTCTTTAGAAAGGAGATGTGGAGATTAAGTAGAAGAAAAAGCTAAATATTTGTTTGTGAACATGCTTTATTACCTATTTAAAAATCAAAATTGTGTGTATGAAATACTGTAGTAGTAGAATGTCTTTCTGACAGACCAGACATTAAATTCCTGCTTACGTCTACTGGAAACACTGCCAAAAAATTGCTTCAGTGCTGGCTCACTTCTGAACTCTCTCACTGCCCGAGCAATTCCAGACAATAGGATTTGTGATGAGAATTGACTGGCTACCAGTGCGTTTGTTCAATGCAACCCCCATAAAGCGGGCAGAACAGGGAAGAAGTCAAAGCATGAATGTTGCGAAGTTAAAACCAGCGAGGAGAGAAGAAATTACTCAAGCTGCTCTCTAGAATTATCTTTTTCAAGTATCTTCTCTGCTCACCAAAAATATAAATAGCTGATACACAGTACTAGAGTCAGCTGTTTATTTATTGCATCCAGCCCACTTTGGTGTTTAAAATCTTCTGCTCTTGCTGTGTGTACAAAATCTGGACTTGGTGCACATGGAAGCTTGGTTACTGAGAACTTTTGCACTTCTACAAAACTGCATAAATAATTTATTTTTTCCTTGTCTACCGAATGTAAACACACAGGCATACCTCTTGTACCTAAAGATAAACATACGCATGGCTAAAAAAAATGTATTCCACTACAATGTAACTTTAGTAGTTTATACTGATTTTAACTTGTCTGAAGTCAGATGATTCTTTTTAGACCTCTAAACAAATAAGACTCCCTTCCTCTATGCTATAACCCATGACTTTAATGAGAGTACTACTTCCTTACTTAGTTCTTCCTCCTGTAGCAAACTACAAACATGTACTCTCTATAAGCCTTTGACTTACTTGTGTTGTCAGTTGTTCTCCTCAGCTACTTTTATGAAGACAAGGGGGAACATTTTTGTGTTTAACGACAAGGGACTTTTCAGGCCAAAACTAGTCTGGGTACCGTATTGTTCAGAAATATAGTATTCTTGAAGATTTCACTTCCCAAGAGACATCAACATTATTATCTGCAGTAGGTGGCAGTGGCATATATCACAGCTTGGCTTTGCATGATGTAATGCAATCTGCAGTGTAAACAAGACATCTATTATAGTGGTTGTAATCACTTTCTCTTTTATGACTTCACATTTTTATTATGCCTTCATTACATAGCAAGATATATTTCAACTCTGACCTTCATCTGCAGAGTGTATAAAAGGGTTTCAATAGATGAAAGCAGTTTTTCACTTGTAAAAGCTGCCTTTTGATGATAATACTGAAAGGCTTCAGAAGAAATTTTTTTTGTCCACTCAGACTACATAGTGAAAACACACAGAATACTCTTTTCTATAAATACAAAATACTTTTCTGGAATTCAGTTGCATTCTGTTGCATCTGGATTGCATCTTCCATGCTGAAATCTACTTTCTCTTTTAAGAGAAACAACCTGTTCATACATCTGATTAAACACTAAATTAACAACAACAACAACAAAATACTGAAAGTATGCATATATGTGTATTTCAAATATGATTTGTCTGGGCTATAAATCATTTTCAGAAGCTTGTCATTTTATCAGCTACATTGAACCTACTGTATAAAAAATGACAAGGAAAACCTAAAACCATTCAGCAATTTGGTTTCACAGCTTCATTTGCATAAATAAGACATGCTACTGAACAAAATCTCTGGAAGCATTTTTACTTGAGCTGCTCATTGGCTAGGATTTTGCTTATTTTATGCATTTGCTGATAATTTAGTTTTAAAAATGACTGCACCTTTTTTCATCTCAGCTATATCCTTCTTCAAGGGTTACATGCTGTAGAGATGTATCTTATGAACTATCTGCAATCTCTCATCTTTAGAAACTTGATTTATCAGGAAAAGCTGACAGTAACTTCAGACCTGATTTCAGAAGTATCTGCTTGTCAGGGGAATTCTTGGACTTAGAAATTCCTGTGAGATTTCTTAGCTATCAGAATCTTAGAATATGTGAAATATTAAATCAGATGGTCCAGAAGATGTGACTGAAAGTTCTACATAGCTTTTAAGGCCTACCTGACAATTATCAGTACTGATGTCATTATAAATGAGAATAAGTAGTGAAAAAAATATCTAAATAAGTTGGTGAAGAGAGCTAAAGTCTAAGGAGCTGGATTCAGTGTTATTCTTGGAAGCAGAAGGGATATATTAGAGACAAAGCAAAAGAAAAAAACAGTAAGCGTACGTAATGAAAATGAGAGAAAATCTGGCTCTAAAGCATATGACAAAGGTTAGAATAACTGTAGGAAACTTTACATGTACAATGGCTGTTTGCCATCACATTTGTGCCCTAACAGAATAGCATTTATTGCTACAATTCTCAGTGTTATTATCACACCGATCATTGCAAAAATGAAGTGCCTCAAGGTAGAAACACCTTATCCTCATTCATCCTTGATATCTCCCTTGAATATATGCTTCAGTTTATAAAAGAAAATAACATTCTTTTTCTGAAAAATAAAATAAAGCTAAAACCAAACATGTTCTTTCTTGGAGGAGATCTGAATGAAAGCTTCACGATTGCTGACCTGGGTGATGTTTGTCAGTTATTTTCCTGTAAGAGTGATACCCCTCAGAAAAGCCAGTCTTTCATATCTCTTCAGTTACTTCTGCATACACTGTAGGAACTATCTCTTTTTACAGAGTATGAATTGCACTTTTGCACCGTTGAGGAGATTCTATGCTTCAATATTTGCTATTGTAAAACCATAAACTTGGTTGGGCCACCATGGAATCCTCTGGGCTGCTTGTAAAATACAAGGCTGTTGGAGGAATAGGTTTGTGTCAGAGCTGGAATTGTAACTGTGTGGGCAAATCTTCCTTGAATCGTAAAACTGTGCCATTTATTGTACCATTAATCTCATAGTGTAGCCCCATTTTCACTGTATCTGAGAGTCCTTCTGCGCTGATTATCTCTCCACGACTTGTTGGGTTGATGGGCCATTTATCTTGTTCTGGGTTGAGAAAAAGAATGGAATTTTAAGTAATGACAAAAATGTCTGCCTTTAAAAACAAAGCTTGAAGAATGTTGTTCAGCGTGGGGAATATCTCAGAGATGTTGTCTCATATCAGGCTCAACTAAATGAGACAGAACTAATTGTACTCATGGGTTGTTCTTACCTGCTTTTTTAGCAAGAAAGCTCTATAACACTTTATACTGCTATCTACTAACCATATCTTACCTGAAGGCATTAGCTGCCAAGTTCGAGCTGTCCAAAATTTTGGCAGTGTTCTGAAAAAAAAACAACAAACCACTGCAAGAATAGGGAGGATCCAGAGAGCACCTGGGCTGCAAAGCTCCAGATTTCTGCAAGCAGTCTGTGCCTGCTCCTAGGGCTCTGGGCTATGAATAAGTGGATCTGGAGTTTGGATAAATTTGGAGCAGACTGGTGTCCTTCCCAAGGACTGGATCTCTACTGGCAGCTGAGATTTCAAGTTCACAGACTCTGCTGTGATAGAATAATTGTAGGGAAGGTGTACAATGATAATATCTTAGATCTAGATTTACTCCTGTGGAAAATATCTGAGTTTATCTTTGTGCGAAATACAATGGTACAATGACTTGCAATTTTTCTTGCTATGTTGTCTTGTGTGACCCCTCAGAAGTCAAAACAATTTCAGAGGGGACATCTGTTGAGACGTTCCTTATAGTATCAGCTCTCTGTACATTTTCTCTGAGGAGAAAATCAGCAAACTCTAAGGACTCTTGTAAGATCATTTTAGTGGTGAGGAGATGGAAACTGGGGGAAAAGATGAATTCTCCATTGTCTCTCAGATAAGAAGTTGAGAAAAAATAATAAAGGAATACTTGGAAGTTATTAATACTTTGCATATTTTTAAAATCTTCAGAAGGTTTTCTTTATTTTATTGGAAATGGCTAAGTTATCAGTACCTCCAAGATATTTTTTTTCCACAACTCGGGGTAGGTTAAAAGGACAAAAGTGCTTGGAGATAGAACAGCACCATCCGCGCTGTTCATAAGACGTCCAGCCACAATGGTGTCGCAAATGTGCCTTTGGCAGTGGTGTGCGACCTGCAGTGGCCGCCAAATCCTGCTCCATCTTTGTCCAGTTTGGTGCAACTCTTGAGAGGCACAACTCCCGTGTTAGGAGTTGTGAACGTAAGTAGTAGCAGCAGGGCAACTGTGCAGCTCACTGCCCAGAGTGAGGTTGTAAAGCAAATTTCAATATACCTGGAGCGTCCTTAACCACTAAAAACACCCTGCTTCTTTACAGATCAAGATATTAATATATTCTGAAAGAGAATAGATTAGCCAGATTGCTTATCAAAGTGGATTCCATTGAATCCCATATGCAAACATTTAATTTAACCACTGCATGTGATTTTAGAAAATAGAATATCAGAATCAAAATTCAAAATCCTTCTTCATTCTTTCAAGACCAAAGTTTGAACAGATGTCTGTATATTATAAACATACAGCTTTTGAATAGATCTCATAAGAAATCATGTGACATTCTTTCCTGTCTCACACTGAACGCAGAGTGGCTGTTGACTCCAGTCCTGAACTCCACTCTGAATGTGGTAACTTGACTCAGTAAGGCATTTAAGCACATGTTATCACAGAAAAAGTGATCTGATGAATCATGGCCCTAACCATGAAAATATGTCTAATGAAATTGTCTGAAATTAACTTTATTCACAAAGCACACCTGTTCTGCTGGGAAGATGGCTATAAATGTATTTGTGCCACCTGCCCCAGCTGTGAGAGCTCCTATAAATCACGTAATTCCCTCTGACAACTGATACTGCCTTGAGGGCACCCTTTTCTTTCTTTGTGCTCTTTCTGAAAATGTGCATTTGCATAAATACAAATTTGTATGCCAATAAATTTTCCACTAGATTTCCTTTTTCTCTCATAAACTTGAATAATGTTCAGTTTATTCATAATTTAGTCTTCCCTCCTCTCAAAACAGAGAAGAGGGAAGTTTCACGTACAGCCTTGCTGTGAAGTAGGATGTTATTGCTTGTGAATATGGCCCATCCAAAGGCACTATTTTTTCTTAAGGCAGTGCTTTAAAGGAGTAGTTTTGCTCTGGCTGTGCTGAATCCAAGTGGAAAAAAAACCAAACTGTCTGGTAAACCAGTTGTATCGGGACTCTGCTTATTTATTGGTGTGATTTCCCAGTTCTCTCATCTGTATCTGGAGAAATTTGTGCTCTCTTCTGAGTTAGAATTTAAAACTAAACTCCTAAGAAAATCTTGTCATGGGTCTGGAGCGTGCAGTCTCCTGCTTCTACCCCTCCTTTTGTCTGATGTGAGATTTAGCCAGACCCCATGTTCCAGTTCCTGCACTCCAAGCTGGATGTGAGTCAGCACTGACATACTGCTGAGAGAAAGCTAGCTAACTACGTTATTGGTCATATTAACCGGGCATGGACTGCATACGCTCATTAGGTGCTCCTGTTTAAAAATACAATGGTTTTGCTTCAAGAAGGGTGTGAATTTATTAGTGGATGACCAGAGAAGAGCAGTCCAGGGTTGAGATTAACAGAATAGCAGTGGTACAGCCTTTAGAGGAGAAAATCATGGGGAGTCATTGTAATGGTTTTCAAGTATGTGAAAGACTGTGGCAAGGAAGGAAAAAAACAGCATTGTGTCTATGACTTACAATACAATTAGTAAAGGATTTAAACTGTGAACAGAAAAATTTGGAATCACTCTTAGGGGAAAATAAGCAAACAAAAAACCAACAGAGCCAACTGTCTGTGACATCTACCATACAGCACTGCAGGACATGGCCTTAGGGAGGTTGTGGAGACTTTAAAGAGTCAGCTGGTTAAATATCGGCTGAGAAAGACAAAAGAGCAGCAGCCTGCTCCCCTCATTTTTGATCTCAGTGTGTAGTGTGACTTTAGAATAATTACAGTCAGTCCTTTGTATGCATAATGTGTAAATATATCTTGGTAGGTCTAAAATTTGAGCGACATAGAATATTACTTGAATGCACATATGAAAAACAGATTTGAGCAGCGCTTAGTTTTTCTTGCAGTACATCTATTTGTCTGCTTTTGCTGAGTTATATTGTGTTTTATCTTTATTCTTCCTGTGGTTTAAATATAAATTTCTACTAGTGCTTACAAGCCATGGAATCATAGTTCCAAAAATTGGCTTTACTTGCAATTAGGATGAGAGACCTGGGACTGTTGAGCATGGAGAAGAGAAGACTGAGAGGGGATTTATCAGTGCTTATATATATCTAAAGAGTAAGAATCGGTCAGATGGGGCTGGGCTCTTTTCAGCAGTGCCCAGCACCAGGATAAGGGGTAATGGGCACAAACTGGAGCACAGGAAGTTTTGTATGAATGTGAGAAAGAACTTATTTGCTGTCAGAGTGACGGAGCACTGGAACAGGCTGTTCAGAGAGGTGGTGGACTCTCTTCTGGAGTTATTCAACAGCCACCTGAACACCTACCTTGGTGATCTGCTGTAGGTAACCTGCTTTAGCAGGGGGTTGGACTCAGCGATCCTCAGTGCCCCTTCTGGCCCCTGCAATTCTGTGATTCATTCTCCATAATATTTGTTCTGTCATTAACAAAGCTTTTAGGCATGGATGCTTAGTAGGAGCTTCTGTATTTGCTTGATAAATCCATAATATTTGTAGCTTTCCACTCTCACAAGTATTTTCCTTACAGTAACCTTTCCAAACTGATACTTGACTTGTATGCTGTCAGTTTTGTTTACTTTCTGGAGCTAAATCTGCTAAAGTTTACAACAAGCTTAACTGAAATCGGACCCTGTGCTCTCCCTTGGTTACACATCAAAGAGAGTCTTTTCAGAAGATTTTGTCTGGTACAGTGGCACGAAGGCAGTACTGCTACAGTGTCTGCCCCAGAGGAGACCTGACATGAAATCTGAGCAAGATGAGTGGAGCTGACAACTACTCCTGTTTGACCACAGAGTCTGGGGATGGTGCTAGGAATCCTAAACTTGCCAGGTGTTGCTGGTTGCATCTTCTACAGCTTAAGAATTTGGTCAGCAAATATCTCAGGAGTATAAAATATAGAAAAGTGCTGAGAGTACAAATAGAAATCTCAGAAGGAACAGATTGGCAGTGCATTTTTTGCACTCTTTCTTTTGTAGAAAAACAAAACAAACGAGGCACAGGAATGGCTCAGATCCATTATTGTATCTGCTTTATATCATACAACCACAAAATGGTCATCGTAATTTATGGAAGTAATATTAGTGCTAAGGAGAATTGTTCTATGACTGTATGTTACATTCCTGCTTACAAGTATTCTCCATTGGACTGGAGATGGAAACATGTCCCTGTCCCTGTGCTCCAGCAGTTAAATAATACAACAGCCCCAAGATCAGAGCAGCGGATGGTCCTTCAGTCTTCAGTTCTGAGCTGGGTTTGAAGATCTAGCCCTATATATCAATATTAATTGTATAGGTGTACATCAGCCGCACTCCCCCAAAATGCCCTTGCATATTCCACCTCAATTTGGATGCAACTGTAGAGTTTTCACTAGAAAGAATCTTTTCTCCCTGTGTCTAACCCCAGTGGTACAAAACTACCTCCACCTTGTTGGTGGGCTGCTCTAGAAAATTCCAGAGTAAGCTGGTTGTTCAGCTGCACGTGGTACTTTTAGTGAGCAAGTAAGAGGTGCCTGTATCTCCCCATTGGGGCTTTCAGCTGATGTCCATGCAATCACAAACTGGGCAATGTTTTCAAATTGCTTCCTTTTCCATTATTTTCCCCTAGATGCCTTAGTTCATAGCATTGCACATCTCATTTTATTTTTCTGTAAACTGTCAGGATTCCTTTGATTGTTTAGTTGTGCACTCACCATTGCTGTCATTGTAGCCAGTTGTCATTTGTCATTGCTTTCTCCCTTTCTGGCTGTCCGAAGCACTCTGATTTCAAATGCTGGCTGCTCCCCAAACAACACAGCAGCTGGGGAGGGGAGCTCATGAAGAGATTATCCCCAGGTCCTGGCCCATAATGGAGTGCCAGGGTACCTGAAAATCCATGCAATGGTCTAATACAGTCAACTACGCTTGTATGAATGTACGACTGGATCTAGAATAGTTGCCAAAGCCTGTTGTACAGCAATCTCATTTCAAGTTAGCTTTAGAAAATTGCTGTATTCCCCTTCATTAGTATATCTTCTGTTCTGCTAATGTGATTGATTTGTGTATCTCTTAAATGTTTTTTATCATAATTCTCTCTCCAGTTTGGTCTTTCTGCTCTTTTTTTTTCTTCAGCTTTTGCCTAGTAAGGTTGCAAATCCATATTGTAATGCTTAGCTATTTTACTTTTATCAGCCTGAGAATATGTAACCTGACTTTGCAACTCTCTCAACAGACCCTTTCTTACTTTTAACCACTCTGTCAGTTAATACAAAAAGTTATGAGGAGGGCTTACTGTAAAATGGGAACTGCTGGAGAAATGCAGCCTGGGCTGCAGCAACTGTACCCTGGTCAAGTTCATGATCTTAAGTAATGTGGGCCTAGCAAAGAGTGAAATCAGAACCCCAAACTTCAGGACAGTGAACTTCAAGATGTTTGAGGAAATGGATGATATCCCCTGAGGAACTCTCCTTAGAGACAAAGGAAGTGAAAAGAACTGGCAGCACTTTAAAGTTGCCTTTCTGAGAGTGCAGGAGCTCTCCATCCCTCAGAATAAGAAATCAGGCAGACAAGACAGGAAACTGGCACTAGCCAAGGACCTTCTGGTCAAGCTGAGGGAGTAAAAGTAAAACTATAAGCAGTGGAAGTGGGGATGGGATCAGGAAAGCCAAGGCACAGGTGGAATTTAACTTGGCAAGGGATGTGAAAAACAACAAGGATTTCTTTAGATACATTGGGCAGAAGAGAAAGGCAAAGGAGAGTGTACCCTCTTTGATAAATAAAGAGGGAGAACCGGTCTCCTGAGACATGGAGAAGTTCTTTGCCTCAGACTTCATGACCAGTCAGACTTCTCACACCCCTCGTGTCTATGCAGGGGCTGGGCGGGCAAAATCCCTCTCACTGTAAGTGCTGAGCAAGTCGGGGACCACCTCATGATGCTGAATGTGTACAAGTCTATAGGGCCAGATGACATACGGTTCTGAAGGAACTGGCTAATGTGATGGCCAAACTACTGTCCATCATATTTGAAAAATTGTGGCTGTCAGATGAAGTCCTTGGTGACTGGAAAAAGGGAAATATCACTCTAGTATTCAAGAAAGGGTGAAAAGAAGACCTGGGAAATTACAGGCCGGTGAGCCTCACCTCTGTGCCTGGGAAGATCATGGAGCAAATCCTCCTGGAAGAGATGTTAAGGCACATGCGAGATGTGGAGGTGATCTGAGACAGCCAGCTTGGCTTCACCAAGGGCAGATTGTGCCTGACCCAGCTGGTGGCTTTCTATGATGGAGTGACAGAATCGGTAGACAAAGGAAGGGCAACTGGTGTCATCTACCTGGACTTGTGTAAGGCCTTTGACATGATTCCACACCATATCCTTATTTCTAAATAGGAGAGAGATGAATTTGAAGACTGGACTGTTCGATGGGTAAAGAATTGGTTGGATGGTCATAGCCAGAGAGTTGTTGTCAACATCTCTTTGTCCAGGTGGAGGCCAGTGACAGTCATGTTCCCCAGTGGTCCATCTTGGGACTGTGCTTTTCAACATCTTTATCAATGATATAGATAGTGGGATTGAGCGTACCCTCAGTGAATTTGCTGATGGTATTAAGCTGAATGTTGCAGTTGACACACAATAAAAGATAAGGATGCCATCCAGAGGGACCTGGATGCCCACTCTCAGAAAGTGGGCATATGAGAATCTAATGAGATTTAATAAGGCCAAGTGCACGGTGTTGCATTGGGTCATATACAAGTACAGGCTGGGAGAAGAATTCATTGAGGGCAGTACTGTGGAAAAGAACTTGTGGGTCCTGGAGGGCAAAATGCTGGACATGAGCCAGCACTGTGAGTTTATTGTATTTTAAGTCCCCCAGCTGCCTCAATAGAAACTGGATTCATATTCTGGTGAGGCTGATGAAAAGCTCTGTGTTGACTTCAGTGGACTTTGGGTTGAAATTAGACCAAAATTAATAACATTACTGTAAGGACCTTCCTCTGTCTTGTACCACCTTCTCTCTCTTTAACAGCTTTTTTAGCTAAATAAAATGACTGTTATGTTTGAAGAAGAAAGCTTAAACATTTGCAGTATTTGGTAACTCATTTTAGATCTCAAGATATATCATATTCTTCAGAAACTTTCATGTCATAGAGGGAGGCTATAACTTAAGAACTTAGCTGTCATTAAAAAAAAGTATTGCTTGGTCTTGAGATTACCCAAAGGAGCTAGCAAATATGAACAATAAAAGAAAGAGAAAAAAAAAAAGTGAAATAATGATTCTTAAGTCAATCTTGCATCCTCTGAGGGAGATGACTAAGGGTGGTGAATGTATGTAATTCATTCTGGGGAAAAAGAAACTGCCTGACTGGACATATGACACTCCTTCTCTTGGTGCTATATAGGGATAATATGCCTGAGAAACTTTGGAATGGAAAAAGAAAACTGCATACAAACTCTAGGTGTAACCTTCAGATATCTCATTTGCTTCATTCATTTCTTTGTCTTTCCCACAGATTTTGTATTTCTTATTTGTATTTGTATTGAATTAGGATTTTGTGCTAATTAGATTTCTTTTAAAATACTCTTTCTTACTATTTTCCAAACCTCTACAACTAGGATATCTCGGATTCAACAAAATGTTAGTAGGTCTATAAAAGTTTATGTAAGTCATCATTTTGTAAGCACAGATCAACTTTAAGCAAAGGTGATCTTACGTACCTCTGAGACTCAATTTGAATTTCACACAAATACATGTTACTTAATTGTATTTACTTGCTTGGATTATAAATAATTAAGAATGCCTGTCCAAATCTCCTGGTGCCACAATATGTCAATAACTATACCATCCTAGCAGCGTGCAATTAATTATTTTAGCAGGAACTCAGCCAAACAACGTCCATTGGAGATTCTTCAATCTCATCATTACTGTGAGAAACAATCCATAGTTTTTTCCAGAAATCTAAAAAAAATGTACTTTCTGTGTCCTCCTTCTCCTTTCCCCTTTCTCTTCATCTGTTCTAAAATTGAGAAGACATATGGTTCAGCCCTTGTTTGCTCTGTGCTGATTTGCTTTCAGCTAGTGAAGACTTTGGGATTCATTTTTACAAAATGCTGCTAGTTCTCTGAATCCACACCTAATTAAAGATCAGTTTCGATGTTTACAAATTCTTCAGTAGTCCACATTGGATTTGATGCTATTGGATGAAATTTATTTTTTTAAGCGTTTAAATTTAAATTAAACTTCCAGAAATGCTACCAAACAGTTCTATATAGATTTACTAATATGAATATTAATATGTTGTGTGCATTAATATAATCAGCAAGGTTGTACATGCACATATGTTTGTATATAGCTTTGCCGGTCTATATCAGTGTGATGAAAGAGACCTCTGATAATACATAACATTGCCTAGAAGGTTTATGGAAACAGTGAAAAGTGTTCCAGTCACCAACATTAATTTGCACTGTTTGTATGCAATACATGCCCAAAACCAGAGGTGCTGGGGAGAGCGTTGTGGTATTTCGGTTCTTGCCTTTTTTTATTTCCTTTTTTCTTTTTAATTTTGATAGTTCAAGACAGATTTCCAATATCCAGCAGTCTAATGTGGTGAACAATGTACAAGTGATAACATACCTGTTCTGCATTCCAGTTCATCTATTAAAGCTATAAAAAAAAAAGGGCTTTTTCATGGCTGGGAGCATTAGCTCACATTTACCATTAAAACCCTTTGAAGTCTTCTGTCAGGTGCTGTAATGTGCCTCTCTGCAATTAAACTTGCTGATAGTTGTCTGATGCGATTGATGTATTAGGTTTTCTAAAAAAGTGGATGCCATTTTGTAAACTTTATTTTTCATAAACCCCTTAAAGGGGTCAAAGCAGAAAAGGGAATATAACAGCTAGTCTGTCTGGATACTTGACTGTCTGCAGCAGTGGTCATAGGTGCAACTATTAGCTGAGAGCACGGCTAGGTTACCATTTCTCATTTGTAGCAACAGACTGGTCCCTGAATCCATCTTTAAAGTATATCTCCAGCACCATCATTTCCACTCATTGACAAAACAGAGCTTTGCAGGTTAGAAGTATCTGCCCTTTCTTAATCAGCTGAGAAAAGATTCTGGTGTTCCGCACTGACATGGAAATACATCAGACTTGGTTTTCTGTTTTTCCATTCTATTTAACCATCATAATGTTACTTATCTCAGGAATTAGTTGACACTTAAACATCTCTCAGAGGTATTTTATATTGTGTAAAAATACAGTTCACTTAGACCTACTTAAATAAGCCTTTTTGAAAGCATATTTAAGTCTCATACTTTGTTATTAATTTCCTTCTTTAGGCTAAATTCTAATGCATGTATACCCAGTAGAGTAATGTACCTGCAGATTTTTTTTTATTCATGTGCATTCGCAAATCAAAGTAATAGCATACATTCCTAAGAAATATTAATCTTATTAATCTCCCTCTTTTCTCTTTTTAGTTGTAACATCCACGCAATATTTCTTTAGAAAGGAGCTAAAGAAAAAGCAGAATACGAAATGCATCGAGATTAAGTACTAATAATTTGATAATAGTAATCATATAATAAATGGTATCCTCACAATATCTGCTCTTGGTTTTGAACATAATGAATCATACAGCAATCACGCCGTTGAAGAGCGCATCATTCTTAAGCCTTTCATTATGGATGTGCTTTTCGTATTTCAAACTGAATGGTTCTATGGCTGTAGGGGGAGAAATAAGGCTGAAGTTTTATGAATCTAAAAGTTCAGGCTGAGAATAAAAATTAGTACAGTGTTTGAAAGCGAGACTGTAAACTTTATATTATTCTCTGTCACAGAGCTACTGAAACCCTCCCCCCTGCCATACAGCACTAAGAATTTCTGAGACTTTGACAGTTATAGGCTCTATATAATCATTAATGTCTTATGAATAAATAAAGCCTACTTAATTCAACACTAATGAGATAAAGTATGTTCAGACAGTTTTCAGCACTGAAGACCATATTTGCTCATAGTTCTGCTAGAATAATTGTTCATTGTTGTCATGTTATGCAAATTATTTTCAACCATGTAGAGCCCTGTAGACAGCATGTACTAGCAACACTGTGTGAAAATGTTGAAAATAATAATATTAACTTGATATATTATGCTAGCAATTATTATTTTGGGGGTATTTTAAATATAATTTTAGTTGCAATTAGGAACAGATACATTTGGAATTAGCCAAAATAACAGGATAGCAAAGGGATTATGAAGAAGGAAGGAAGGCTAAATTGGGCCATGCTCACATCCAGAGAGATGTTTAAATAATCCTGAAATACTTAATACACTTCAAAGCATTTTATCTTTTATTAAGTTATTTTTCAAGAACCTTCCAAGTTTGCCTTGTTCTCCGCTGCTACTTACAGTGCGCACAGCATATGAACTTATCTGTCCAATTATTGCATATTTTACCATGCTCTCTGCTCACTCCTGCCATTTTTATGGAAAGGAAGAAGGAGATTAGATTACGAATTTAATGGAGAGAGTCTGCTTCAAACTCTGCTCAAAACTGTAAGCTCAAAAGAGATTAAATTTAACAGAAATGTTAAAGCTAAGGTGTGTATATGTGGAAGCTTGCAGGCATGTGTTCTGCCATATATGATTTGACAGGGGCAAATGTGAAAAGTGGTATCAATTGGTCCCCCTGCGTTTGTGAAAACTTTTCATCAGTTTTGTCATAACAAGGTTTGAAAGCAGAGTCAGGACAATGGTGCTACCTCCAGAGCAGAATTCTCTCTCATCCCTATGGAGGGTGGCTCAGCCTGTTGGTTGTGAGTCTTACCTTGAGCGTTCTCCTGCCTCTGAGGTCATCCATGGAGTGATCCTGGCTCTGGTAGGAATCTGATTGAGCTGAAAAGCATGCTAGGCTGCAATTCTGGCAAAGTAAGATGCATTCTCAAGTTTTTGAGCATTTTCAGGTGCATTTAAATGCACAGTAACTGGTTCAATTGGAAATACCTCCTTTTGTCTGTGCTTTGTATTTTTAAACTAGTAGAGACGTAGTGAAAACACTGAACTCATAATATTTTTCTACTACCTGTGCCATATCACAGTGACAGGATACCTGCTCTCAATTGTTACTCTAAACTGCTGGCTGATCTCCCTCCTTTAATATCAGCAGTTAGATTTATGCAAATTAACATGTTGTAAAATTTGTCTGTCATCCATAGTTCAAAGCTGAATCTGCTTAAATATTTGTGAACTAATCATCTCACTAAAAAAAAAAAAGAAAGGAAAAGAGGCAGCTAAATTAAGATTCGACCTATTTATAATAAAAGTAAGAAATAAAATTTATTAGTATACTTAAATACTGGTGTGTTCTTCAGAAAAAAATTAATAAAAAGTCCATGATAAATAGGCTGAACTGTGAGAAGGTTGGAGAAGGAAAAATAGAAATCCAAAGTTCATTTCAGAGGAGGCATTAATAAAAGCCGGATGACGTGCAGCAAAGGAAATTAGCTCCTAGTGTATATGGACGTGAATAATGCTGGAGGATGTATTGTATAACTTAATCAGATAGGCTGTAACAGGAAGATGCAACTGTGGTTTCCTTAATGACCAGTGGGTGATGTAATCAAATGCTAAATGCATATTGTCAGGTTCTGACAAGTTTCTATCAAGGCAGAGATGGAGTATCACTTAACCAGGAGCTGAGGCTGATAACACATCCTCTCCCCAGTGGAAGGAGGTAGGAGTAGACAGGTTTCAGTAATGCTGTTGTGACATGAAGTAATCTTCCTGTGTCATTCTCTAATGTAAATATCGTGTTCCCTCAGGGTATGTGTCTGCTGAGATCAGCAAGCTATGAAGTTATTAGTGCTGCTGGCTCGGGCACAAGACACATTCAAGGCCACCGCAGTGTGGGCTTGCAAGAGGCTCAGGCTCAGCCAGCAGCTCAGCCTCTGGTGCTCCACCATGCAGGTCCACGGGTTTTCTGCAGTTAATGTAGTGTGGGACTGACTGAATGCCCACTCCTTACCCTAAGGGAGCGAGAGCTCTCCTGTAAAATAGATAGCGTTTCTGATATCGGGCTATTGGAGGACTTCAAACCTGCCATTTCTCTTGCTGTTCTGCACGTTGTCAGAACAGTTAGCCTCCATCTCAGGGGCAAACCAGGGCTGGATGCACCTGCCCCAGGATGACTGCGTGGGAGGGAGGGCTTGGTCCTTGCTGGCTTCATGTAGGTACCAACCCTTTGTTACCAGATCAGCGTGATATAACAACAGTTTCATTGCAGGTTACTGTGGTGAATATAAGAGCCAAACAGAGTGAAAACTGAGTTCACTGATAATCCTTGGCTTTGCATTTTAATGCATATTACTAGTTGAGTGCTAGATTGTGTTCTTATGACAGAGCAGATTAGGAAACCATTTGCATGTGAATCTCTCTAAATCAGTGCAGTTTCCCTGGTAACAAATGGAGAACCAAGCTTCAAAATTTGCTAGTTGCCATTAAAATGTGTGCAAGTGGGGAGTGTGTGTTCTTTTTACAAGTTTTTATTAAAGGAAAAAAAGGACTGCAAAACTTAACAAGATGCCTGATTTACATAAAATGAGGGGTTGAGGAAATGAAATCAGTTTTTCAACCAGCAGCACTTAATTTATACAAAAAATCTCATTTCTAGTCAAACAAAACCAGGATATTTTGCAGTCAGAGTTTTGCTTTCTGGCTATTGAAAATGAAATTTGCGATTGCTTATTATTTTCAGGGATGCTGACAAGAAATGGCATTTCTGTCAGGGCCTGCTTTCCAAGCTTCCTTAGAAGCCAGCTGGGAAGGCTTGGAGTTAATTTTGCTGGAGACTCAACAGGGCTTCCCAGCTCCCATCTGTGGCTCTGCAGTCAGCTCCTCACCCTGTTCTGGTTTAGCCTTTAGGGAGGTTGTTACGGGTTCCCAAACACTTCACAGCCATTGACTGGATTGAGCCTGGAGCAATCTGTGATTAGTGCTAGCATCCCTAGTTGTTTTCTGAATTTGTGGTATCTGCTGTTTTCTTTCAGTGACTTCGTGAAACTTTTTATATGTTACCTCAGTGGGTTTGGTTCTCTCTTTTTCAGGGACTTCTCAGTAAAATATCTAATAATAAATCTGCCTTGTTCCAAATTAACTCCAGAAATATAACTGAAAACATGTAAACAAGCAGGTGAAAAACAATCTTTTCTTTCCCCTCTTTTGTTTGTTTCATTTGCTAGATCTCTGTTTAATAATCTCCAGTTTGCAAGTTATCCTCATTAGGCGTAAGTTTGGATGTGGAGCAAATTGAAGCTTCTGTTGCCCTCAAATCTCTCCAATGCACATATGAAAGAAAATTCTAAATAAAAAGATTTCCTCTCAGTAGAAAAGCATCTCTCTTGTTCAGAGGTCTAATTTTTGTAAATGTTCAAATCATAAAATAGGTTTTGTAATAAATAAAAGTAATTACTGTTCAGCAGTCACTTAGCAGCCAGCTAAGCTCCTTCTGCAGCTGAACACAGCTTTGCTTCATTTTATCAGACTAGAGTGATTTTTCATGTCACGCTGGGTTTTCTTTCCATTAATGAGCCATACAGTAATCAGGAATAAAAAAGGGAAAAATGTATTTGAATACAGAAGATCTGAGTTACTCAAAGTTCGTATCTTCAGCATGAGTAAGCCTTATCTTTATCTCTTTTTTAATTATTATTGTATCACGGAAAGCAGTGGCACAATTAGAAAGGGTCTTGCAAGTGATTGAGTTGTGTGATGGAATTCAAGCGCCACAGCAGGTCGGTTGTGGACTCATACATTTCTAAATCTTAGTGGTTGCAGTTCAGCTTCTTTAGAACACACCTTAAACCTTCCCAATGATATACATAATTCCATGAAATAAATAAGAACAATATTATCATTGTGTTTGTTTACTTTTAATGAGAGATTAATATTTCGGTTGTTTGTTAGTGCCATCAGGCCCATAGGCCTAATAATTGGGGTTGGGAGTATCACTTTTACATTCTCAAATCTCCCTGATTTTTAAACCAGTAATTTGAGCATACTTTTATTCAAAAATTAATTTCTCTCTTTTTCATCTCTTGTTTCACAAGTTTATGGATTTACTTGACAGCTAACATGAAAACTTGTAAGAATGGGGATTCTGTATCTCTATTTGCAGGAGGATCATCATACAGATGACAAAAGTTTGTTTCACTTTGAAGGACACACTGAAATGTTCCTAGATTGTAATTACATTTCCAGTTTCCTGCCAGCATGGGCTGATTGCCTTTTGCAACTTCCTTGGGGTCTTGTCAATCCATTGATTAAGAAACACTCAGAGTGGATTTGTACTACATTTGAATAGCTGATATCATTTGATTAGAGTTGAATGCTGATATGGCCCACTGTAAATAGCAATTTCTAAATCCTGAAATATTTCATGATGAATCTTGTGATATTATCTATTTGTCACTTCTCTGGACCTTCATATGGCTACCCTGTAGGAATAGTTGTTTCTGAATGAAATACTCTTTCAGTTGCAGAAAAAACAGAGCATGCAGTGACCAGAGATAAAAGGCAATAACATCACAAATAGATCCTTAAAAGAAGCAAAGTTCCTTAAAGTACCAACTTCCATGGTAATTGTTCCTGCACTTTGCTGTATCTAGCTCAATCAAGTTCTTGTGCTCTTATTTTGGACATCATGAGCAATGTTACTGCTTACATTATGTAAGAAGCAGCTCCTCCAGGATAACCCCATCCGTTGGTCTGAAAGACAGAACCAGATTTGCTCAGTGGGCTCCAGTAAGTTGTTGGTCGCTGCCAAGGGCAGCAGGATAATGCGTGAGCTTCAGAGCTTTGGCTGAATTAGGGATCAGTTTCATGCAGAGAAATATTAAGTGGAAAACTTGTTTATAAACACTAAATAAAACGTCCTCCTGAGAGCGACCTTTGATAACTTCACATGCTTTACAGTAAAACTGCTCTGTGACTGCTGCATGTAGAATTTTAAATTGACAAAATACAGAATTTAGTGGTAGGCCACGAAAACAAAAGCCTTTGATGCTTGGCTTGTATAATGCTTTCTTACATCCCTGTGTGGGGAGTGAGGGAGGAGTTATGGAAGTTAATGGAATTTCAAGGCCATTTTCTCAATTGCTACATAAAGGATCTATGAACTTTTAAAANTATCTCTCACCTTACAAGGTTGTAAGAGTACTGAAGAAAAAAACCCCAATATTATTTTTCTGTAAAGACTTCAGTTGCTCTTAAAGAGCTCCATAAGTTTGAAATGCTCAATTTAGATTTCTGATCTGTAAATTTTAATTGATGTTGCCCTTGATTCAGCTTCCAAAATGTAATGATATTTTATGGCCATCTTAGTAGAATCAATTTTAAATTATTGTTTGTTTATTTTTTCACTTACAAATGTACAGTATGATTTCAGTTATTAATATGGTTTGAACACCTTCCCACAGTCAACATTTTTCAAATGAGTTCTCTCCTGCAGCTGAGTCTGTGCTAAGAGTCTTCTGGCATACGGTAGGATTTTCGCCTATCCTGTCATACAGATCCTACCTTTGCATTTTCACGTTTTTAGCCATCTGTGGTTTGATTCTTTCCTGTGATTTGGTAGATCTCCTTTAACATTAAAATGCCTTTTGTGGCTAATGAACTTATTGATTATGAGGAAACCGTATCTGTATCTCACGCCCGTGAAGTTTCACCAACATGCATATATTCATAGAATACCAGTTCTACCATTTGCATTAGTTTATCTCAGGTATTCACATTCTTTGAAAGTAATCTGAATCTTTTTCTTAGTTGAGACAGGAGCTGTGTGTCTCAGGAAGTAATTGTTAATGATCATTTTTTGAGAAAAATAATATTACTTAGTGTATTCGGGTACTCCAGGTACTCTAGTTCCACTTTGTGAAAAGATTTGTAGTGAAGATACAAGAGCGGCTGTGGTTTGGAGAGGAAGCAGCACTTTCTTTCACTTCTCGTATCATTTAATAGTATCATGAGGTGCAGTCTGCCCTTGTAACTCATGCCCTGCATATCCTAGATCATGTCACGTGATACATTTGTTCTTTGCGCAACATCATCAGTAGGCTCATTTTCCAAACAGGACAATGAATCAAACCTATTCTATACATATATATGTTTGTTGAGTACTGGCCCTCTTTAAAAGCATCAAGTAATACGTTTGAGATATTTCAGTTTTGACATTCAGTAATTAAATACCAGGTAATTAAACTCAATAATTTATTTTTGCTATCCAAATAAAAACAAAAAACAAAACCNAAAAAAAAAAAAAGGCTATTATCTGTTAAAGATAACTTTAAAACGTGTTTTCATTTCTCAGTACTTAATTTCAGCATAATTATTGGTCAATTATTGTTATAGTTTGTTGCCATTAGGGCAAATACTCATTTGGGTAACTATACTAATATGTTTGTAATTAGAGTAGAGTACGAAATTAAGCAGATTTGGAAGAAAATTGTTAAAGCTCTTTTTCCCGGGTTTCATAAATATACATTTCTTTCTCAGTTTTTTTTTCAAGTATCTCAATATTTTGATTGAATACTCACTGCAGGTGATAAAGAAAGATTTTTAGATTATGAATAATATCATGAACATGAAGATTCACATGGATTAAAAGGGCAATTTCCCTCTGTAGCAAATAATACACAATTACGTGAACCTTTTTTTACGAGCATTTTTCCATAAACAAACAAATGTGTATATGCTCACGTGAATAAAAGATGTCATTGACTTGCAGTGTGCTACATAAATTTGAGATAATTCAGATTCATTCCTACCTGTAGTCAAAACAGTTTTATTCATTGTATTTCTAACCTGAGCCACAGCTGCTGTATATTGCTTTTTTTTTTTTAATATGACTGAACATGTAATGAAAATCCAGACTAAAACTTACTGAAATGATGTTTCCTGCTCTTCTGAGTTAATACTGTCTTTGTGTGACTTACTGACATTTTGAAAATAGGGCTATGAAGGTACATCGGAGTGGAGAAACTTTTGAATGTGTCCAAAGTTCTGAGATAATATGGACAAGCTGTACGGAATATTTACTAAAGGGATTTGAATTTGTTACATTGAAATACATTTGAAGTTGAACATTTCCCAAGGAAATAATGGCTAAATATCACCATAATATAATGCCTTTAAAACTGAGCGAACCATTTTAATGAAAAAAAAAATAAAGGTACTTTAATATTTACAAACCTGTCTTTTAGCAGAAGCAGAAAATCCCTGAATCCAAAAAGTTACAGAAGGGATCTGCTACATAAATCAAGATCCCTTTGTCACAGACCTGCTTTTGTTCTTGACCATTAGTGAATGTCTTTGCCTTGTAACTGCACTAAGGTTGTACCAAATGCTATATTCACATACTCGCTTGCAGTTCTTTGCAGCTGCTGCTTGGCAGAGCCTGAGCGGTGGCAGACTGAAGTATAGGAGGGATATATGGGTTGGCCACAGGCAGCCTATTCCAGTGCTTACTGGTATAGCCGTTACTATAATGTGCTCTAATGACTAATGTGGATCTTTCATGCTGAAATTGAGATGTGTGATTTGTTTCTTATCCGCTACAGTATAGGAAACAGATAATCTGATAATTTTCTTCCTCCCTATGTCTTTTTGTGCTTAAAAACTATAACCACTGCTATTTTTTTTTTCTTCTTCTAGCTTTTATTATTATTATTATTGCTGGTGATTTTGACTTTTTGTGATCCAACCATTCTGTCTTTTCTTATCTCTTTCCACTACTCCCTGTGGCTTATTCGCGTTTTCTTGTACTGCAGTGCCTGCACAAAGCTGAGGCAATAGAAATGCACAAGAAGCCAAAGGTGTTACATGCAAGATTGAAATTCATTAATTTATTTTGGGAATTTCTCCAGATATGCATGCAAAATTATCTTTCAGAACAACTCATAATTTCATATAATTCTTGTGTACAGAAGCTTTAGATCATTAGCTATAAATTTCAGAAAAAAAATAAATGCATGTGCATATAAATGATTATTCCATATCAGAGCCGAGGAAGGGTTCAGTACAAAACCATTTTCTATTTTGGAAGAACTTCTTTCCAATAAATCTGAAAAGTCACAGCTAACATTTGGTGTCCCTTATTTATCATTTCATTAGAAAATCAGACCTTGCTCTTAAAAGCAACATAAAATTTCAGGTGAAAAAATATACCTGGAAGAAAGTTTTTGTTCTTCTTGGATCATATGCGTTTCTTAGTTAAAGTAGGAAATCTGAACAGTTACTGAGGTAAAAATTCCTTTTTCATTTTCAGCAACTCCTTGGGGCACAGCAGTTTTTCATATAAGTAAAGTCTGGAAAATGAATGAGCACTGTTGGGAAGTTAATATCATACATGAATGGCAAATTCTTAATTGGAAATGTATCTTTTGTGTAGCTGCTACTGGAAGTAATCACTTTCATCATGTCTGTTGGTTCCAAAATCCCACTGTAACCGCCTTGCTTTCAATATGCAGATATCTCGAGATGTCATACCTGTGATTATCTTACTACTAAAATCAGAAGAGGCTGTACCAGGAGGACAATGAGGTGCGCTGAAGTCTGCTTGAACCACTGAGGCTCTTAAGCGTTGTGGTCAGTCCAGGCGGAGGCCAGTCCCCAGTGCTGTTCTCTAGGCGTCAGTACTGGGGATAGCACTGTGTAACAGCTTCATTCATGACCTGGGTGATGGGATGGAGTGCAGGCTCAGTAAGTTTTCCAATGCAAGACTGGAAGGAGTGGGTGATACACTGAATGGTTTTACTGTCCTTCTGTAGCACTCCGACAGCGTGGAGAAATATGGTCAAGCGGGAACGTCACGAAGTTCAATGGGATATGCTAAGTCCTATCTAACATTGTTTCAAAAAGCTAAAATATCAACCCCTTTCCAAAATTTTTGGATTTTCAATTGACAGTCAGTCAAAATTCTCTTGATTAACATCATTGAACATATTCTTAACTGGTAAATTGTTCTGAAGTAGATATAGAAAGCACGTAGGTAGAAAACTTGCTCTTGAAGGTATAATCAAAGTATGTCATCTCCTTTATTTACCCTGTATTTGTGAAAGGCACTATTCAGGCAAAAGTTCCTGATACGGATCTGATCTGAATGTCTGTGCTCTCAAAATTCATCAGCTGTGCTTGCTCACTACTTTTTGCATGTTTATCTTGATAATGAAACTACAAGACTTATTAAAGACTTTAAACACCTATATCCTAATTTTTGGAAGCATTTTCTTGTTTGCAGATCATGCTTCAAAATCTGAAAAATAAGTGATAGCTATCATTTTGCAAAATAAATTGTTGTATTAAAAATAGGGCAGGGCCTGACTGTCTGTCCTTGGATTCATTGTTTGTGGAGCTGTATGGATAACAGTACTGGTGGGAAACTGGGGAAATGCTCGTGCTTGTGTTTGCAATATTACAGCATACATATAGCTAAGGAAAAGACTTCTGTTCCTTTGGCTGTCAGTTCTATATCTGAGAAGAAAGTGATTTTATAGAAACAAAATGTTTAATGTATTGCACCTACCATAGCAGAAGAGTTGTATAGGCATACAGCATTTACATTTTTGTGTGTAAATATCTGAAATGCTTTATTTCTTGGCTCATAGTACTTCTGTCAGCGTTAGAACACCAGGTGGTACTATTCAAGAAAGTACTTTGTGTTTGTCAGTGTCTCTCTTAATAGAAAAGGTCAATAGAAATTGTTTTAATCCATTTTTTTTCTCTCCTTAAAATAAGATATATTTTGAGTGGAAACAAAATTGGTTGTTTGCGCTGTTTCTGTTGATGCAATCTTAATTGATTTTTTTTATTTTAACTGCTAAAAATAAGCCATTGAAATCCGGTATTCTGAGTTCTGTGTCCCCAAGCAAGGGATAAGAAGTTCAGGTACAGGAAAGCAAGTTGTATGTCTCTGAATAATTGTCTGAAAGTCAGCTGATTTACAGAGGTAGACGTGTGCATAAAATTTCTGTTAGCGGGAGATTGTTCATTCTGTATTTGGACTGAGCTTATGTTGTTAATTAGTAAGTCCACAGCTGAAGAAACATCCAGCTGCTCTTTCAGATAAGTTGGTGCAGAAACAGGTCGGCCAGTCATTTTTTCCTTTCCCTTTCTCCATTTTATGAGATGTTATCTTACATGATTCTTACTGACCTTTTGACGTTGCTGTTCTTAGCACATTTTGTGTATATCATATATAGTTTTCCAATTATCATTATTATTTAGCTTTTTATGCCTATTAAATATTCAGTAATTTGTATATCTAGAGATATCTCCATGTAGTTAAACGTTTTTTGGCATGATGTGGAGCTGCTACAGATTTAAGAAAATTGGCTGGAGATTGTTGGTATGTTATTGAAATTACATCCAACACAGAAAACACCCTTGAAAAGGTGACTATATTTGACAATCAATTAGTGTACCTGTGTTAAATTATGCTAAATAGATTGTCTAAAATACACTATGAAATTAAGATAATTATTGAAATGGCCCCCACATGCTCTTCATCATGGATTTGACAGGTGACCAGAGCAGGAAGATACGGTTGAAATGGCTGTGCTACTCAGATGAATGAGACGTGGTCACTCTTCTTCAGACAGAAATCTTTAGAGTCCTTTTTGCATTCCTTCACCCTACCGCCTTCTAGAGCCCATACTCAGCGAGGTGCAAGGCAGCAGGCACCATGCTGCCTTCCCTGCTTGTCAGCAGTGCTTTCACAAAGGGACTGTGGGGCCAGTGCCAGACCCGTGACCTCTGCAACCCATGAAGGAGGAGCTGTGAGCACCCCAGACAGATACTTCTCACCCACAGGACGCCGTGCCCTTCTTAAATGTTTGCTGCCAGCAAGACAGAAGAAATGGTGGTTAGGAATCTGAGAAACACCCCTACCTCATTGTTTGAATGCCCTTTCAGTAGGTTGTTTCCCCAAGCAGGCTTTGAGGGAGCTGTTTAAATGCAGAATAGGAATATGAGCTTGCATCAAATTTTTCAAGACAAGTTCTTTAGCTACTGTAGAAAGATGGGGCTTTCTTCAAATTGTATTTAGGGGTCTAAATCATTCTGTTCAAGAGGAAAAGTATTTTTTTTCTTTGAATCAGATGATTCACTTGCAGAGACCCATGAATCGTACAAACTTAATAAATGATTTAGCTTTTCTCCAAGTTTTGTGGCACAGATGTAGCTTATCTTGTCAAGAAAAAAAAAAAGTTTGTTTTTTTTTCCTGAAGCATGGTGCTGCCATTCTAAGCAAAACACACAAGCAAAGAGCTCTTCCAAGAGAATCAGAGGATTTCACTGAGGAAGGACTGGGTTGGTATGAGCTTCTTTTAAATATCAGTACTGATAATTAATAACAGCAACAACAGAGCCCAAACTGTCCTTCAACAATGAAAGGAGACTGTGTGTATAATCACTTGATCATGCCTCACAAGCAGGCTTCTGACTGTCGTGGGTTGTTTCTGCTTGTTTAAATCATCCTGTAGTACCAGCATGTACTCAGGAGCGGTTGTCATTCTCCTCTCTTTGACTGAATTGAAATAACGAGCTTTTGGAAAGCACAGATTTAAGAACGAGTGCAAGCTGACATGAGCAGTTGGACCTAGATTTTGAACAATGTGAAGATGTGGGGAACGATGCCAGAATGACATGTCTTTTGGGATGTTACTGGGCCCCTCCGTCTCCTGGACATCCCTGCTGGGCTCCAGCATGGTGCACAGCTGGGAAGCTTAGTGTTACAGATTTCTGGCCCTTCTATGTTTTTTTTTTTTCTGGTGGGGATGGTGCTCAGTAGCTCAACTGAAGTGGCTATGAAAAGTGAAGCTCTTGATTCAGTTTTTCATGCTTTACGCACAGCTAAACCTGTTGGATAGCAGCCCACATTGCTGATCAGCTCATGGAAAGTGTCACAAATTCAGATGTTTGAGGACAGTCCATCTGCAGTCCTTTGAGCTGTTTCAAATCACTGTGATGCTTAGACCACGAGCAATGAAATGCAGCGCATACGGTGCTGATGGAGCACTCTTTGGCACAGGCTTAGGCTCTAAACTTACTGTGCATTTGCAGGCAGAGTTCAATGATAGATTTTAGCACATGCATAAACATTTCTTAGGAGAGCAGCTTGTCCAAAGCAAACACAAGAATGCTTTTGGTGAAGTTTTGGGGTACAAACTGTCAGAAGGGCTCTTTAATACATCATCTATTGGTAATCCGTGCATGTAAAATATATGTGTTTTATCACTGAAAGCGGATTAAATTGTTACCTTGTTTCAGCTGTTTAATTTTGGAGCTTGCATACTTTGCTTTCCTACCAGCTGATTCTGAAATCATTTTCAGCACTTGACCAGCCCTGGCACAGGAGCATGTTACAGAAATGGCAATTGTTCTTCTCTGCTCCACCATCAGCCTTGCTGATAGATGTCATGCTTTGTCCAAAGCAAACAGAGGCCTCGTCTCCTACTTGATGAATAGCTTGATTCTGTTATCTTGAGTGTATGATGTGTGGCGTCTTTGTCTGACTACTTTTTGCCTGAATTTGGTTTTCCAAATGCTGCTTAATACAGACTTCTTTTCACTAGGTTCATCACTTTTCTTGAATGGTCCCTATGGCTGCACATGGCTGTCCTGCACTCTGTTGCCTTGGTCCCGAGGCACAACATTTGCACCCTCTTGCACTCCAAGCTCACAGCCTCCACCACCATGCTTTTGTCCTGAAAACACAAAATCATAACTTGTGATTCCACTTGGGGAAACAGTGGAATTCAGGAGAGGTACATTCTCTGAAACAGGTAGCTTCTTGTCACTATTTATTATTGTTTATCTAGTGTCAGATATAATTTAAATGATTGAAAGCATGGCAAAATTTATTAACTGACTGCTTCACTTGTAAATATTTTGGGAACTGCCATCTCCGTACATGAGATCACAAAGTCTTTTCGTGCTGTATATCAGAATGGAACAATCTGACATGTTTAAATTACAGGTCAAAAACTGAATAAATGAAGACACTGACTAGTCATTCTTTCTTCCTAATGAGCATTCTCTACCACAGTAGCGGAGCTGCCAATTACTGGCCACTTGTTCTGGCTACTCATTAAGTATGTTTCAGCGCAAACCTCTTATGATTTGGCACACAGCCAGATCAAATTCACATTTTCACCGTGTCCAGGATAATGCTGTCACTATTTTGATAGGCATGTAAGCTGTAAGTTTCCTACATCCAAAGCAAACACAGTAATTTGGGCATGACAAAAGGGCATCTGCTCTTCTTGCTGCCAAGAAAATCATTGCAGAAGTGACTGAATTTGACAGTAGTAGATGGATTTCACTTTATTTAGCTTGAATTATGTCGCTGAGTAAAATAGTTACTAGGTATCATTCTACCCCTTAGAGCAGTTTTGGAGATGTAAAGTGCACTGCTATAGCCCAGTGCTGCCTCTAATTTGCTTTCAGCAGTTCACTGCAGTTTGCAAAAAACTGTCTCTTTAAGTATTTCAGAAAGGTTGAGGAGAACAGATTGCTCCATATGTATGTCCATTAGGATTGTGATTTTTAGAGATTTTTTTTTCAATTTGATCTTTAGGTTGCTATACTCAGGCTGTTGTATGGTACAGAAAGGTCAAACTAATTTTAGAGTTACTTATTGCATTTGAGAAAACTACTGAATTTGCTTAATATTTGTCGTAGCCTTCATTTGAAGCACGTTGTTCATTAAAAGATTAACTCTTGTTAATTCACACTAGCATGCAAATGTCATCATAGAATCCAAAATATTTTTCTGAATTATCTCCTCACTTCTAGAACAATTATTTTTTGAAAAGAAATGTATAAATAAACAACCTTTTCTTGTGCTTAGGCAAATAAATCAGATTATAAGAAATCTTGCATCTGCAAATAAACACATTGGCTTTTCTTTATTAGAACTAATATTTATCCACTGTAGATATGTACCAACTAAGGATGGGTCTCGCTTTGGAGTTGCCTTTCTCCGTAGTAGCAACGTTATATATTTGGAAGATGAGTGCAGTATTTTGAGTTCATGGACTGTGTTTCAGATTAACTTGTATTGGGAACTTTATAACTTTCACTCATTTTGGTTTATGGAATCAAGCAGGGAGTTATTACAGTCTCTTTTGTGCAGTCAGTAGTTCCTTGCAGAATGCCAGAATTTTCTATTCACTAAAATAGCTAGATCAAGAAGTCATCTCTTGTTGGAGATAACACATGCAACTCCTTACGTGAATGCTGTCTCTATATGAAATGCTTTCATACACAGTCACGTCCCCCATTGTACAGTCCCTCAGCTTCACTGTCTCAGCAGTGAGACATCTTCATTCCCAGAAGTCTTTCAGAAGAATTTTTTCTTTTTTTCTGACCAGAGCTGAAACTTATGGTATCAAATTGGCAATGCTTAAAAAAGTGCATACAATATGAGAGACTATGTAATCATCTGTGGCATGTACTATATTTGCCCTAGTCCTTGCTTCAGTCGTGTGTGAGTACTTCCACAGTTATGCTAAACCTGTATTTTTCCAGCTACCATTTTGTCTTACCTAAAATAAGGCAAGACATTTGTGCAAGGAATAAAAAGATCATAAGGCATTCTGTCAGTTTTATTGATTTCTCCCATGAGTTTCTCTGCCCTCCAGACCTCAGAAGCCCTTATTTATCCCAGAAACCTTGGAATTTACAGACTGACTTTGTAAAAGCACTGCTGAACTTTAGAATCCTCGTAAGAATGCTGGAAATCTTCAGAAAAGCCTTCTATGATATCAGCAAATATCTCCCATGAGATACCTTCCAGCACACTGGAAAGTGTTCAGCGGTGATAAAAGTGTGTGCTATTCTCATTTAGATTTCTTGCTTGGAAAACATGAAGTCTATGAAACTTTTTATTCATCCTAGCGTGACATATATTATTGTTACATTTTCAGATCCAGTCAGCCAGAATGTGTGGTTTTTGAAGGTTATTTCAGATATTTTCATGATGAATTCAACTATCTTTGAGAAAGTGCTGTTTGTTGCAGTAAACCCTTTTTCTCTGAACAAAGGTAGAGGAACTGAAGTCGTTTTCTTGGTTCCTGTGGAAGTTTTCAGTAATACTCAACCCCAAAATACCTGTTTTAGTCATTTTTATCAGAAAAAAGATTCCCAGCCACATTTAGTTATTACTTTGGATTTTATGCTCTGTTTCTCCTGGGTTTGCTTAGTGCTTTCATACTGTTCTTCATACGCCTTCACTTTAGGGATTCATAATAGTCTGCCGGGCTTCCTGGTTTATTAATGATTGTGGTTTTCTGTGATTCTTTTATATTGGCCCAAAGAGCTGGAGGACAAATTAAAGACAACTGTTATACCAGTTTCAAGAAGTTTAAATGGATCTGATGGAGGGAAAGAAGACAGACTGATTTTGAGAGCCTTACCTCTAGTGATAAATCAAGCTGAGAAAGGCAGATATATGTACAAAGCCAGAGTGAGAAGTGCCAAAGATTTTATACTTAATTAAGCTTATAATCAATTATTATTTCTGTGTGTATGAATGACAGCACAGTTGGCAACAGCTTATATATAAAATGGTATTCTCCCATTAATTTTCATAAGACTGTAGTCTGTTTGGAAAATAAGTTATTGAAATATTAAATATTTTTAAATGTAATAGAAACATACTTAATATATTCCCTTTTATCGTGCCATGCATTTGTCACATATTTTTGATTCATAACCTTTCATAATCATTTTAGTTCTAATATCTGTATACATTAGTACAGGCTGGGGGCTGACCTGCTGCAGAGGAGCTCTGTGGAGAAGGACCTGGGGGTCCTGGTGGGCAACATATTGGCCATGAGGCAACAGCATGCCCTTGTGGCCAAGAGGGCCAATTGTGTCCTGGGCTGTATTAAAAAGAGAGTGGCCTTTCTAGACAGTGAGGTGATCTTCACCCTGTATTTTGCCTTGGTGAGGCCACACACACTTGTGTCCAGTCCTGGACTCCTCAGTTCCGAAAAGATAAGGGATCATCTAGAGAGAGTCCAGCAAAGGGCCATAAAGAAGAACAGGGGCCTGGAGCATCTCCTGTACTAGGAAAGGCTGAGAGACCTGGGGCTGTTCAGTGTGAAGAAAATGCTCGTAACTATTTATAAATATCTAAAGTGATAAAGTCAAATGGACAGAGCCAGGCTCTTTTGACGGCATGCAGCAATATAACAAGGGACAACGGGCACAAACTGGAACACAGGAAGTTCTATACAAACACGAGGAATAACTTCTTTACTCAGGGTGATGGAACACTGGAACATGCTGCCCAGAGAGACTGTGGAGTCTCCTTTTCTGAGGGTATTCAAGAACTATTTGGACACCTGCTGTAGGGAACCTGCTATAGCAGAGGAATTGGACTCAGTGATCTCCAGAGGTCCCTTCCTACCCCTACAATTCTGTGATTCTGTGATCTCTTTTCATATGTTACTCCCTTACTTGGAGTGACTTGTGTTCTTTTCCTTTCCTTTCCCTTTCCCTTTCCCTTTCCCTTCCCTTTCCCTTTCCTTCCTTTCCTTCCCTTTCCCTTTCCCTTTCCCTTTCCCTTTCCCTTTCCCTTTCCCTTTCCCTTTCCCTTTCCCTTTCCCTTTCCCTTTCCCTTTCCTTTTCCCTTTCCCTTTCCCTTTCCCTTTCCCTTTCNTTCCTTTCCTTTCCTTTCCTTTCCTTTCCTTTCCTTTCCTTTCCTTTCCTTTCCTTTCCTTTCCTTTCCTTTCCTTTCCTTTCCTTTCCTTTCCTTTCCTTTCCTTTCCTTTCCTTTCCTTTCCTTTCCTTTCCTTTCCTTTCCTTTCCTTTCCTTTCCTTTCCTTTCCTTTCCTTTCCTTTCCTTTCCTTTCCTTTCCTTTCCTTTCCTTTCCTTTCCTTTTCTTTCATTGACCTTCAAACATGGCCTAAACAACTTCTGGTTCACTTGAAGAAACTGAGGAGAGACCGGAATGAATATGGGAATATGAGGGGAACTGAGGGAAAATTAACTGAGCCTAAGAAGTGTTGCAAAATAGCAAGCATCAAGTAAATGAACCTTCAGTGACCATAGTAGAACATAGTTCAACTGGAAACTGTCAGTGTTCTAAGACAAAAAGATGATTCTGAACATCCCAGGAAAGAAGTACGTAAAAATAGGATACTTTGCAATTCACTCCTAAATAAAACAAGGTATATGCCATGTTTGGCTGACTCAATTAGGAGAATGTAGGAAGAAACAGAACTCTGAAGTAAAATAGCATTTGAAAAGGGAGACAATGTGCAATTAACCTCTAAATAAAAATAATATATCTATCAAAAGAATTAACAAATTTCAACCTATGTTGAGGGAACACTTCAGGGAGAATGAGTTTGCTCATGATTTCATTTTGATTCACCTAATGTTATTTTCCCTAAGTGAATAGATTGAACAAGGAGATAAATGGAGCCAAGGGACTGGTAGGTGAGGTCTTAATTTGTGAAATTTTCTTCTAGGAGTTTTGTCATTAATTATATTTGGAGGTAAACAAAGGAGAAGAAAATCAGTCTGTCTGAATGACAAATGTATTTATTTTTTCAGAAAAAAATCGTGCTTTCCACATTACCATAAATCTAAAATGATAGTTTATTTTGGTGTGAAATACTACAGTTCCACAACTGTAGTTTCCATGCGTGCATCTCAAAACCATTCAGGTTTCCCTTTAAGTACTACATTTCTAAGCATTCACACCATTTCAGCTTGATAGAATGCGTTTCTCTAGATCTTATTTATTTTCCTTCTTGGTAGCACAATTCCAAAGGTGCCCAATTATTTTTCTTCAGAAAGAAAGCAAGGAATATTCTTTATGCCACAATGATCATATAAAGCCAGTTTTAATATTAGAAGCTAAGTGATTAGGTTAGGACTCTTTCTTCCAGCTTCAACTCTTGTCAGTGCAGAACTGTTTTGTAAAACGTGTAGCTTTTTTTCAAATCCCAAGTGGCAGAATTCCCTCTTTAGCTTTGTGGATCTCATTTCATAGTTCAATTCATGCTGTGAGGTACTTGGAGCTCTGATACCACTTAACATGCATTTCCTTTTTTTTGTTCGTTTAAATTTTCCGTAGATTCACCTGCCTGGAAGACTTTCTACTTTAAAAATGGAAGGGAAAACAAAAGCCACGCTTATATCTTCAGATCTGTGCCCTAAAACAGAATTTTAGTTACAGATTTATTTCACAATATTAGTCTTTTTTTCTCTGATATTATGTTGATGATGTGGGAGAGCAAAGCCGGGAAGGTTGCCTTGAGTGTGGAATAATTTATTTTAAAAAAAGTGGTAAGGAATTTGTCACATCACAGCTTGAAGCCTGGACCTGCCTGCAGTTCTCTGTGATAGTAGTGAATGTGACCAGCTGTTTTCACAAATACCCCCGCAACCAACGCAGGGTTCTGTTCTGCTCTATTTAGCTCACAAAGATACTGCTATTGAGGTAGTAACCTGAGAACAGAGTGTGCTGCTGCTGCTCCACTGCCAGAAAACCCAGGAACAATGTTAAATCTCTCGGAGCCTCTCTGTAGAGAGGCCTTTCTGCACGTCATGAATTTCTTTCCGCATTATGCAATGCTCAGAAATTGTCCCTATGCTATCAAACAGTTTATCCCAGCACTTCTGCCAGAAAGTGTTCAACACTTTATTAATTTAACTTCCCAACTAAATTTATTCTGCATAATTACAAGTAATAATTTCATCATCTATTTGTCAGCTGTATATACTATTAATAATTTTCCCGAAAAATTTAGGCTTAAATGACACAACAAAGAGGAGACGTTTGCCAGCAGAGGCTAAATCCCCGTGTTGTGATCCATCACTCACACTGTTGGCAAAGGCGATGTTTGCATTAGAGGCTGAGCAGCACCAGGATGCTCAAAGATTATATGCCTGCTAGTACTGAAGTTTATTAGGAAGACTAAGATTATTCTGTGTTAGTTCAGATTTTCTCCACCACTTCTTCGTAGAAAAACACCGCATTGGAGAGTGCTGATATGAAAACCACTCACAGCTTATGAACATTTCCAGGCCCCTTCTAATCTCTGTACTGTGAGACCAGTAAGAAAAAGAAGAGTATTTGTTACACCTCCAGAATTAGGAAAGCAGGACTGCAATATGTTGCATGTATATCTTTTTTTTCTTTTTTGTCTTTTGAAACGTTGAGGGTTGATGTCATTTTTGCTGTCGGTTGTTTTGTGGCTTCTTTTTTTTTAGAGTTATGTTTTTTTTTGTTTGTTTTTTAAACTAAAAAAGAATTTCAAAGAGACTTGTTCAAATTACAGCAATATGAAATGGAAGTATGAACAGCTCCTGCTTGAAAAGAGTAAGCACTGATGCAGTTGTCACGGTTCATGGCTTCCTCCCACAACAAAAGCATACTGTCAGGGAGCTATTTAAGAGAGTATGGAGGCCTGATGACTTTTCAGGTTGCTGACTACGTTGCCAACAACCAAACACAGAATAACCTACATACAACAAAATCTGGATAGATAGCACAATAAAAGGAAAGCAGTGAACAGATGGAGAGGGAAAGAGATATTATTTAGTACAGAATGAGGAGGTCCCAAGGCTATTGCTGACCTAGCCTGGAAATATTGTGGTGCAGCTGCACAAAATGCACCTCTGTTGTCTCTGGTCCCAGTGAAATTTGCAAAGGATGAGCAGTGGTTTCTTGCTGCGAGATACATGAAGAAAGAGCCTCCACAAGCTAATGGAGGATGACATTGGGTTGCTTGCAGACCCATTACTCTGTTCATGGATAACTGATATTAGATTGCAGTTTGCTATATTACCATACTTATCAAGAAGGTACAGTTTGAATTGCAAACAATTTGCGAGAGATCTCCTACTTTATCCTAAGCCTTTTCTCATATATTTTATCCTTCCTTTAAAAGAATCAGTTTCAAGCTAAGGTTTCTTCTTGGTCACTGACTGTTGTGTGCTTTTTCAGTGAGAAAATTTCCTTCACTCTTTTCTGTATGAGATTCCATTATCTGTATTTTTGTCAAGAAAATAAGTAGCAACTACAATTGAACATTTGCAATAGGGTTCTGCAAAGAATAATTTGTGTTTGCGTGCTTGCTTGACTGCCATGTACACCAATGAAGTAGAAATAAGTATTTCTTTTCTGTGATGACCGTGAGTTTTGTGAGGTCTGGGCAGGGGATACATAGGGATGTATCTCTGGATATCACAGCAGGTTTTAAGACAACTTATAATAGCTCAGCTTGTTACATCTAGAGGAAAAATGGCAACTGCTGAGTGTTTGAAGTTAGGAGAAAAAGGCTTTATGTTTCTAGTGATATAAATCTCAGAATTAATATTACAGAAAGAACTGTATCAAAGGAGAGTCTGCTACTCTCAGTATGAGTCACTTTGCAAGATGAACACTTTGGAAATTAGAGTTGATTTCTAATACAGGGAACTTTTTTCCTTTTTAATATATTACATAATTACTGGTGATGTTCACATTCCTTTCATTTTATTGCAGAGCAAGAATTGAGGATGTGTCTGTCTTTAGATTTGACAAAGGAAATTCAGGTTATTAGTTAATACTTGTAACTAGTTAACAGCTGTGTTGTTCATCTGTGTTATTTTACGTATGAAGTCATAAATACTTTTAACAGACTTGATAAGCAGCATAGTTTAGCAGGAGATGTTAGTCACCAAGTAAGAGCAACGAATTTTGAGGAGAAATCTCTAAAATTCTTAAGTAAGGACAGTATGTTATAGCACACGACTTTACGTTCAGAGAATGACATGCCTAGACATCTCTCCCAACAGTAATTGGTGCTTCGTTTTTCAGAATTTCAGATTGACTTATTTTTACACATAATAACGAATTCTGTCAGATACAAAATGTTAAAGAAGCTTTGCTGTGTACCAAGATAGGAAAAATAAAACTGATGGCTGACATCTTTAAAGTACAATTTGAATCTTAATTCATCAATAGCAACACATTAGCTTTCTTAATTATGGGCAAGGAGGATAGCTTAATCTGTATTGACCCACTACAGCAATGCAAGCCTAACCGTGTCTTTGCGGGAGTCTCTTAGAAATGTACCTTTTCCTTTGCCCTTTTCTTGATGATCCAGCCAATTTCAGCCCTTTCTGATCTTATCCTCTTTAAATTATGTCATATGCTTCTTTCGTGTTGCTGAACACCAAAAAGCTTTTTGTTTTTTCTCCTTTTTGCCTGTGTACATTTATAGTCTTCTGTGGAGCCCATCCAGTTTCATCAGTTCACTGTTAAGGTTGATTTAAAACCTGTTTTTTGTTTTTTCATTTTTAAATGGAAAGAATTTATGCAGAAGAAAGAAGAGGTTTTCTATATTTCTTTTTCTCTGGAATTAGCTGTCTGGTTAGAAGAAGCAGAGTTTATTTATATATGTGCTTTTCTTCTCCCATTACCCATAAGTGCAATCTCATATATTAACAAAAATACTGTTAACCATTTATAGATGTATTAAAATGAAGAAACACCTGAGGAAAATCCAAAACACATCTGTAATTCTAGGACGCCAAACTGTAGAAACTTCCCTTTAAGACTAAGATTACTATGTATAGGTATCACATGCAATCTCAGTAGTTCATAATTTTTGTTATACCTCAGGTGAATTTTTGGTCGATTGTCTTCTGAGCATTCTGAATGTAGATATTTTCAATTTTATCACAAAATGAATAGAAGTTTCAAGGAAGAGGTATATCTGGCCTTTACTTTAGCACATGTAATGCTATTATTTTATACTTCTTAATGCAGTAGTGATTCTTCCAGCAGTCTTATCATAGATTAATATCACTTTCTTTGGTTTTTTTCCAAACACGTAAGTACCATCAAATTCCAAAGAAAGTCAGTGGGCTAAGTTTCTTGCTGAAGATTGATCTTGAAATTAGGGTGTGAATCTCCCGGCTTGTGTTTATGAACACCGGGCTAATAACTTTTTCAACTTCTTAAAATAAGTTTAACTTTCTCTGCTTTCCCTTCCCATATCTGAAATCAAATCACGCCTTAGGCAGATTTGTGGTGAGAAGCTGGAAGGTGAAAAAAAGGAGGTTGGAGTAGCTATATAAGTATGATCCTGCTGGTAAGTTCAATTTCATCAAAGTCAAACCTCAAGAACCCTGGTTCTTTCATGCCCTCCGTAAAAAAGTGATTTACTTTGTGAATTGAGACTTGTAAGTTTCCGCAGCCCTAAAATACTTTTCACGCTGTAGATCATTACTTTTCAGTAGTATTTGGGAAAAGAAAAAAAAAAAAAAGAAAAAAAAAAAAAGGATATCTCTCACCTTACAAGGTTGTAAGAGTACTGAAGAAAAAAACCCCAATATTATTTTTCTGTAAAGACTTCAGTTGCTCTTAAAGAGCTCCATAAGTTTGAAATGCTCAATTTAGATTTCTGATCTGTAAATTTTAATTGATGTTGCCCTTGATTCAGCTTCCAAAATGTAATGATATTTTATGGCCATCTTAGTAGAATCAATTTTAAATTATTGTTTGTTTATTTTTTCACTTACAAATGTACAGTATGATTTCAGTTATTAATATGGTTTGAACACCTTCCCACAGTCAACATTTTTCAAATGAGTTCTCTCCTGCAGCTGAGTCTGTGCTAAGAGTCTTCTGGCATACGGTAGGATTTTCGCCTATCCTGTCATACAGATCCTACCTTTGCATTTTCACGTTTTTAGCCATCTGTGGTTTGATTCTTTCCTGTGATTTGGTAGATCTCCTTTAACATTAAAATGCCTTTTGTGGCTAATGAACTTATTGATTATGAGGAAACCGTATCTGTATCTCACGCCCGTGAAGTTTCACCAACATGCATATATTCATAGAATACCAGTTCTACCATTTGCATTAGTTTATCTCAGGTATTCACATTCTTTGAAAGTAATCTGAATCTTTTTCTTAGTTGAGACAGGAGCTGTGTGTCTCAGGAAGTAATTGTTAATGATCATTTTTTGAGAAAAATAATATTACTTAGTGTATTCGGGTACTCCAGGTACTCTAGTTCCACTTTGTGAAAAGATTTGTAGTGAAGATACAAGAGCGGCTGTGGTTTGGAGAGGAAGCAGCACTTTCTTTCACTTCTCGTATCATTTAATAGTATCATGAGGTGCAGTCTGCCCTTGTAACTCATGCCCTGCATATCCTAGATCATGTCACGTGATACATTTGTTCTTTGCGCAACATCATCAGTAGGCTCATTTTCCAAACAGGACAATGAATCAAACCTATGCTATACATATATATGTTTGTTGAGTACTGGCCCTCTTTAAAAGCATCAAGTAATACGTTTGAGATATTTCAGTTTTGACATTCAGTAATTAAATACCAGGTAATTAAACTCAATAATTTATTTTTGCTATCCAAATAAAAACAAAAAACAAAAAAAAAAAAAAAAAAAAAACCCAACCCTTGTTAGGAAATTAAACTATTTAAAATAATGCAATCAAGCAGAACATATAACTCATGAGCTAACAAAAAAATTACCGCGATAGCCGTTGGTCTGAATTTTTATCTCTGCTCATTTCCAAAATAAGATGTCATAATAGAAATAAATCGATGTAGATAGTTGAGCATAAATTGCATTTATGTTTTTTGCTTTGTCTAGTTGCTTTAAGAATGTCAGAGAATTTTAAATTTTCTAAGCTACAATATTGTTCCATAAAATGCAGCAAGCTGATAACTAATCTGTTTTATTGTTCATTCTGGGTTAATCAAAATTGTAATTATAACTTTTAATTAGAGAAGAAAAACTGTCTGCTACCAGCTCATAAAAATTGCTTTTTTCTGCCTTGTCATCACAGGTTATGAAATACAAAGAAAGCTTTCAAAGTAATAACAAGGAGACAATCTAGTCTCAAATTACTCATAATTGAACTTAATATTTGAAACTACATCTAAATGTATTGGAAGCTGAAAGATGAATTTGTATTCTAATTTAATTTTAAAGCATAAAATTTAGTAGTAACTAGAAAAACACATTTTTTTTTCCCTTCACCTCTTCAAATTGTTTCATAGTCCTGGTTCTAATTCCCATGCTACTTTAAAAATTGCTTAAAACCAAGTTAACAAAGCTTATGCACATCTAAAAAACACATTTAGCAGTAGGCACCCCTATAAACTAAAGAAAAATACATTTATTTCATAACATTCTGGGTTGGCATCAATACATCTACTAAATATATAAAAGACAGTTTGAGAGAAAGCACTAATAATATTATGAAACAAAATTCCCATTTGGATTTATTTGTATTTATTCTAAAATGGCATATAAGTTAAAAAAAAAAAAAAAACAACCAAGATGGAATGTAAATCAGAAATGAGTGATTACAATAAATTGACAGGGGAAACCAAATGGTACAGGGAGAAATCTACTGCAGTGAAAGTGTATGTAATAAGAACTTGAGATTTATTTTGAGCAAAAATCTGACAGTGTATTTTATCAATTAAGAGAATAACAATTCCCATTTCTCTATAATTATTTCTTATTTTGATAGTACTTCTATGACTACGACAAACTTTCATTCCTGTAGTATTTCAAGAAGATGCTAAACCAGATATAATTAAGAGTGTTACGAACAGTCCTGTATGGATGTTTAAACAAGAAAAATAACTTCTCAATCTTTCCATGCAGTTAAATTAATATTTAAATAGTGCATTGAGCTGAAGTGGTGCATTTTTAAAAGACCACTTAGCTTTGATTTGAATGAGTAAGAATATGCAAAATGACCGCTCAGTCACTAAGAGATATAAAAGCTGATTAATTTGTTAATGTTCATGAGCCAGGAGAGGATGTTTTCAGTGAAAGCCTTTAAAATATATTCTTGAAATAATATTTTTTTTTTTCAGTGATCCATCAAATTATTATTTAGATGCCTGTAATAAGGGGAGTAAAAAAGAATGAAAGGAACAGTTTTGATATCTAGGGCTACTGTAAATCTGTTCATAAGGAACAATCTGAAAATCAGCATGACCAGGAAGGTTACAGAGGTTTCAGGCCACAGCACAAAATGCTGGGAGAGGGATATCAGAAAGAGTTGATGCCCAATTTTTTTTAACTTAAATATGCTGTCACTCGGAAAATCTCATAAATCTTATACTTCCCATAATTTCAAATACTAAGACTCTTAATTTGCAGAGTGATATGTTTCCATATTTTGGAAAGCACCATGAAAAAGCAGTTTATTTCTGATGTCTTTCTTCTGTTATGTTTGATTATGATTGCGTTACAATCTTTTGCTTTCTTATATCAAAGTACTGTAAGCTTCTATATCAAAGCTCTTCTAGTCTTTGTTGAAATACAGTATCTTGTGTATTCGACATGTGTCAGTATGGCAGTACTTCTGAGCTTAAGAGCAGCAGCCACGTTTTCATAGATAACTCAAAAATAGTTTCAAAAAAATAATCATTGATTACAGTTGTTCTGCAGATTTGTCAGAGAAGGATAGAATTGCACAACTGTTATTGTGTTGGATAATTGAAGAAAAGCGTGAATTCAGATTTTTTCTAAACGTGTATGTCATATCCATACTTGCTGTATCTCAGTACCTGGTCTAATTATTTGCAGAAGTGCTTAAAAAAACATCATAACACCAATTAGCACTTCTGTCCTTCATTAGCCTTTGGATAGTCCAATATTTGTCTGCTTCAGTGAAGTGTCAAGATTTCACTGGGGACTAGCAAATTTATGAACTTCTCTTCTGTCCTCTGAGGAAGTGACAGTAAAACTCTCTCAGATTTGAGGGAATAGTGTGATAATACTCAGGTGCAGCACAGCTTCTTAGAATGTTATCCTCAGTTTGTAGAAAAGGAGACAAACTTTGTCAGTTGTATGGGAACTGTTGAATCACTGCCTGAACCTCTGATTGACCACCTGAAGCAAGCACTGAGTCACACCCGGGAGCACAGGTGAAGGCAATTCACCTGTGTGACTGGAAGGGGTGGAGCCAGGCTCCACCTCTCCTAGACCCCATTTAAGGGCTGACTGCCACTGAGTAAGGATTTGTTTCTGGAGGTTGCTCTTTGTGGAGTTTTTGTGAACCTACAACACTGGTGAGCACCTTTCATTTATGTCTGATTATTTTTTCCAACCCAGTAATCTTACTAGCGTAACTTCTTTGTATACAATATAACATCTGTATACTTATTAACCTTAGTCAGTGCTCTGAAAATAAGCGGAAATTAAAAATAATATCTACAAAGTGGTTTTCAAGGCTTTGGAACATAGATACCATTATTAATTTGGTGCTTGAATATAGAGCGAGTTCTTAAGCATGATACATTGACCTGTGTGAAATACCTAGCATTTATTTCAGCTGCGTTACTGACTACAATGAAAATTACAGTATGAAGGCTTCATGCCTCTCTGTGAAGCTGCGTATTGCTTTGGCTGATGTTGTTTGAATCATAGGTGTGCCCGATAAATAAGTAACAAAGCTGGGAGTATTACCTAGAACATCTATGACTCTGTTATGGATGACGATGCTGGTGGCTGTTATTACTGTGATTATTCATATTTGATCCTGGTTTATCTGTAAAGCCGGTAAGCTGAAAGTCAGATATCCCAAATGGCTGGCAGAAGCTGCACCTACCTATCAGGGGGCTGTCCCCACTATACCCCACGCAGGATGAATGAGATTTCCTGCGGTAAGACACAAGGCAGATGAAGAGTCACACAAAAGGTATCACACTTGTGGTGCCTTTGAAAAGTTCCCAGGTTTCAGAGTGCGCACATTACCTGTTTATAACCTCAGACAGTGGCAGTGGAAAAGATTAGCCTCCAATTCATTTCATGTGTGATTTCAAAGGAAATGCTTTTCAGCTATATGAAACAAATTTGCCTATGGTATTTAGTGTCAAGATTCCCAGATGAAGAAAAGATCATAGCTGAGAGATTAGGACATGCTGGTTAGAGGGGAAAATTGAAGTTTAGCTGTGTTATTTATGAAACTTGTCATGTTCCCCTTCTGTCAGGTGAGCTGCACTCTGATTTGTTGTGTAACATAGATGCTTTAGACCTCTGGGCATGGATCTTGCAGCGTAGTGCAATGAACAGAACCTGCAAAGGTTTTTAAAGGATGGCGTAAGCATAATTTCCCGCTGGGTCATGATTAAAACAAGAAATGTAAGATTTCTGCAGGTGTATTCATGATACATGTCACAGGAGAAATGCCATGAAGAGAACACAGCTTTCTCTTTCTCCTTCTTTAAAATAGTAATAATTCTTTCATCCACACACATTAGCAGTTCTATCACAAATACCACCAAAGTAACTTTGATCTTCTGAAAACATCCTTACACACAATGATTCTTTTCTTCGCTGCCTTCCTGCATATTCTTTCTTTCTTCTAGATTTCCATGCCATTTGTGCCATCACCAACTTGATCTTCAAGCAGTAGACTTGCCTTGTGGTGTCCCTAGCCCTGTATTTTACCCCTGCACTTGCATTTCTTTCTTTCCATAAATGTTTCTAAATGTCTTCAATCCTTCTTCTCACCCCCTAAAAGCTGAAATTTCCCTGTTTTTTTTCTTTTTTAATGCTATTAGTAAGCTACTTCTCCTAAAAGAAATGAATAATGTCCTCAGATACTGTGAACATTTTAGGGATTCTTGTTGATTAATTTGTTTAACCTGACATTTGTTCTGTATACTGAGGGCTTGTTGTTTGGCTGGGATTACAAATTGGTCTGTTGATAGCAGTAATACCTAAAGGTCTTTCACTGGTAAGGATCTCATTGCACAATCATTTACAAATTCAAGTATATGCTTTTATTCAGATTCTGGTTTTTTTTTGTTTTTTGTAATTGAATTTCAACACTGTTGAAATTTCTTCATATATAACTGCAATATTAATTTTTCACTCTATGTTATGTATTCATTCCCTCCAAACGTTCACTTAAATATGTAAACAAGAATAGAAACAAAAGAGATTCAAGCATTAAATGTTGTTGTTGAATGATCAATCCTGAACATAACTGTCCTTCCTTAACTCTTATTTCTACGTATCAGAATGTGGTTTTTCACTTACTTAAAGAAAATATGTATTCTGTAGAATGGTGGATTTGCTTAATCAGATTTTGAGGTTTTCCCTTAAAACCTTGGAAAATAAAACCTTGAACATATCAAATTGAGGATAAGCTTTATTTGAGATGAATCAAACTTTACCGTAGCTTCAGTTTCATTAGAGTTCAATCTGATACAAGCTTTGAGTTTGGTGGAAATCATTGTCTGTAATGGTAACCAATAAATGCACACGTATTATGTATATTGTAAAAGCAGATCTAGGTCTTTTTATTTCCTTTCCACACTTGTATCTATGCCAAAGTGTGATTCACAAAATGTTATGAAAGCCAAGTACTGCTGTTTAGAAAACTAGCATTTACTTCACTGAAATAAAATATGGGCCAACTCATTAAATACCACCACGTACACTCAAAATTACTGGCAGCAAACTATATTTGGCATTGACATATTATTCTTACTCATTCCCAAATAACAAAAATGACCTGTGAAGAGACAAACTCTAGAGATATTATTTCTTTCTGCAAATTAGTTTAAATTAGCGTGGTTAAGATTAGAGGCAGGTGTCATGACAGTAGAGATTTCTAACACTAAAGGACCAGACAGAGACTATGTCTTCCAATACAACCAATAAGCTGTTGTTTTTGGAGTTCAAGTGCCTGAAAGCTTAGGTTCAAAACAACAAAACAATAGTAGTTATTTATATATACTCTTGAGGTCTAATTAGGCTTAGTATTTCACATGCACGTGTATATTATCAAGCCGGATATTGTCATGTTTATGGAAATTGACACTTAACTTTGAATTGGATCTATTTGCATATGCAGATTAGCTAAGCGATTCAACGATAAGGGATTTTAGAGACATGCCAGCAATTGCCTATGAGAAATGCAAGTAAATATGTAAATTTTTTTTTTTTCTAAATTGATGAGTTTGGCTGAGAACTTATGAGGCATTCATCACCTGAGAAGTTTTGGGTTGCCTTCATTGGCACTTAAAAGGGTGGGCAGTATAGTGATTCATTCACGTCCTGTGATGTGCTTTATGAGTGGCAGCAACCTATCGAGTGGAGCTAGTTCCTGTGGCCAGGAACCAGCGCTGCCCAGGCTGCAACTTCTGCTGAGCCTGTGATAGAGTTGTCCCTGCAGCAAGCTAGTATTAGAGAGCAAGAAGAGACAAGGTTTGCAGGGGCACAACACGGAGTAATAAGACTTTGAATGGCTTCTGTCTCCTAGTGCAGAATAGAAAATGAGTGAGTTTCTTCCAGCCAATTGTATGTTTACTTTTGTGCAAGCAATCTATTTCCTGGTTTTCATGAACTAGGATACTGCAATATAGTTTTTGACAGAGCTATTGCAGATACTGTTTCTTCTCTGTTCTCTTTGTTAGAGAATTTAATGAGAATAAGCTGTTCTAATTTGTGTCAGTATATTCCGCTGTTATTGTTCTCTTCATAACAAAAGAAGAACAAAAGGCATAGAGAGTCAGGAATGACAAAGCACATAAATTTGAGGGATGCTACAAAGAGATCATTCTGTAACAGAGCCATCAAAATCTTCTAATTGAGATTGCTATAATTATATCAAGATCAGATGCTGAAGACTAAATAGTGCATATTTTTCTTGTCACTACTGCAAGTATGTTCAAAACGTACGATGTTGGGAGGAAGAGCATAGACATTAAAGCTGAGCACTTTCAGTTATCTTTAGAGTAGTCTTAAGTCGGCTTTGGGTAGGCAAGATTCTCTGTGCACCAAGAAACCTGGATTTCCCCTCTTTCTGTGCAGAAAACATTACATTGGTACATGACAGTCCTGCTACTCTTCCCACCAGGAAGGCCGTCAGTATTTAGCTAGCTAGCTGTCAGTGGAGCAGCTCTCAAGGCCACAAGGAATGGGTCGACAGTTCTGTGGGACCCACAAGACTTGCTGTGTTTAGGCAGCATACATGGTGCAATGCGTGCTCGTGGCACTTGGAGCTTTTTTTTAACGCAGAAATCAAGTGCAGACCCTTTTGTGTTCTGTGGAAAAGCAAGTGAGGAAAAATGGCAGATTTTATTTTATATGTCTGACACATCCATGTGAGGGTCAGAAAGTGCACCTGGCACTTCATATTTGAAACAAGTGATTTGTGATTTTTTTTCTTCCGAGTTTTGCTTTCTCAAGGTACAAGGTCATCTGTACTAACATTTCCTTTGGCCAGTGGTACTTACAGTGCAAACAGGGCAATGATAGCTGGAAGAGAAAAACTGACACTAATAGCCAGGACTGCTGTTCCACTGAATAGCCTTGCTTTTTGAAAGTCGAAGACCATACGGTTATGTTTTTTGTGTCGCTGTTAGGTGTGGTGATTATTACAGAGAACTCAGTAAAAAAGACAGAGGACACACGGCTACCTACTGGTTCCTGCCTATGGTTCAGGCAAGTTTTCTATTTTATTTTTTAAATGAATTTGTCTCTTCATGTTTTGTATTTTTTTCCAGGCTAGGGACATGTCTGAATGAGAAACAGGGCCCGATACTCAGAGCAACAGGTGTGTACATGTGTACTTCCATGTGTGCTTCTGTGTGTGTAGCGTCACTTGAATCCGTGAATATTCATTATATTCATGTATCGACATCCAGATAAACATTTGAGATTTAGTCCAGCCGTTTGTTAGTAGACAGCTGGGAGCTGCTTACCTCCTTTTCACATTAGTGACCAGTTTTAGGGCCCTCTCTCTTGCTATAAGCATTGAGCAAAATAAAATTGTGGCTTCAGCGAACAATCTGTATTAGGAAAACATGCTGGGTGGTTTTGGGAAATGGTTACTGATTAGAGATTAGAGTACATCGTTGATGGTAGAGCAGTTATCTGATTAGGAGAGACAAGCGACTCCACAACCGCTAGTGAGACTGGTCTGCAAACAAGATTAGCAGCGTATCCAATACTTTAGGACCTTATCTCTGAATGAAAGTAATGATAGTACTGACAGTAAGGAAAATTAACAGCTTCATTTTTTGTGTCAAAAATAATTTCAGCCATATTTATGGAGGCTTATTCTTTTGCACAAAATGCATTATGAAGCTGTCCGCATCTTTAAAGTGTCTGTGGGGAGGCAGGATGGGCAAGCTCTCATTTAAATCTTCTTTGGGATTTTATGCCCTTTAAAGCAGAATGAAGCCTTTCCCATCAAATTTGGTGGCAAGTGTTTTATTGCCATGACAGTTTCTAGATTACATTTGCACTATATTTTTTACTAACATCAGCTTTGTCCAAGTTTATCTGTTTTTTTTCCTGCTCTGCTCTTCAAGGGAGGAATGTTACACATACCTCTGCTCCAAAAACAAAGGCAAACGTGTATCCTCCTTATTTTCTCCTTAGTATTATGAGAATTTACGAGTGTTCATGATGAGTCCTTCCTGTTTCCCTACACCCACTTCTTTTCCATAACGCTATAGGGATCTCTCCGGAGCTCCATGTGCTTTCTTTCCTCCCATTTTCCCACCTCTACGTTGTGAGATGGGATTTGTTGTTACATGTAAGGTGATATAAAAATTGAATGTTCTTCTGTGTATGACACTCCTTATTTCAGGGCTTCCTGTTAGGCATGCCTTGCTTGTTAGGCATCAGAAGTGTATCTCTTATGCTATTTGCTTGCTCTTAATATTAGCTCCATGAGTCAACTTGTTGTGTCTAAAGTAGGACCTTCTTGAAGGATGTAGATGAAAATATCGTATGGAAAGTAGCTGCAACATTAAATTCATTCAGCTGAATCCAGATGGTGTGGAAGAGACATGGCTGGGGCTCTAAGGCATGAATTTGAGTTGGCAAGTTTATAATTCCCCCAGATGCTCTCTTCCTTCTACAGGAGGTGCTGTGATATTTGAAGTAGGACTCCTGCTTTAAAAGCAGCACGGAGTGAAGTGGAAAAAAAAAAAAGAGTGTTGTGTAGTAGTAGGAGTAATCTAGTAGTTCTTTCATTTGATTTTTTTCCCTGAATAAAGAATACTGAAGAACTGAATTCATCCTGTTATGTTGATCTGCATGAAAAGAAATGTAAATGGGATCCAGATGTGTTTTCTCCTCTAATAGTTTCATTCACTATGCTTTAGATACGGGAAAATGAAATGTATTCCATAATAGACTGGAGGAGAATAGACCAAAATTATAATTTTATAATATTCCCTAGGAATTCATAGAAGCCTAACGAATTAACTGGGAAACTCTGATGCCTAATGAACTCTCCATGGGGAAACATTTAATTTTGTACTGACTGCCATAAGGCAACTGCATCGGTGGGTTATTTAATCATCACTTGTAGAAATAAAACAGCAGTAGAAAATGGACCTGTCCCCAGCATTATAGAGAGAGTTTGTGTAACTTAACTGAGCCTCCCCTTCAGCATTTGCTGGAGATGTTCTAAGGTCCAGTGCTGCATTGGCAAAAAACTGTTGGATAACACCATTATGCACTCTCCTAACACTACAGCATATCTTCTGTCTAACAAAGGAAAAGAGAATTTAGAGGTGAAGCATCTAAAGATACAGCCTTGCTATCTCGTGAAGTTCGACTGTTGCTCTCAAATTACTTTTGCATATTATAGTGAGGCAACTAATTACATTAAAAGAACACTGAAATTGCTTTTTGTTTTGGTTTACATACTCGTAAATGTAATTTGCAGTCAAAATAAAACAAAGTTATGGCCTGTCTTGCAGTTGTAGTGAAATATTTAAATATACTGTGCACTTCATTTCTTACATGCAAACTGTGTTAAGCTTTATTTCTGTTCAGAATGCAACTCCGACTCTCTTCGGCTTCCAATTATTCCCTTGCACTGTTCTTTAGATGCCCTGCACTGTTGAGGAGAGTGCGCACACAAGTGAACTGGATGCTGTGTTGTAGCAGAGACATGCTGCATCAGCCTTTGGCATCAACCTTCCTCTCTTCAAGGCACTGTTTATACTTGTGCACATGTGTGATATTGCCTAATAGCAGAACAATTTCTAGCCCTCTAAAGCAAATTTTGTTAGTAAATAAGTGGCCAAAAGTTCTGGCTTAGAAAACAAAAACCCAGCAACAATGCAGAGGTTATGCATGAGAGCCTGGAGAAATGCAGTTTCATTGTGGAAATCGTGTAAGCAAATGGCTAATACTCCATAATGTCTCTTTCACTTATGGCAATGTTCTTGTAACTGTCAGCCCACTGCAGAGACTGGGTTCAGGTCACCCTTTGTGCTCTCCTCCCACAGCAGAACAGGAGCAGCCCCTCTGTGGGCAGAAAATTACCCTCTCAGAAATGCAAATGTCTTTGGGACACCATTAAGTGGAACGAGATATAAAATGGAGCCCATGATTCCTATTACTTCTCCCAGGCTTCATCAGCCAAAATGATGTTTTCAGCTTCCGGTATTTCTCTTCATCACAGCACTATTTTTATATGCTCAGTTGGTTTGTACTGTGGAACTTTGTTTCATTAGTATGAAACTAAAAACAAGATTTAAAATCCTTTTTTATTAGACCTAAGCTCTGTCTGTACAAAATGAAGGCTTGATTTTTTTTTAATTAATTTTTATTCTTCTACTCTGTCTATTCTGGAACAAGTACAAGGAAAAAGAAGTCTGAGAAAGCCCTTTACTGTTGCAGTAGAAAGAGAAAAATGCTGCAATGTTAACATATTTTGAAAAATAGGATTGTTACTTTTCAGGTAGTCTGCCTATTAAAATATCTAGTAGCAAATGATGTGCAACATTGAGCTACGCTCTCGTTTGGAGCACTCTTCCATTACATTGGATTTTTGGTAATGTGTTTATTCACACTATCCTCGTTATAGAAATAATCTACAAAATAGATCTGTGCTCTTTTAAATCCCTGCAGAAGTCAGTCATCTCTCCAAACATATGGTCTGTTTACCTTCCCAAAAGCTAAATGTCTTCATAATACCAAAACCCAGAGACCCCTCTTTGTTCCAGTGCAACAGACATGGAAATTCATCAAGTTTTTACTATGTGCTTTGATCCCCAACTGGTATTTGAGAGCAGAAGGCCAGAGCACTAACCAGGATACATTAGGCTGTTGAGCCACCATGCTACGGTGGTTCTGACTTTATTTTTTTAATGAGAGTAAAAATAACTGACCTTGTTGGGACTTGCACCCAGACACCCCTGCCTACTGTCCGGCCAGAATAGCACTTCAGGAGTGAGTGTGCTGTGCTCAGGACTAAACAGACTTCAGTTCACCACTGCGCACAGTCATCAGTAAGTACTTTTTCACTAGAGGTTTCTGTTTTCACTGTATTGTTCTGTCCTAGGCTGACATGTGCAGCACCTCCAGTAGGAGTACTGATGCTGAGATACTTTAAAAAGTCTTTTTTCTTCCCCAAAAAAACTTGTTTTATAAATGTTATTTATCACAGAACTGTGCATTGCTGTCAGCATACTTTCTGGTGTTGCCGATGCAGCACTAGCAATCTAGCCCAACGTGAAAGAAGGGGTAGTGTGTCATAGCTCTGCTCAGCAAATCTCCCATTGTCATTAGAACTACAATAAGGGGAGTAAAGCTACAACATCTGTAAGAAGTACTGGGGAGGTTAGAGTAAGGGAAAATGCCTTTAGATCGCGCCCCTCAATCTCTCTTCTGATAATTAAAAATATTTAACAACTCATGTTTCCCAACACAAGGGAGTTTCTAATACTATCAGAGCTTTGGTAAAATTCTGCTTGATTAGTTACAAAATAATTAAAAGCTTATTTTTTCTTTTCTTCATTTAATTGTATACCTCACTGCCTCAGCCACAGAAAGGCTCTGTTTCGTGTAGCTGCTTCCTTCTTCCCATGAGAGATTGGGCTTAGCAGATCTGTACTGCGTGGGGTTAACTAGAAGGCAGTGTTCATCTCTGAACCCAGCTATTTGGGTTTTTGTATAGCAGGTTCTTTCAATCTAAATAATGTTGGCTGCAAGCAAAATTGCACATATTCCTGGTGCCCAAATAATCAGGTATGTAGAGATTCTGACATTGGAAAGTCACAAAATAAGGCTGTTATGCTTCCATATTTTCTGTAAGGCAATGACAAATGAAAGCTTTGAGCAGTGCTGGTATTTGAAAATAAGTTCAGTTCTTATTAAAATCTTGGAGAGTTTATAAAGTTATTGTGTTACTAACCTTTCAATACAGATTGCTTTTCTAAAAATACCTTTTTCTGCTTGTAGGCCTATTCTCTTTTCATTCTTTGGCTAAATTAACCTCAAAATGTAATTCAGCTCCTAATAAATTTCTGAAAAGTGTAATTTCTCCCAGTTTTCATATATTTTTTTCTGTAACACTACCAAAAAGAATGAACGTTGTCATGTATTTATTTTTTTTTTGCATCCCCCACACACGTATACCCCATGAAACTCTACCCACAGTACTGACAATCAACCTGACAACATAATCAGTCAAATTTTACCGAGTGACTGTTCCTTAGGTAACTAAAACACAGTCGCAGAACTGAATAGCTCAGTACAGAAATAAACCCCAAACTGGCATATGGCACCTCCATTCTATTTCAATGAAGCCTGAACATTTCATAAAGGTGAGGAGCGAAGGTGAGGCGCGTCTGGTGCTCAGAGTTTGAACATGTTGCTTCTGGTAGGAGTGGAATTGAACCTTGTACCAACAGAAGGTCTGATTCAAATCCCCAAAATAGGGCACTGTGTTAGACTTGTGAGTGATGCGTAAGCCATTTGTGAAGCTGGGTATTAGAACTGCTTTCATTGATGAGGAGGTAAGGCCAGGAGGAATGCATCCCTTCCAAAGCTTTTTTTTTTTTATTGTTAATTTTATTACTACTTCCTACAGACCTCCTAAAACATTTTCCTAAGTAATGAATCTGCCTGAAGTCAGTTTTTAGGAGGTGTGGGAAAATGAGGGAGGTGTTGCTTAAAATGGTGCATAGAGAAACTGAGAAACCTCTAGACCGAGTGGCATCTTAAATTTCTCTCTTTCTCTCTTTTTTCCCTTTGGAAGAGGTGGCTGCTCATGTAGCAAATTTTCTTCAGTGGAATACCTTCCTCTGATAGGGCTCTGTTCATGTTCACGCTGAAATTGGAGTGGAAAATGAAGTGTTACCTTGAGGATAAAGTCAGCCTTTCAATGTGAGTGAGAATATGCTATTATAGTGCTGTATTTTGTTGTTGTAGTTAGTTAAAAATGAATGATTTTTGTAGTGCTCTTAATAGAGCAGATGACATCTTCTGTAATTTGAGGTTTTCACTTCATGATATTGCTTCAGGTTTAATACACTGCCTACAAACAAAGTACAGATTGTGTTTGTCAGGGTGCTGTTCAGGAGGGTCAGCAAACATAAACTAGCTTTTGCTTCTGGCCACAGATCTGACTGCTTTTTTACTATGTTAAAGTTAAATAAGTCTGTATTTTAAACCAATTAGTGTTTTGCCTGAGGGAATATGCAAATTGATGGCTGATGTCTCACAGCAGTAACTGTTCTGGTGGGCATGAGCATTTTGGGCAGAAGATGCTTGCTAGAAGGGTGGACAGGGTGGCCACTTAGGAGATCCAATACTATTGGTATTGAGGAGCATCCAGTTGGGGTAGATGCAGGGTGGGACGCTGGCTGTGGGGCAAGGTGGTGACTGGGGGAAAGGCTCCCATCTGGCAGCTGGGCTGACCCTCCTCCTGCTGCAGGAGGTGTGATACACACCCCTTTCTGCTTAGCAAGCCAGGAAAATTGTGGCTCTATGAAAAGAAAAAAACCTAAATATGTACATGCAGACACCTGCACCTGAGAAATCATTCTGGAAAGAGAGTGCTAGCAACTGTAATGAAATATCCAGCCATTGCTGAGACTTTAGAGCTTTCTTTCTATCTGTTTATTTTCAGAGCATGAGACTCTCACTTTTCTTTCTCTCATTTCAACTCAATATCCATAGCTGACCTCAAGGAATTCTGATTGCTTCCTTTTATTCAACCAAAGCTGATTTTTTTTTTTTATTTTTGAGGTGTTATTTTTCTCTGGTTGGTTATGCTCACCTATCTATTTATCTCCATTTTGAGGGTTATATTTGTAAATAAGTTCCTGAACCGTGCTGTGAGCATTCAGCTTGACTGACTTCCAAATTGGAGCATTTACTGCAAAAATATTAAGGTGCTAAAATATTTTTAAATTGCCTTTGTCTATGAAAAGTATTTGGAAATTATTCAGCTGCCTCAGACCTTTTATGAAAACTTTATTCTGAATCTCTTTAGGGAGTGCATTGGACTGTAGCACAGATTTCCACAAGGCTTCTGTGGCACTCTAGGTAGTTTTCGTTACCAACCAGTAATGAAAATGATAAATAGGTTTAATATGTAATAAATAGCTCAAAGATTTTTAGATCAAGGAATAATGATAGTTTCTATAATATTATCAATGCAATATCCATAAGGAGATCAATGTATTGATCCAGAAATGCTGCAAAATCATTCCTTGAAAGAAATACAATAATACTCGGGAAGGAACACACCCTTTTGTTCCTGAACCCCAGAGGACTCACTCAACAATGGTAGTTACCCTTTCTTAATTATTTACGTGTGTGTGTGTGTGTGCTAATGCAGTGCTGGAAATGATGCGAAGGCACAAAGAGTTGTGCTCTTGGTTTGACTTAAATAGTTATCACTCAGCCATAAGTCCTTAAAAGATATTCTTGTTGATTGCCTCCTGAGGACTGCGCCATTAATCTGAAGTGCAGGAGTCAGGCCGATGGGAGTGGGCTCTGTTCAGTTTTGTGCAGCAATAGAACAAGGGGCAATGGGCACAAACTATAACATGGTAAGTTCTACACAAACACGAGGAAGATCTTTATTGTCAGTGACAGAGCTCAGGAACAGGCTGCCCAGAGAGGCTGTGGAGTCCCCTTCTCTGGAGATATTCAAGTCCCATTTTGATGCTTACCTGTGTGAGCTGCTGTGGGGATTTGCTGTAGCAGGGGATGGACAGGGTGATTCCAGAGCTCCCTTCTGACCCTTACACTGCTGTGATTCTGTGATCTGTTACCTGAAAAAGCTCTTGTGGACAAAGGTGGCCAGGAAAAGACAATAGAGACAATTTCAGTGAAAACAGCATCTAAAAATATGTGATAAGAAATAAAGAAAGAATAGGGGAAAAAAAACAACATGCAGGCATGTAATTCTCTATCGCAGGCAACTTTCAATAAATCTGCAGTTTACTGTTGCTTCTGCTGTAAGTTAGATTGACAGCCAAAGAGCTTTGTGCAAGTGAGAGAGTCAGCTCAAGTGTGCACAAGAGAGGCAAGTCTGAGTCTAACTGAAACACATTTGGGACATTTTTGTCAGATGATTTACTTGTCTAACTGGCAAGGAAATAAGCAGGATAAATGCCATGTAGAAGCCTAATTAAGCTGTGTTCTCTCTGGAAAAACAATTTCAGACCCTGTACCAGGTGGTTAGGACAGTTATAACCTTCAAAGAGCAAGAAAACAAAATGTGTTGTTAGGAAGGAAGGAAAATGGAAAATATGTTGCATGTTTAGACAGTAAATGCAAGGATATGCTGGGCCTTCTTCAAACAATTTGGTCCTAGCTTTTGTTGCTGTTCTGGTTGCTAGCTGAGCAACTTAGATACTCTAACACCTCTCTCATGAAAGGAACTTTTGTTTCTGATTCAAGCCATTATTTCCTAATTTTAGTTCAGTGGGCTTTTTTTCCCTCTGTTTTCTTATTGCTAATTTAGAAGACAGAGGTAGAAAAGAGAAAAAGAGAGGACTGTCTCAGTGTGAGGAGCAGAAGCCTACCACAAGTATGTGACTACAGCAAAACTGTACAATGTTAACTTGTCAGACTTTCTATGCGTTATGTGTAAGTGTTGTTAGAACCCTGTTAAATACTTTATTGTAGGAATCCATCCCCAGGAAATCTTAGAGAGAGGTCTGGGTTTGTTTGTAGCTGGATCAGAAGAATTAAAAAAGAAAAATCAGTTTTCCTGACGAAGAGCTGGTAAAAGTGTAAGACGTGAAAATGTGTTTAAGATAATACATTTTTCTCTACTCTAGAACAAAATAACTAACATAACACCTCAGAAAGTCACGAAGCAACCTGAGTGAAAAAGTTCAGTGTTGCGGTGTCAGTTCACATTTCTAGTGGTTTGAACAAAAGGCTGGAAGTAACACCTTGACCTGCTTTGTGAGTGAACATATTTACAGCTAAGCCAGCAGTTGCATGCAGATTTGGAGATTCGTTGCTACTTCTGCTGTTATAAAGCGAAGTTGTTGCTATCAGTACTTTAGAAAATAGCACTTCCCATAAAAACAGATGGTTGCCTCAAAATTAGAGACCAAGATTTCCCTTTCTTTAGTACTTCATAAGATCTAATAAGATAAATAGTGGTCTAACTCAACTTCATAAAAAGCCTGAATTCAAAGTGCTTTGGATTGCATTGGAACAAACCTACCACATTTTCTTATGGTGTTATATGTAATGTATATAATTTTAAATGCTGTCTTTGTGCAAAAACTCTAGCTCAAGTTTCCAAGTTCCAAGTAAATCATGACAGATTTCCCATGGCCCCTTTTTAAAACAAAAATGTAGCACAATTCATAAAAATCACTTGCAACTCCTCGGGGAAAAAAAAACAGGGCAAAAATCATAGAGTTGTAGAATTGTAGAATTGCTCAAGTTAGAAAAGGAATGGTTTGAGTTGGAAGGGACCTTTAAGATCACCTGGTTCCAACCCCCCTGCTATAGGCAGGGACACCTCCCTCTAGACCAGGTTGCTCACAGCCCCATCCAGCCTGGCCTTGCATGCTTCCAGGGAGGCGGCATCCACAACTTCACTGGGCAACCTGTTCCAGTGTCTCACCACCCTCACAGTAAAGAATTTCTTCATAATATCTAGTCTAAATCTACCCTCTTCCAGTTTAAAGCCATTTCCTCTTGTCCTGTCACTACCTGCCCTTATAAGAAGTCCTTCGCCAGCTTTCCTGTAGGTACCTTCAGGTACTGGAAAGTCTCTATGAGGTCTCCTTGGAGCCTTGTCTTCTCTAGGCTGGAAAGCCCCAGTTCTCTCAGCCTGTCCTTGTAGGGGAAGTGCTCCATCTCTCTGATCATCTTTGTGGCCCTCCTCTGGACCTGCTCCAGCAGCTCCATGTCCTTTTTGTGTTGGGGGCTCCAAAACTGAACTCAGTACTTTAGGTTGGGTCTCAGGAGAGCAGAGTAGAGGGGCAGAATCACCTCCCTCAACCTGCTGGTCACGCTTCTCTTGCAGGGTACGGTTGGCCTTCTGGGCTGCAAGCACACAAAATGTGCTATGTCAAAATGAAGCAGTTAATTTGGGCAGAAACGGCGCTTAAAAAACTTAACCTTCCTTTTTGTTGTCCTAATTGGGTGGTTTTATAATGACAGATAAAAACCACTGTGAAAGTATAACACAAGTGATGTTTTATAACCTTTGTGTTTCGGCAAAAGATTTTCCCTCTGCCAACCAATGAATCATAGACTGCTGCGCATCAGAAGTAGCAATAACTTTTTTTATAGGATGCATTGACATTCTCGTTGTTGTTACTTTTGAATTAATATGGGGTACTGGAAGATATTTCAGGTGTTACTGATCATTACTGCCTAGGCTAATTGTTTATGTTCTCTTTAAGATTTGAACAAGGGGCCATAAGACAGAAGTACTGTGAGAAATTAGTGTTGGATGGATCTACAACAGAACACTGCATCTGCAGAAAAGAAGGTCATAATAATTAGAGATGTATGGAAAAAAGCAGTAATTTATGTTGGTGTCTGAACTCTTAAATAGTATTTAAGGTGAAAATTGGCCTGATTTGGAATGAAATATTCTGTGCGCAGATCTTCTTTCTAAATGTAATGTAGCTAAATATAGTCTCTGAACATTGTTTCAAAACAACAAAAAAACATAAATTCTCCACTTAAAGAAAAAAAAAACTTTTTGAGTTCCTTTGTCCTCCTCTCATTTTCCCTAAAATCCTGCCAAATTTGAGCTGCTTTTTACAAAGAGAGCTAGACATCTTGTATTTTTGTAGCAAATAAATCATTCATTTTAAAGGTTTTCATCCAGCTAATAATACAAATGACCAGAACAGACTGTGCTTTATACCTTCAAACTGCAGGAGTCATGTTTCTGACTCTGCTTCTAATTACAGAACAAGGAGCCCCAGACCTGCCTGCACCCATCCCATCCCTTGACTTCAGAGAAATAAGAAATTGATTTTTGCAACAGATTAGATGGATAAGCAGATTTTTTTGTTGTTGTTGCAATTCCAGACTTCTCCAAAGCTTACTGGAATTCAGATTTTACTGGGTTTCTGTAAGGTATCTCACACAATTCCCCCTCTCTCACTGTGCTAGTGGATTTACACCCGTGGTTCCCAAGCTCATGAACTTGGCTTTGGCTTATTTCCCTCAAGTGATGGAACTGTGGACAGATTCTGGAGTCCCATCACTGCAGTGCAAAATAATATGCTTTCTCTTGTTCAAAAGTGGAAGTCTGAGGATTATTTGGGTTGTTTGCTGCCAAAGTGCTGCTCTGAAGCTAGGGATGGGACAGATACTCATTATCTAAACCGATGTTTTCCCCCATATTCTCTTCAGCTGTTCTAGAACTTGTATTCTAATTATATAAAATAAAATTCCTGGGCTGACCATGACCAGTTTCAAGCCTGCCTTTCACCATTCTAGTGTGAGAATGTGGCTGGAAGACATACAAAATTGTGAAGGTTAGTTTCAATGGAAGGCGTGTAATATCCAGCTGCCTTGGACTCTGAATTTAATGGTATATTTGTATTTGAAAAAAATCAATAAGGTTTATGAGCTGAAAAGGGATCCAGTGTAACCAGATCCGTCACTTTTACAGACACCTTCTGCAATTCCTTGTGACACAGAATCAGGCTATAGAAACCATCCTACGCGCTCCTGCAAAACAAGATTTAGTGCGGTAAAACTCACTGGAGCAGCTCAAGGAGAGGTACAATGATAGAGAACAAAGGAGAGCACTGAGAAACAACCCACCGCTAATCAGCCTAGAAGGCCAATAAGATCTGATAGGTTTCTGCAATAAAACTACCCAAAACCTCCCAGTGGATTTTCATAAAATAGAAATCAAAAGGGCACATTAGTCATAAGGCAAGAGAGACACCAAGGGAAAACTTCCTGCTCTCATGCTTTAAACAGCTTTCTTCTTTAGACAAAATAGCCATCATGCAAGGTTCGAAAAGAATAAAAGTTTTCCCTCTTTGTTGAGGGCCAGTCCAAGGTCTGTGCAGCATTTAAGCCATACTATTATGAGGCCATAAACGGGGCACTAGTTGTAAATTATTTCTTATTGCTATTATTGCCTTTGAGACACCATAATACATAATGATCTGTCATCAACGTTTATAAAATACTTCTCCTGGAGCAGGCAGACTTTAGTTCCTTTTCAGAATAGTCCTGCTGATTTCAATCATGTCTGCGGTTATATCTAAGGTTTAATTGTCTTTTCTCTCCACATTTCTGTACTTTGCTAGATTATCTGGAACCTCTCATCACAGGGAGGGAAGATAAACTGGGAAATGGATGGAATCTTTCCCTTTTTCCTCATAACGCTTTGTTCAGGCCTCTAAAAATTATACGTTGGTGAAGGCAGCATCACCACAGAGTCCTCCCAGCACAGTGCCTGTATGTCTTTGCGCTGGAGCGTGCGGTTGCTGAAGGACATGCACTGGAAATCTTTATGAAGCTCATGGTGCACAGCCACGTGATCAGTGCAGTGCTTTGTTTGACCTGAGTTAAGATTTCTTTTCCTTTGAACTTCTGTTAAGTGTTTGCAAAATATTCATTATTCCTCTAAGAAAGAGTTTCACACAGCGTCAATCACTCTGAGTAGGTCTTGTGTTTATTTGTAATCCTGTTTTGTTTTAACCTCAAGTCAAAACTTCACAGATATCTGATGGGATTATTAACACAAAACTGCATGAAGTCCTTTCTTTCATTTCACATGACAAGCATGAAAACTTAGGTGAGAACTGGTCTTCTGTTGAGTTAAATTTAATTTTTGTGGAACTAAATACCATATGACATATTTAAGCTTGTAACTACTGTTTCCAAAATTTCCAGAACAGAACAGTCTATTTTAGCATTTGATGCCGATAAAATAAAAAGCACTCATCTTTACCCATCTGAAATCAGTGATTTTTTTCCCCACTGCCTTTTATAAAGATAAAACATATGCATTATTTGTTTTATTCGAACGATAAGAAACTGGCACTGCATGTCTGAAAGAACAGGCTTGAATCTTTTGATGTCCACTAACAGTAGATATTAATTAATGCTTTTTTGATTGTATATAGGAGTCAGCACTAAAGATGGTGCTCAATCATAGAAGTTACTCAGAAGTATTGCTTCTTTTTTCCTAAATAAAAGCAACTAAATTCTTGATCTCCATCAAGCATTCTTGACTTCCAAGACAATGCAGACATACTCTCGGTATATATGTTCAATTGCTTTTTAATTGTGTAATTTATTTATATATTCTTATTTAAGGGGCCTCACAGCATTTATGAGGACGAGTTTCTAGCAGCTGCTAGACATACCTTTACAGTCAATTAATGATTAATCATGTATTGGCTCTTACCTGGTAACTTCTCAACAGTCATTTCATTTACCATCTGCAGCATTACCAAACCTATCCTGGGCAATAACAAATTCTTAGGTAAGTAGTGGAGACCGAATGGCAAAAGCATCTCCAGACCCTTTGCTGCTGTCTCCTCTGCTGGAGGCTGGGATGCCTGGAAAATACTTGATGACCTTTCAGGTGTGCCAAACTCTGAAGCTCAATAGAGGGCAAGAACAAATTGTTCTACTTTTATCTGGATCTATTAGTTTATTCTCAGAGGGCAAAAAGAGAAACTTGTTGTAACTGAGTAGTGAGGAAAGGGCAGGAGGATGAAGTAAGGTGGAAAGCAATTATTTGTACAAAAGGGAGAAACAGGTAAATTACCTCCTATGGAACAGTGAAGGGATTGTGGGGAAGGGCCAAGACAGGGGAGATAATAAATTTCTGTAAGAATGCTATCTCTCCTGCGTCCGTGATTTTTGGTAGCCAGCAGAAGCTGAAGATTTCTTGCGCACCTGACAGCTTGTCTGCTCTTGTGCCGCATTAGCTGATCTCAGAAAAGATACTGCCTCCTCTGCAAGCTCTGGCTCTGTTGTGTCCTGAGGCTGTGGTGGCTATGGAGTTTTATCAAAGAGAACAGACGTATAATTCTGCCCAGCTGGGAAGTTACCACCTCCTCCTCAGGCATCTCCTGAGACACTGTCAGTACAGCAGACACTGTACGTTTTCTTGTAGGAGCTAAGGAGACTGATGGGCAGT
>JACDJE010000666.1:93843-209740 GCA_016647715.1 Pavo muticus | reverse complement strand
GCTTGCCTCAGGTGGTCAATCAGAGGTTCAGGCCATGATTCAACAGTTCCCATACACACAACCTCAAACTGATTGCTCTGAAAACTGCAGTGGGAAACTGCAAGTAAACTTGAAACTTTGCTCTAGAAACAAAGAGTGGGAAAGTGAGCGAAGAAATTTTTGTGGAAATTGAGCTGACCAAAAATACAACCGTTCATTATGGATGAGTACCTGGATGCCAGAATTTTGCTTTTTTTTTTTCTTCTTCTTCCCTCACTTCCTAATTTCTCCTTCATGAGTTCTCCACAATATTGGTCAATATTCCAAGTCTCAATTCTAAGAGTCTATATAATTTCAAATATATATGATCTCCTGTTTCAATGTTTCTTCTTTGTCCTCAATACCCTTTAAGGATTAAAACTTCACCTTGTATTAAACTGATACACTTTCCAAGTGCTCTGCATCAGTAGACAAAATCAAAAGCTGTTTAAGAACTGTTAAAGATGCCAGTGTAGTTGTCTAGTCCCATTTCTAATTTCCACCCTCTATCGCTGTTTTAGCACCCAGCAGTCACGATGTTCTGCATCATCCAGAAAGAGCCATATTCTAAAAAAATGGCAGTAGAGAACTTTTGAATTCAGTTTCACGATCCAGTTTCCTCTTCTCTGGAACACTCTTACCTCAGTTTCTCCCTCCTCTATTGCTCTGCCCCTTCATTCTCCTCCCTTGCCACATCCTCCTTCTCAGCCAGTGTCTGTTTCTTTAGTCTCCTTTCTTTCTCAGTGGTGATTTGAATTCCTCCTTAATTTCTGCTCTATGTAGAAATTTGCTGCCAGATTTACAGAGACATCTTCCTCAGAACTCCCCCTTTCCCCCTCACCACACTCAGACTTTAATTGAAGGTTAGAATAAAGTTAACCTTCAGTGGGACATAGAGACAGCAAAACAGAGAAAATAAAGCAATTTAGCGACATGACTTATATGTGCAGTTTATTTGGCTTGCTAATACCTAGATCTTGGCTGTTTCCTAACTACTATCATTCAACATCACTTTCCTAAGATTGCTTTGGTACTAATGCATACATAGGGTGAACAGAAATAATTTAAATCATTTTGGGCAGTGACAACTGTATTTTGATCAAACAACTTTAGAAGGGGAAAGAAATAACAGAATGTCAAACGTAAAAGCTGTAGTCTCTTTTTTTCCTGGAAACTCTCTAAAGCACATTTTGTCCAAGCAACCCCAAATTTCAAATCGTTAAATATTTCACAACACACCCATAAAGGCATCAAATTTTGTTAAAAAAATTACAGTAGGTTTGAGGGTTTCAGAGCAGCATGAAAAGTAAGCCCCTCTACTGAAACAGATTCTCAAGCTGATCCGTAACAAAAGCATGTCTCATTGCAAAAACCTCAGAGGAAACTTCCTCTGCTATCACACTGTACTTCACATCAGCAGCTTCCTAGCTGCATCATATGGCAGAAGGCAATGACTTTCAGTGCAATCATGTTGCTCTGAAATATTCATCCTATTCCCCATGCACATGCTACAGCCCTCTCAGTGCCTACTTCATGCCATGAACTGTCACACTGAGGCAAAGTGAGATCTTCCTTCAGATAAAATAGAATCCCAAAGGAAGATGAACAGCCTCAAGCAGTCTTTAGCCAAGTCTCCTAAAAAATGATTTTTATCCAATATGTTGCTGAGTGATTATGTTTTCACAGCTACTGTGGACCAGCAAAGGGCCCTCTAGGGATAACGGCTCCATACTGGAAGCAATACACTTTCAAGGACTGCTATTCTCTGAGACCCATCTTAAAACAAAAACTCCTGCTCAGCAGGTTCTTATTCCAAAAATTACTTCTATTTGCTGAGCTATTTCCCTTTACACAGCCTGTAAGCCTCTGTTATGAGGATGAACAGATACAACACACTTTCCTTAAAACAGTAGCTTTGTGTTCTGCACCTGAGGAACAAAACTTTGAAAAACTGGGATTTCCACCACAACATAGTCATTAATAAATCAGAATATCCTGTGTTGGAAGGGACCCATCAGGACCACCAGTTCAAACTCCCAGATCCACACAGCACCACACAAAATTCAAACCCTATGTCTGAGAGCGTTGTCCAGTTGGACAGTAGGGTGCAAAATCTTCTGTTTCCCATCCTCACCTATTCATTACATTTTTGGAAGAATTTTGTGCTGCAATAGCAGTAGTTTAAGAGTATGATAGGAAGGAAACCCTTAAGAGTTGTTTGATTTCCACACAGGAACCTCACAAAGGGATTCCTCAGTCTGCTCTGCACCAGAAAGGATGAACTGAATAAAGGAAAGAATTAACATACAAAATCTCACCAACACAGATACATTTTCTATATTGCTGCTTCCCATAACGCTCTGAAAACACTGAGTGCTAATCAAAACATTACGGGATCCTTAAAGCTAAATCCTAAGCATACCTTTAGATAAAATTAAAGAACAGCTACAGGCTTATAAGTGTGATCAAGAAACACCACCTAGAAACACTTTGTCCAAAGACTTTTATAATGCATCTACATGTACGTACATTTTCAAGAAAAATAAAAAGCAGTAAGGATATACAGCATGGTTTCATGGAAAGTGTTCTGCCTCTGGCTGTTAGGCAGCATGAAGTCACCCTGTATTCTCTTAGGAGCAGTTGCCACAGAACAGCTACATCATCTCTAACAAATAACGCCATTTCTTTCAGCTTCTAGTTCCCCTCTCTGTAAAAATGTAGATTGTAACAAGTGCTCTGCAGGGGCCTCATTAGGCTTAATTAACACTTGCATGAGATCTTCAGATAAAAAGATTACTATTATTACACAGTATTAAGTGCTTCTTGCATAAGAAACTTTGTATTATCCCTTTCATAACTTGACCTTTTCTCATAAGTTGGTGCCTTTCTTGCTCTTTTACTGGACTCTGCTCCCTATAATAGACAGCCTTGCTTCCTGGAATCACCTCTTAGTCTTCTCATTTCAAAAGCAGGTAAAATCCAGCCTCTCTTTCATATTCTAAAAGAAGAGAGTATAGAGTCCTTTCTTCAAACCAACAAGCAAAAAAAAAAAAAGTCCCTGTCTGCCCATCTCCCTCCTTTTTACACACGCCTTACTCTTTCCACATTAATGGTCTTCTTTCCATCCTGGCTCTTATGCAAGACCCACAGTCCTATAGCTGTGCTTAGGTCCCAATTCGGCAACACAGTCAAGAATGAAAGAACGTCCCACTGGCCCCAAAGTGCAGCCAGGCACCCAGCTGCACCCCACACAGGTCCCATCCAGGTGGAGAACAGCTCCAGGGCAACCACACCAATCTCCCTGCTTAGTACTACCAGATTTGAACACTGTGTGAATACAAACTGACTGCCTTCTTCCAGCCTGTACTCAAGCCCACAGTGTTTCACTGCCTCCAGTAGCCTCTCCACCTGCTCATTAGAGCCTCCCTGGCTGGAAATCTGTGCTGCCAGACCAGTATGTGCCTTGATTGAGAGCCAGGTGAGAACCAGAGCCAGGAGGGAAGGAAAAAGAGGAGCAGAGCTGGATGGGATTTGGCCAGCAGAGGCAAGGGCAGGAGCACCTGCCAGCAACAGAGCCCAGGCAGAGGTTTGGTTATTGCCACCCTCTCATAAACAGGTTCAGAAAAGCAGCTGCTGCAGAAAGGGCAAGGAATTTGCCATTTTAATATGAATTCATATACAAAAGGAGCACCTTTCAAGTGTAATTTTGTAGGGCCCAGAACTGCAACATGGAGGATGTGGGCTCTGCTGCAGCTCTGCAACTGAACTCTCCACATATCCTCTGCAAGAATGTAAAATAAACACATTGAAGCCCATTCTTTTCTGTAGCATGTAGTAACTACAAATGGAAGCACTGCAAAATTAAGTTTATTAGCATACAGCTTCACAACACTCAATATCTACCTTCTCAATGAGTTACAATTAAATATTACAGCTTAATATTACAACTAATTAAATTAATATTACAATTAAATTACAGCTACAGTAGTGAATTTTGATATGAATTTCACACCACACCTACACATCCACATCTCAATAGCTTTTTACAAATGCTGATTTTGTTCTATCATAGCAAAAAAACCATTGTCATCTGGCATTCCACCTTGATTCTGTCAAGCAGCATCTTCTGCCATTGGTATTGTTTGAGCACCATGTCTTTGAAATAGTCAGTAAGGATTGAATGGATATGTCTGAACATCAACCTCTATAGACCTTTTCTTATTTCTTCTTCATATTCTTCCTGCAAATGCAATAGAAGATAGCTGCTATCCCCTTACACACCCATTCAGCTCCTTTTTTCTTTACCTCAACTGGACAGCTTAAGAAGAACTGTGGTAAAATATGTAAATCAGACAGATGGTATTTGCTGCTCTTTTATCAATCCTGCTGCTCAGTAGTTTTCAAAAGTCATGGTAATTTATCACTTGAAGAATTCCAGATAGATCCCGAGTTCCATTACAACTTCTTCTTTGCTATTTTCTAAGTGGAATCATTTCTACTTACAGGAAACATCAAAACCTTCAACCAGGCCAGCAAGAGATACCGGAACTACAAGAAGAAGACACCTGCAATAACTGATTTCTGTTCTTTGTTTTCAGATTTCTCCTCAAAAAGCATAATCTTCCTACTATTTTATTTCTCCAGGTCTGAACAGCAGCTGTGTACTGCACTCTCCCAGCTGGACCAGTGGGCCAGGATAATCGTGGCTTCCTTCACAGTTCTCTTCCCTACATCCACTCTGACCCTAAAATGTGCTTATAGCTCTCTGTTTCTTTCTACATTGTTTCTCTCTTTTTATAATATATCTGAAAAAATATTTCTTTAATTTAAAATATTCCTTATATATATATATATATGTGTGTGTGTGTGTGTGTGTGTGTGTGTGTATAATTACTCAACATATAGGAAAAATATCTTCCTTTTTGTATATTGAAAACCATTTATCTGAATTTTACTCCTTTTTCTTTTAAGGACAAATGTGCTAAGACAAGAAACAAGGTTAAATATAGAAAAATATCATTGACTGATGACAGGAGTTAATAGAACACATTTGACTCTGAAATATCACTCTGATGATTGTTTTGCTAGAATCTCAGTTAATCAGTGTTTGGATTGCAATTTAGCAGTGTCATTTCTAAGCAAGACATTCTCCAGTGATGGAGAACATGCAAATGGCTTTTCTCATGTTATTTACTAGAGGCTTCACATTTCAACACATATCTGCTTCCAAACAATAAGCTCCTGTCAAATCAGTGTTCCATCAAATCTGCCAATTGCAACTCATTTTGTGCTACAGGACAAGCTGACACATTCTATAAAGGTCAAGTGGAAAAATGTCCCTTCCACTACATCAATATCACAAGCTGGTAAAGGTCACTCCATCCAATAACTGCTAAGACAGAAAATAACTTTCTTGAAATCTACATGATTTAAAAGAAAAAAAAAAAAAGCTGTTCAGGTCCTTCATTTTTTCCAAGATGCAACATACAAACATTAGTGTTGTTTTCTTATGGCCCATACAGTCTATTGAGAACAGCTTAACTTAGAGGTTCTACAGTTTTCACAAGTGCAGCAAATAGAACACAAAATTCCTTAAGGACAACTCTTCTGTAAAAAATCTACAAATTAAAATCTTAGTATGTATTAGTTGTAACACAGCTCTAAAGCTTCAATCATTATACGGATTCAAAGGGCTAAAGCCCAACTAAAATTCTGAATCCTATGGTATGACAAGTGATGTTTGTATGACAAGCCCATTTTATGGGCATCTTGTCTGAAGCAGATTAAAGTAGGTTGCCTACAGTTAAAATATCTACAAGCAAATATGATCACATAGTCTTACATTTTAAAAAGTTGCAATGTTATATTTTTTTTTTTCCTTACAGCCTCCTGTTCCCGTGAGAGGGAATGAATTCTTACACCAAAATGTTTGTTTCTCCAAAAAGTATCGCTCTATTATTTGGAACATAATAAGTTATAACATACAAAATAATGCATTAAAATAATTAAATTAAATAAATAATTAAAATAAATAAATTAAACACTGCAGCTACAGTTGTAAGGCTGAACAGCAAGCTAATCTAGCTGGGTGCACAATCCTCATCTCCAGACAATGCCTGGGTTGCATTGCACAATGACAGAAAAGAAGGGAAATGAAAACATACTTGTTCATCTCATCTCACTGCATCAGTCCAAAGATGGCTCATTTACAACTCAGTATACTCTGTCTTCTTTATTAATGAAAGATTAAAAATTGAATACTATACCATAAAATTCAGATCCTGTACCATAAGACAAGTCTGAAAGAAATTTTGCAGTTACTAGGAAGATTACACTCCAGACTCTAAAGCCAAAAGCCCCAAGGATCTCTCTCACCACAGCATGCAATCAGCACTCTGATTATGACAAATCTGGATGCCCAGTGCTTGCAAAGTTACCTAGGTCTTGCTAGATTTCCCCAATGCCTACTAAATATTACCAAAGGCTGTGTGCACCCTGTGCATGCTATCTTCTTCAGTTAAACCCAGATCTCTCTCTTTCAAAGTATTTTTCTTAATTCAAAAGAAAAAAAGAGAGAGAAAGAGAGATGTAGAATAGCACAGTAACTTGTAGCTCCTTTTATTGGTTTTCATTTCCACAGTGAAGTGGATGTTGGACGCAGGCCAAGGGATGGGGTGGCATTCTTCACAGACCTCTTCGCTGCCACTTCAGTTGCCACATGAAAGAATGGAAGTGATGTTTGCTTTACCCTTTGGCATGTTTCCTAAGCATGTCAAATTCTACTAGTTATTCAAAGATACTCAATAGTAACTCTATCAAGACCTTAGAAAGCCATAATGCAACTGTAGGTTTCTTCAGTGACAAGCACTATGAATGATGGCAGTTTCATAACTTTAGGTTGCAAACAGCTGCAGTAAAGCACAACCAGAAGAAAACAAAATTAGTCTCAGAAGAATTTTTTTTTCTAGCTGTTCAGCAAGGAAGATAAGAAAGAATTTTACTGCTTTTTTTTTTGTTGTTGTTAACATAGTCCTGTATTTGAAGAATGTCCCTTGAGACATGGATGTTTTATTGTAACTGCATTACCACAATACAAAATACCACCTCCCTTCTGGAGAATGTTACTTATGTTCACCTCAAAAATTCATCAAACGAGTACATCATCATGTAAAGAAAAATTATCCTTGGCATCTTTCTCCTATCTGAATAGGTAAAGGCTAAAAAATCCATATTTAATAACCTAAACATAAGGAGTCTTATGGCCTCAGATATCAGTGGGATCTTCAGGTGCGCAGACTGAAGTGATTATAATAAGGGCCTAAATCAAGAAAGAATTTTTTTTTGTTGTTTTTCTTTTCTTTTTTATATATAAGGGAATGAAAATTTCACAGACTGTATATCATACATTTCCAAGCACAATCCAGCAGCACGTGTGTTTATACAACACAACATGGGAACATTACACCAGCAGAAGAATCAAAAACTATTGAAGTGACAACAATTGACAGACTAGGTCAGACTCTGCTCCATCTAGCACAAGATCCTGCCTACAGCAGTGACAACTGGCTGTTTCAACATTTCTAAGGATGGAGAGAAAGGCATAATAGGGGCAGTCTGCCAACCTCTGGAACACTGCACATGCTCCTAATGCCAGGAAATCCAAACAATTTCTTCAGCAGGTTCCAGAAATTACAAGGCTGTAATAGCCTATAGTTAATGCAATTATGTTATCATGAGTCTTGAGAAATAAACCTTCAAATAAAATTCCAGGATGCTAAGTTTCCAAGACCTTTCTCAAACATATGTTTTTAAACAGATCTAAACAGAAGCCACAATCATGGTGTGATAGGTGATGAGTCAGATACATGAAAGAGTATATCAAAATACAAAAAGAATTTGTGTAAACTTCCAAAGAAAGTAAGTCTGAATGTAATTCTTTCAGAAACCTCCTACGGAATATTTTCCTCTGTGCATTTACTTTACATTCCTCTTTCTGAGCTTCACTGAAGATCAAAAGCCATTTTTATACTTTTTTTCAAATAAATTCCACATAAGTTCATCCTGATGCAGCTAAATTTACACAGTCATCGTTCTAATTTATATTCACCTTCTTCCTCCCCTGTTATTAGGTAGGAGAATTAGCATAAAATTCTCAAAGCAAATCTTATGCAAGTAAAAAAATGTCTCTTCTCCAATTCAGACATTCTCCCTTCAAAAATTTATCTTTGGAATTCAAATAACTCATCACTTTTACTTAACCTGACTCTTTAAAATAAATTACTTCTTTTTCTTTCTGCTCCACTCCCAATACTGAAGGCCATCTGGAAATTTCCAACAGGTAGTAGAGTTAGGAAGATGGTAAATTCATGGGACTACTAGAAGTAGAGAAACGAGGAAAAAAAGGATGCATGTGATTAAGAAGATGCAAATGTTCCCAGCTGAACTAAAAGGCATGGCAGAGAATACAAAAGCTGAAAAGTCTGACAGAATGTGATCTGATGTGAGAGGTTCAGCTAGGAGGTAGCAGTAAGCAGGAGGAAATCTAAAAGAGGGGTACTCGAGGCCAGGCATTTATCATAACCTCCACCGTTCTCATGGAAAAACACAAAATGAAAAAAACCAACATGATTCAATGTAAATGTATGCATTAAAAAAAAATACCCTACAGAAATCCCTCCATTCATCCAAAACAGGTAGGTCTGACAAGACCAAGGACAAAACTACTGGCAAAAACCAAGCCAGAGGTAGAATTCTGCTCCAGAGTTCCCTACAAAACCAAAAAGTTTAACACAGTCCATTCATGTTATGCTTTCCTGCTAATATTCTTATCCCACAATCACATGTAAAGGCTTGAAACTTCTGGGACGTGGAATATTGTTAGGGACTGAGGATAGCCTACAGAATCTGACTCAAGATATTCTTGGCTAGCAGAAAACACATAACACAGAAACATACACTGCCATCACCCAAATCCTTTTCAATAGTTTCCAAGGGAATTCGAATCACTGGAGTTTAACTGATGCAAACAGATATACCATAAGAATCTCCCTCCAGCATCAAAGAGCACAGTGGCTTGGCCTCCAGTATGATTGTTCCTCAGGTTCCTGGGGCGCTATGGCAAATATAAAGGAAGGCAGGAGAATGTCATCTGGTAGTAAAAAGGTCAATAGCTTTCCAGTCTAGTGAAAATTAACTCACCAAGTAAAGGAGGAGGAAGACACACCTGTAGTCATGCCCATGCCTTGATTTCAGATTACTAGGAAACAGATCGACTATTTTTCTACCAGCTCTGCAGCTCAGAGGACAGCTACTATCAGTGAAGTTCATTGCAGCAGGTATCAACTACCACCCTCAGATGACCACAAATATCAGTTAAGAAGCAAATCTAATTCCCACACAGCAGGAGACAGCAGTAGTGCAGGCTAAGGGAGACTGCTGGCTGAATGAATGCATACCAAGAGCCCAGGAGAAGATGATGCAAGAACTCAGAGTAGGAAATGAGAGGCACTTGCCAAGCATGTTCCTAAAGTACAGGGAAAAGTTACTGCCAGGAAAGATTCTAATGTCATAAAGCAGAGGGAGAAACTGACATAAGATCAGAAAAGCAAGTTTCTTGCCTTCCAGACACAAAAGTTCATCATAGTATCCTGTACATGCAGGTTATACTCTTTTTTTTCCAAGCACAGTTCTCATGCCTGGAAGACTGGAAACCTTCATTTTAAAAGAGCATCTGCTAGGGCTGAATTGCACAGTAAGAACCTGGCCAACTCACCTCTGTCAAAGCCAAGGCAGTAAAGAAAGAACCACTTGCTAGTCCTTCACCAGAGTGGAGTACCAGGTAACATATTTCTAAACAAACACATGCAAAAGCCCAGAAGAAAAAATTCATATGAGGACAGATGTTCTGACTGATACATATTTCCCACTGGGTTTACCCTGGAAATTAATGTTCCCTTTCTGATTGTTGTTATGCACACCCATTTCACTAGCAAGAAGCTGCCTATGCTTAGAAGTTATCAAGCAGTGAGGAAGCAAGCAGCCAAACAAATACCTACGGGAAAAGCCATACACAGAAAAAGCACTGCCCACACAAATACTCTGCACAGACAGAAAGACACTGAACATGACATACCACCGCTAAACATTTCTTAAATATATAGAACGTTTTCCAAACTGATATTGGAGGTCAAATTGGCCTCCTCACTGATAGGTAGGATAGTCATTAATTCAGCAGGAGCTGGCAGTGATTAAGCTAAGCTTTAAAATATTTGAACCTACCTGAGCTCCCAAGGAGAACATTCTCTGACTAGAACTAAACACTGCTGCAGCTTCATCCTAACTTCCAATAGAGATCTCGAGCAGTTAGTTAACCTTAGCTGAGCAGAATATCAACACCAGTGTCTCTGAGCCTCTCTTCTGCAAGTAGGTTTGTGCTGTTGCTTTGCTCCCCTTTGCATCAAAGACCTGTACCCTTTAGCTGACCCCAGTACCTTCCACCCACTTGAAGCTGAGATGATAGGTTTGTGCTCTGTTCTTTAAAGAACTCCAACTGTCAAGAGTCAATCGGCCTGCAGATGAGAATTGAATAAAAACCTAATATTTCACACTGTTTTCTTGATTTTTCCAAAGGTTATGCAGTATATTTTGGCATAGGTAGCCTTTCCGGCTGCCCACCAGGGCTGTACAAATGCTTTCTGTATCTTTCCCAAGGTATTTAAAAAAAATTCTGCACCACAAATAACATCTAGTAATATTCCTTTTAGGTACGTATAGTAAATATTTGAAAAAATGTGCACTGTTGAGTCAAATGACAGAAAAATTTTGAATATTAAAAATATTTTGGTAAGTTTAGGTGGACATACAGTATATATTCGTAATGGTGAGGGGGTAGGTGGACATACAGTATATCTTTGTAATGGTGAGGGGAAAGAAATTAAGATCTTGAAAAAGCTTGAGAATGAAGATGTGCCTTAAAACTATAGGCATCAACTATACAAATCAGGACCACCAAACATCCACATAACTCTTTAGATCAGACCTTGATAGACAGAGAAATATGAATCGCACAGAGATCTGCCTTACCTAAAGGGAAGTAGGAAGAGGTATCTGAAAAAAAAAACCCCATAACACGTATCTTGGTTAGGAATTCTACAAGATCTAGGCTCTCTGCTGCAGCAGTGGGACAAGTACACAAACCACTTGCTATACCAAAACACTTGCCATAGAAAGAAGTAACTTGGACAGAATCACAAAATGCCAGTAGCATGTGCAGAGAACTCTGGAGAAGAACTCTAAGAGCTCACATACATTTTCTAACGTAAATACAGTAAAGGCTGACTCTTAGGGAAGGGAAAGTTTGTAGGAGCAAAGAGAAAAAGATTCTCAGAGGAACTAATTTTCCATTCCTTTTAACTTCTGAAATAAAAATTGATTTTGTAGACGACCATTTCGGTTCTTCATTAGTTCCTCTTAACAGCATTCATTCTGAAGGATAATTAGAGGCACTTCACAAGCAAGTTTCTGTTAAGCAATTATACCCTATAAAATTAAAGCAAGGAAGAAAGGGCATGTAGACAAATGAAAGCAGGCACAGCACGTAAGGCAGACACAGCCTCTAAAAAGACACAATGCTGTTGCTTACACTCAAGGGGAGCAAGGAAACAAGGCCTGACACCACTAATAGCACAGTCTCTACAGGAACATACGTGGAAGCATAAGAAACTCTTGCACCGGCTTGTTGAGTCAGAGTCCAAGTTAGCTTCCTTAAAGCTGTAACCCAGGGGATGCTTGTCTAGCAGTCCAGGCAGGCCAAGAATCCCTCACAAACAACCCCGGCCATTACACAACCTACATCTCCTGAACCAAATAACTGAGCTCTGACTTGGATAGGAACTGGATTCACTTTTCTCCTCATCTGATCAAAAGCAGAATTTTCTTGATACCCCTATAAGCAAAAAAAAAAAGCTCAGATCCACATTTTTTTTTGAGACACAATATTTTTCCTCTTGCATTCAACAAGTAAGAATTCCATGAGAGAAGGAAGAGTCAAATACAGCTCCATTGCTTTGCTACCTGATCTGCTTCTAAATAACTCTTGCCTGCTTACACTGGGGAGTCATTAGAAAGCTGTTGAGAGACATGCAGTCTTACCTTCCTGTTGCTCAATTTAAAAGGAAAGTGATTTTCTCCCGAAGAGAATAGCAATGAAATAGCTTTGCTGAGCACATAAGGCTGCCCAAAAAAAGTTCAGACTGAACAAAGCAGTCAGTACAACACCTACACGTAAATATAGCCTAAATACTTTGAAAGCAAGAAAAAGGAAGAGAGAAACATCTCTAACATCTCTTGCACAGAATATCATGTTCAGCCAATGAGCAGAATTGCACATACATGACACAAGAAGGTGAAACACTGTCCTCGTCGTGAAAGAAAAAAATGAACAGGTTTGGTAATAGCACAAATAGAATGGCAGGGGGAAACAAAGACTATTTGTTCCTGTCAGATATTTATATTTACTTATTTTAAACTCTTGACCCTCCTCCCCCTAGGTTCTGAGAGGCAGACAACTCCTGAACCTTCCTGCTCAGATGGTAACAGCATAACCAACTGTTGAAGCCTGCCTTCGGCTGGGGCAATTTAGGCAATTTCCACTCTTGCTCCTAAATGCTTTCTCCAGCAACAAGAGATCAAATTAAAATATTTCAAACTTACATCCCTGCACTAAGTTATGAATTTGGGTGCTGAGTTTACAGATATTATTTCACATTGCTTTTAATTACTGTTGCACACTGAGGTCTGTTATTATTTTTCTCTTCTCTTTAAATGGCAGCTCACAGAGAATCTGCTGTCCGTGGATAACAAAACACGGCATTTGGCCTAATGGCTTGTATGCACTGGGAGAAGGTCAGGATAAGGGTAGCTTCCTTAAGTAGCCAGAGCTACTTTCTTTAACATGAAAAAAATAAGACTTCAGAAGAATTATTAATGTGCTATTGAGCTTCCTGCATCCACTTCACCAGCCTGACTCTTGCTCAGATTGAGTTCCCTTGAATGGTATTTGACAGAGAAGGATTTTTTTCAGCAATAAACCCCACTAGTAGGCTGTCCACTGCAATATGGTGTGCAGCAGGGACCTTCTCTCACTAAATTTCTGTATGGTCATCATTAAAACAGGCATATAACTTCAGCAGACTCTGCTGAGAAAGTTCTTGCTGTCACTAGGGAATCAGAGCGAAAAGAAGCCAGTGCAGAGCAGCCAAAAGTCATTCCACTAACACTGGAGCATTTGACAGCACTGGCAGTCACCTGTACCCTTGAGACTGAGTAGACGATGGTCAAAACAAAGCGGGAAAAAAAACCAAACCCTTTTTGGCAAAATATTTAAATGCCATTTTTATGATAAAAACAGACCCTCAGATATTTGAGTTCTAACAAATAGGAAATCATGTGCACTTTACAAATTCCGTAGGTCCAATTTATTGTGGTCTCAAAGCTCTTTGAACTCTTTTGCTCTTCCAGAAAATTCAACCATGCTGATAATTTCTTACAGCTCTGCTCTATTCCTTCTCTTCCTGAGGCCTATGTGGACATTATAACTTAGACATCATTAAAAGATGGAAATAAGATGCTGCTTCCACCTGGAACTTAACTATATTTTGGACTATACTCCACAGATTTAACGCACTACTAAACCACACTTCCTGGCTATAGCATTTCCCTACTTCCCATAATCCCACAAAATACTGAAATCCTGCCATCTTCTTCAGCACAGACATGCCTGCAAAGGTGTGGATCTAACTCAGGTCCCCTCTCCTCTCTTTTCTAAGAAGGGCCTCAATTCTCAAACCAACCTCAGGTTTGCTTAATGCCAGGCCCAACCAAGGCATGATCAACCTACTCAAAGCAGGACCGGAGCCAGTAAGTATAGAGATACCAATGGTTTGCGAGGTCATTTGGTTTCTTTGGAATATGTTTTTTTGTGTACAGCAAGAACCTAACTGCCTCTTATGCTCATTTTAGCATGCCAGCAGCAGTCATTTAATGTCTTGTTCCACTAACTGCCATTGGTCTCACAGATGAAGTGGCTGTGAGGAACAGACAACAAAACAATTTGTTCCCTATAAGAACCAAAGTAACAGAGAGGGAAATGCATGCAGGGACTTGAATACACACAATTCAAATTCACAGCAGCTAAATATACAATGATGTGAAAGATGGAGACGCAGAGGAAACACCAGTAAGGTCAGCTGAAAGAAATGCCATCTTTTTGGCATAAACAACTATTCCTAAAGCTTGCAGCTGCTCCACCTGGGACTGAAGACCTCATGCAGGTCTTCTACTGTAAGTACTCTCATTGAAATGGCTGGGCATTCAGTCTCACTGTTAAGGCAATTATCTCAGAACTGCAATCCATTCCAGAAAGTAAGCCTCTTCTCCAGCTGATGACCCTCTTTCTGCATGTCTGCTATATCGTCTATACCATTCCTATAAATTTATCCTGTATTTCATAAGCTCCTCATTACATTAACATTTTTCAGGAAAAAAAAAATGTTTTTGTAAGTGACGTAATATTAGGGTATGTATCTTCAGTAGATAACAGAGTATGCTTGCACATAGTTATAGAGAGGTGCTTTGCACTTTTTCAAGAATTTAACTTTTTTTTTTAATGGCTTTTTGTTGTTGTTTTAGGGTAGTGAACCAGTTTAATATTCCCTTTATAAGAGTTACGTGAGATTTTTTCGTATGCATTTGATAACATTAGATAAATTCACTTACAAGTTTTTTGTTTTGATTTTGTTTTGCATCATGCATTTCTCTTTTAAATTACAAAATGTCTTGGAAGTAAAAATAATTAGTCCAAAAAATCACAGAATCACCACCTTCCCATTCCTATTAGTACCACGAGCTACTAGACCATATCTCGTAGCTCCTCATCCAGACGCCTCTTGAACACTGCCAGGGATGGCAACTCCACCACCTCCCTGGGCAGGCCATTCCAGTGCCTGACCACCCTCTGAGAGAACAAGTTTCTCCTAATGTCCAACCTAAACTTCCTTTGGTACAACTTGTGGCCATTTCCTCGGGTCCTATTATTTGCCTGGGAGAAGAGGCCAGACCCTTTTTCATCACAACCTCCCTTCAGGAAGTTGTAAAGTGCAATGAGGTCTCCCCTGAGCCTCCTCTTCTCCAGACTAAACAATCCCAGCTCCCTCAGCCGCTCCTCATAAGGCTTGTGCTCCAGACCCCTCACCAGTTTCGTTGCCCTTCTCTGGGCTCGTTCCAGGGCCTCAATGTCTTTCTTGTAGTGAGGGGCCCAAAACTGAACACAGTACTCGAGGTGCGGCCTCACTAATGCTGAGTACAGGGGGACGATTACCTCTCTGCTTCTGCTGGCCACACTATTTCTAATGCAGGCCAAGATGGCATTGGCCCTCTTGGCCACCTGGGTACACTGTTGGCTCATGTTCAGCCGAGCATCAACCATCACCCCCAGGTCCCTTTCCCCTTCACAGTCATCCAGCCACTCATCTCCAAGCCTGTAGCGCTGCATGGGGTTTTTGTGGCCAAAGTGCAGGACCCGACACTTGGCCTTGTTAAACCTCATCCCATTTTCTTCAGCCCAGCAATCCAGCTTATATAGATCCCTCTGCAGGGCCTCCCTACCCTCAGGCAGATCGACACCACCTCCCAACTTGGTGTCATCTGCAAACTTACTCAGGGTACACTCAATACCTTCATCCAAGTCATCAATAAAGATATTAAACAGGATGGGACCCGGCACCGACCCCTGGGGGACACCACTTGAAACGGGTTGCCAGCTGGACTTAACTCCATTGACCACCACCCGTTGAGCACAGCCCTCCAGCCAGTTCCTTATCCAACGGAGGGTAAAACTGTCCAAGCCACGGGCAGCCAGTTTCCGCAGAAGGATACTGTGAGAGACCATGTCAAAGGCTTTGCTGAAGTCTAGGTAGACTACATCGACAGCCTTTCCCTCATCTACCAGTCTGGTCACCCAGTTGTAGAAGGAGATGAGGTTGGGCAAGCACAACCTGCCTTTCATGAACCCATGCTGGCTGGGCCTGATCCTGTGGACGCCACGCACGAGCCTTGTGATCTCTCCCAGGAGGATTTGTTCCATGACCTTCCCTGGCACTGATGTCAGGCTGACAGGCCTGTAGTTCCCTGGATCCTCCTTACGGCCCTTCTTGTAGATGGGAGTCACATCGGCAAGCCTCCAATCCTCTGGAACCTCTCCAGTCATCCAGGAGCGCTGGTAGATAGCCGAGAGCGGCTCAGCAATCACCCCCGCCAACTCCCTCAGCACCCTAGGACGAAGCCCATCCGGTCCCATGGACTTGTGACAGTCCAGATAGAGGAGAAGCTCCCTAACTGCCTCCACCTGAATCTCCGGGGGGATATTCTGTGTATCAGCCCAGATTTCCAGATCAGGGCACAAAGGGCCCTGAGGATAACTGGTCAGACTATTAAAGGCAGATGTAAAGAAGGCGTTGAGGACCTCAGCCTTCTCCTTGTCTTCTGTGGTCACATTCCCCGCTGCATCAATTAAAGGATAGAAATTATCCTTGGTTCTTCTCTATTCTATGCCACCATCACCGGCATTTTGGTGCAACACAACAGGTGCTTTGTATGGTGCCATAGCATATTCAAACCAAGTCTGGTCTTGTTCTTTACTTCCACTGACAGTTTCTCAGGAAGTTTAATGAACGCTAGCATGACTTATAACCATCCAAAAGTTAAAGCCTTTTCCGCAGGACTTACTTCTCCAGTGGCTATCGCTAGTAAGGAGGTGAAGGCACTTGGGAATGCTGGAGGGTTGCATAAATTAACACCCTCAAATAGCTGGTGAACAGTACATTCTGCAATGACCTAATCGGAAAGGCTGTACATCTGTATTTCTACTTGGTCCCAAAATCATGTTGGAGTTAAGTTGATAGCACCTTGCTTTGCTTTTTGTTCAAATTTGCCATACATCAAACAAATCCAACTCATTAAATTCATTTATTTTTCATGCCTTAAAAATCCCAATGCTCAAGGAGATGTTCCAATCACCCCACAAGTCCCTCAAAAAAAATCAAAATCAAGCAGAAATTCTGACTGACACTAGACTGATAGGATATGGTATCAGCAGCAGAAGCTTAAAACTCACAGCACATGGGGTCATTTGTACACTCCCACTGGCAGCCTTCAGTCTCTTAAAGTTTTCTGCAAAGCTTGCTATTGCACAAGAGCAATAGGAATTGGAAATTTCCTGTCTTTACCTTTCCATTGGTGCTTATCACTATAATTATTAAAAAAAATTAAGATGTCTGAAAAACAACACTTTTTACTACTTTAACCATCTCTCATCTTCCATAGGCTACAGATAAGAAAGGAATGTCCAAAAACTCACACGCAAAGGCAGCACAAGGAAGTATCCTGGAGGTCAGACATGCCTACCCAACTATAAATACTCCCAAGTATGGTCAGTTGGTCTGGGCACATGAGTGGGGAGGGACCAAATGGAAACCTCAGAAGAAAGGGGGAGTTAATTGACTCAAGGCAATCCCACTTCGCAGATGAGTTTGACTAGCGATGGAAGGTCCACAGAGGTCACCAATAAAAGCATCTTATTAAGGAATTCAGTCAGATATTATCCAGCAATCAGCAAGGAGTGTTATCAGCTCCACACAGAGGACTGGCACTGAAAATCTTTCATATTTGCTTTCAAGTTGTATCTACAGCCATTCAGCATCTTTTTAATTCCCAATTACATGGAAATTGCGCTACCATGCCATCTAGCAGTTTCTGTCCACGTTCAGTTATCTATTAAGCAGGCAATAATTGAAAATAGAAGGCAGTTCTGCACTTGAAAAGTGTATACCTGAAGTGTAAGACAAGAGCAGCAAAATCAATTTCTGGTTGTTGGTTGAACTAATAGTTGTACTGCCTCCAGGGGTCACATTGCAAATGGATGACAACTTTCTTATTTGGAGTTAATATTCCTAAAGAGGAAGAGAAAGATAAATCTGTCCTGAATATAAAAAAAGGTTGCATGTTTTTGCAAGTGAAAAGTAAGCAGATGGGCTGGGTAGCGAGAAAGCCATGTCACTCAGTCAGTGGGTACTGTCCAGATAGCATATCAACACTTCTGATGAGCTACACCCATCAGAACTCCATGCCTCAAACTGCAATTCAGCAAGTACTCTAGTCAATTATGCATAACTGCTTATTTTGTTCTGATTTCTTTGTTGCTTGTTTGTTTGTAAAAGACTAGCCAGGCTGTCTGGGAACAGCTTGGCTGCATCATGGACTGAGAAAGAGTCCAGCTACGAGAGGAGGGGTAGCCTGTGGTGTCAGTTTTAGACAGCAGATGGCTGGGAGTAGAGAGCTTCCAAGCACATGGTATGCCAAAACTTCAGCAATTTTCTTGTACTCAAGCAGCTTCCAGAAGCCCAAAATGTAGTTGAACCTCTTTACACTGGCCAAGATTAAAAGAAGACATAGTAGAAACCCATAAAATACTACTGCTTCCTAAAAAACGTGTTTAGGCTGCAGACACTGCACTACTAAAGTAAATTCCTCTTCAATATTGACTAAGGGATTAAAGATAAAGAAAATGTGGGTGCATTTTCTATGTGTGGGCATGAACCAACCAACAGCGAGATCCTGTTCTGCCTCAGGGAGGCATGGCAGACACTGAGCAGCAGAGCCAAATTGAGGGGACTCATCAAAAGTGCATCCAGAAGTTGCTGACCATGCACGTGTTACACTTGTAGTAATGACCACTATGTATAAAAATAAAAAGTTAGATTTTTTTTCCTGCTGTCTGACAGCATGATAAGGAGTTTCACACCTTTAAATTGTAACCAGCTCAATTCCTTTTTCAACTCTGTGATATAAAAAAAAATAACAGACATGCCAAATAATAAATGGATATGGATTTTTCTAAAAAAAAATTTCACTTTTTCATTTCAGATTGGTGTCTTAAACAGAGAAACTCAGACAAGATGGAAGAGTTGTGAGGCTTTCACTGTTTCTATTCTGTTGCATAGAAAATAAGGTTTAATTTATACTTCACACAAGCACCTGCTTTCCATAACCACCCAAAACCTTTTCCGAGGTTATGTGAATTTTTCAGACAAAGACAGGATAAACAAGTTAATACAAAGAAGATTTTGTTCTGATAATTTGCCTGAGCCCTTTTCCCCACCCCCTTAAAAATTTTATTCCAGTAAGATTAAAAAACAAACAAACAAAAAAGTGTCCACCACCTTTTACCTCATCAGTAGCCTCACAATTCATGCTTTTCTCAATATACAGCTAAGTTTAAGGATTCTTCTTCTGGAAGTACATGCTCTCCTAACTATAGGAGGCATCCAAGGCCAAGTTGGATATGGTCCTGGGCAGCCTGATTTGGTGGGTGGCAGCCCTACCCACAGCAGGGTGTAGGGATTGGATAGTCTTTAAGGTCCCTCCAATCCAAGCCATTCCATGATTCTCATTCTTACTAAGCTAACTTGCATTCATTTATCTGTCCCGTCAGGAAAACCACTTGTCAAGAAAACATCTTATTTCAAGTGCAGTAAAATCCTGTCTACAAATAGTTCTATTAGAAAAAAAAGAAAAAAAGAAGAAGGAAAAAAGTCATCTGCTTGAAATTCAAATTGGTTTAAATGTTTAAAACCTATAGAAATAGAACTTAACTAAAATTATACTTTTCCACTTCAAACCACAAAGAAAAATTTGGGAAGACCAACCTAAAAATGAAAACATAATAGTTCTGTATAAACTTATATCTGAAGTAACACCAGGGCACGTGAGCCAGTACTGCAGTTCAGCAGCTAGTCTCAGTCCTGACACTTTATCACCAATCCCTTTGCCATCTGTACCATGCGAACTCGAGAAGCTGAGGAACCAGAGGAAAGAACAGTAAAAGGGCTTTAAAATGTTTGGGCAATAGATTTGCACTGAACAAAATACATTTGCTTCTACTACAAGCACAGCTCCCACAGATACAAAAATATACTTTTTTTCCTTCTGCATTCAGCAGCATGTTTAACCTTGGAGTTGCCAAGTTCCATCATGAATAATGAGCCATGACAACATTCCAAGTGATCCTTGGAGAACAGACTGATTTTTACTACACGCTACACAGAGCAAAATGCTGTTATCATGTTCCCATGGTATAGTACCTGCTTTGAAAATATACAGTAACGTGGCCATCAAGAGGAGACCACAAGTAAATACACAAGCAGCTAAGCTACTTCCAGATATTTAGTCACCCAGAGGCACAGAGTGAGCAATAAAAAAAGAAAAAAACCCTAATGTTTCCTATCAAAATTACATGAGGACTGGGGATGGCATTCATCTCTTTGTATATGTATTTGACACAAAGAAGAAATACCTGTGTTTAAACAACACAGTCACTGAGCAGGAAGAGAGGGGCTTGGTGGCATCCTGCAGGTCTCACAGCATTGCTCTCACTTGGTGACCTCCAGTGGAGGAGCAGATGTGAGACAGGAGGGCAGCTGAGCCTCTGCCGCTTTCAGGATGCAAACACATACAGTGCTGCCAGAAAGTATGGGAATAAACTGCTCTTATTTGAATGACTGATTAAACCCCCTAACCATGGCAAAACTTCAGGAAGGCACAGAAGGCAAACAAGTAATGGCAAAGGCATTTCTGCTGTGCTCCTTCTAAGTTTGAGGGGAGGAAGCTGAGGCTTACACCTTTTAAACAAGCTCTCATGACTCCCACAGGCAGTGGAGGCTTGTGGCTCCAAACACCCCTTAAAACAAAATTTCATCTCACCTTCAAGAAATAAGCAATGTATTCTTACTCCTGACCTGTTTGCAACAAGGTATTTGTTTATGGCTACACAGTGGGAGAAACTTCCTCTTATTTCTAAGTCTTTTCTGCCTCTTGTACCATAAGGGAAAAAAACCAGTGCACTACTTCTCCTTCTCTGTAGGGGCACCACTTTACTTGCACTTCAGATTCAAGATTTACTAGAAACTATGGCAACTTTCACAAAGATCTGGAGAGCAGGAAGGCATTGACATCATACAGATATTCGACTTCAAGATGCTACATTTGCAGGAACAGACAGCAAAAAACAGTTCTGGCTCCTCAAAGTGTAACAGATCTCCTTCCTGTTGAACTGCTGTACAAAGAAAACTCCCTTCCTGCAAAACTTGGTGGCTTTTATAGTCAGAAAATGGATTGAATTCTTGTGGCTCTTGTATAGCTTTAGCGATGGACGAACACAACCACTGAAGCAATAGCACAGTGCAAGTGATAATTTGTTAACACTTTATTTTCCAATTTGGGAGTATAGCTATCTGTGTCCCTCCTTCACCTCCTCTCCTTTCCTCTTCCACGTAGACAGCATTTCACAGCAGGCTATTCAGTGTCCCCCTCCCTCCTTCCTTTGAAACATTCCCAGATCAGCCAAACCTGAGCTACCACTGCATGCGGCAGTACCATGATTCAAAACAGTCCTGTAGTGAGAGCAAAACTCACTCTACATTCAAAGAAAATCTCTAAATTACAGGGATAGTATTTTTTAATTAGTAGTAACAATGTCCTCAGACCTCTGCATCTACTGTATCTTCCTCTCTCTGATAATAAATTTCCATTCATAGTGCACATAGTAGCTGTGCACATTTAGCTATTTCATTCCCTGATAGCAGTATTTGGCAATAAAATCCCTTTAAAGAAGGCTAATTACAGATTTCAGCTGAACAGAAATTGGTACTGGGCCAATCTGTAAGCTCTGTAATAAGCTTTCAAACTACACTTTTACACCACACAAATCTCTGTGCTCTTCCAAGAGCAGGGGCTCTTTAGTTCTAAATGCAAAGGTGGAAAGCTCAGGAAGAGGAAGGAAGTGTCACAGCTCCAATTCTTCTCGCAGCGCCACAACTTTTCCATATATGTCTTTCCCTGGAGATAATCAGCCTATGTTTCACAGAAGAAAAATCTCAGGAAGCCAGTTCAGATGTCAAGATAATAATGAAACATAGTTTCACACACACAAAAATGGCTGATGGTTCTATCAAAAGAGGAACAAAGACCAGTAAGAAAGAAAGTATGTCAAGGACTCAAAAACTGAGGAGAAAATTAAGGATACACAGGCACATATTACACAGTAACATGGTATTTTCCAGGAGCACTTGCATTAAGATGAAGTTCCACTTTCCAGAGATGCAGGAGCCCAACACAAAATCTTTCAGGTGCCTCAGTATCTAGCCACGTAACATAACAAATGCTTTCTGCCCATATGAGCCAGCCTTAGCAAAAGGAGAGCAATTCCACCCTCAGATGCTCCTCTTTGCCTTTGTCCTGGTCCAGCTTTTGTTCTGTGCAAGCTGTGCTTATAGCATCCAATGAGAACAGTTTTCATCCAGACCATTTTCTTGAGGGGAATGAATAGAAAGATGCAAACTGCCCTCCATGCTACCTGTGTGAGAATCAGGGTGGAAACTGGAAAGGGTCATTGATAAAATCAGGGATAACAGAAAGGTGGCCCTGTTTTGAATAGACCAGACAAGCAACCAGGGAGACTACCCAAGAATTCTCTGTGCAAAGCTGGACAAGTCATCATTTTCCTATGTGGTCTACAACTACAGGGCATCACGTGCAGATCTTAAGTCTGATACGTCTTTTTTGTTTGTTTTTAATTGAATTAGATGAGTACCCAGTGAATTCTGGCTAAAAATGTGAAGGAACCACATACACTTAGCAAACAGTTGTCAGAAGGTCTCCTACCAGGAACTCAATCAAAAGGCACTTAAAGAGTAGTAAGCATACCACAGGTAAAACACATATCAATAACATCTATTCTGTTTGACAGAGATTAAACCAATGAATGTCTACAATATGCTCAGCTGATAACATAGCTAAAGGTTTTCCCCTTTGGGAAACATCATACTAGAAGAATGACTTGCGAGAGTAGCAGAATTTTTTTCTACACTGACAAGGCTTTGAGAGGCCAACAGAAACACCTACTCCCCAGACACTGTTAAAAGACATTTGAGTTACCTTGGTCATGTTCCCTCCCTCCCACATCCTTCAAACCCCGTGGTAAAACTGCACAGCTTAAAACATTAATTTTGATAGGAAAGCTGCAAGTCGGTCTGCTCTCCATTCCCAAAAACTGAGGAAAAATACAGAAAGGGGGGGTAAAACTATTTTTCCACATGTATTCTCTGAATTATCAATGCAACTTACTGAAACACTTGCAGTACTTTCCAAACAAAGATAAATCTGTTGGGAAGAATTTCATCTAGGATGAAACTTTTCAACTGTCAAAATATGATTATCTGAACACAGACTACCATACCAGGAAATAATAAGAAACCTGAGATGTTAATAGATGCACTGATTATTAACACACACAGCTTATCAGAAATGCCAATCCATTTGAAGAGAAAAGCGCTATTCAAATATAGATACTCGACACCAGCTGTATCATCATTCTTTAGGTGGTTTTCATTCAACTCAGTGGACATCAAGTTAATCCCACAGGATGGTATCATTCACTTTTATTATAGCTACTGACCTCATTTTTCTGTGTTAGAGCTCTGCTGTAGTGTCATTACTAAATGTGGCAAGCAACAAATCACACTCTGTCAGCAGCCAGGGCCTGTCCTTTCTCTTTTCAAAGCTTTAATCCATTTCTGTATTTTTTTAAAGTCATGCTGCTTCAAAACAGCTGATCCAGATGGTGGCTATTCGCATTTCAACCTTCCCACATGGTGATGTGGCTCAAGAAAATAAAAACTGTTGCTACCTGCTGATGACCTACTTATCTCTTTAATTTGTTTCCTGCCATATTACAGAATCAACAATAGAGTTCATTGAACTCATCTTCCATACCTAACCACAGCAGTGTAACAAATACAAAATAAAATTAATTGAGGGAGGAGTGGAATGAGAGGAAGCAGCACGATTCAGGGGAGGCAGGAGGGAGCAATTCTCACCTCTATCATAATCTTCCGCTTCTATTGCTTTCTGCTGAAGCCTCTGAATCCATAATATCATGGATTTTACCTATGTATAGAGGAAAAAGTTATATAGAAGTTACATTTAAAAATCACTACTAATCCCTACATAATATAAATTTACAGAATTACTACTCCCTCACTAGAATGACCCAATTTTGAGAATTAAACCCCATATTTGTTAAGTGGACAGACCTACTTGGAAATCAGCTGAACTGCAGCCACTTGAGTCAAGAATGGCTTTAGTTCAAACATCTACAAGGGATAACAAACAGTTTTTCTTGAAAAGCAAAACAGACTGTGTGATCATAGGATATTTTTCACCCTTTCCCAAGTAAGGATTATTATAGGATTCTGTCAACCTAACATCTACTTCTGATCCCATCCTAACTCAATATTCTGTTCTTTAGCACACTTAACAATTTTTTGCCTATACAAGTTTTGCACAGAGCACATCCAGAATTTCTGTACGCAAAAAGAGAAATGTAGTATGAATATTTTGGGTCAAGAATATTCACATTAAGGCACAGAGAACTGTGCTCAAATGCAACCAATGAAGTTTAATTAAAATATAATTTAAGCTTATCTAGAAAAACACTGATGTTTCCATTTTCAGAAATGTCCATATTACAAGTGGGAGGAGTGGGAAAAAAACACCCTATACCACATAGAAAGTGCTTTTACACACCAAAGTTCTTACTAGGATACAGTTTTATTTCAAAAGCTGATGCTTCTTCGTAAAGAATCTACATCTTTTACCAAAATATTTCAGAATGGGAGGTATGCATCCAAAGGTATTAACAGTTTTTGTTGTTACAAGAATTTGGTTATAGGTATGTAGTCCTTTCCTCATTGCCCCCATGCCAGCCACAGTCTAGCACAGCTACAGTTATAAATTTGAGAAGTGTTTTCTTATTAAATTTACACTTGACCTGTACCAACAAGCCATTATCAGCACTGAGAGAGGTAAACCTGGAAAAAAGAATCAACATATATCCTCATAGCCCAAAGCCTGAAAGTGCTTGGGAAAGCAAGAAAATTCATACTTGAGGCACTCTGCACGTACAAAAACTTTGCTCCTTCCTAAAACATTTTTGTATTTAAATCTTTATAGTTAAACTCTAAATAGCATACAGAAAAACAGGTACAGCCATTTAACAACTTACTAGGGACCATTCAGTTGTCACATCAACACAATCAGTGCAAATCAGGCAAGACTTAAATTAATGGCATCTCTTACAAATATGGTAGTGAAGTGGATTGGTCAGAAAACATATATAAAAGGTACAGGCAGGAGGGGAAAAAAAAGCTAGATTAATAGCAGGATCTAGGATCCTCTGGAGGAAAAACAAAAGAAAAAACCAAACCACTGCACACTGCCCCTTTTCCTTGAGGTATTGGTTGTTGTTGTTTTTGTTTTGTTTTCAGTAGTATTGTTTTTCACATACAGAAACATCAATGTTTTTTCTCTGAGGCTGGTGAGGAACATATAACATGTAGAAGGAAGGCGCTGAATCTTCACCATAAGTCGTTTTCTGTATTTTATGCCATACTTTTGATAGAGTTCTAAAGAAGCTTGCAGTAGAAATGGTTCAAATGACACTTTTTTCATATATATGATATATAACAACCATTTACACTGACAATAGAGCACTGCTGCTTTTTGCACTGTTTATTCCATCATGCAGTCCCAATGGCAGGTCATTTAAAATCTGCTTGGGTACCACAATACAGCCATGCCCCTGGCTAACTGACTAATGCTGCAACAATCAAGTGCTTCTGTTTGCAGGCTAGAAAGACATTTGGAGCTCGACTACTGAAAGAGCTGCTTCAGATCAGAACGTCCTAAACCTGTACCAGGTGATGAGTACCCCTTCTTTTTTTCTTTTTCTTTTTATTAAAATGAGTGCAGAAGCAGCATAGTTTTAACAATTTTGGTACTGTCTCATTTTTCTGGCCAGAGTTGCCTTTGTTCCCTTCTGAAAAGTTTGAGAGTTGCTCATTATCATTGCAATAGGAAGGTGTTTCAAATTAAACACCCAGGACCAAGGGCAAAGACATCTGAAGGCACAATTCCCCAATTCTCCATTCAACGAATTAATGAATACAGAAATTAAAGATAGCAATGTTTCTTTGTGCCTATCAAATAAGCAGACTGAAAAGACAGAAAATGATTTTGTATTTTTATTATGTTATATATTCCCAGATTTGTAGAGAATTAATTTCCCAAGCCATCCCACACTATGGGAACATCGCCATTCCAAGCCTGAAGCCAAAAGGGTGGCTCCTTGGCAACGCATGTAAAGTCTGTATAAGTGTGCAAGAGAACTTAGTTTGTGTCCTACATGTATCCCCACGAAAAATAGGGATCAGAGAATGTTGTAAACGCGGGTCAGATGACACAGACAAAAAAGTAAGAATAATGTTTCTCAACCTACTGCCTTACCCAGATAGAAGGGCTGAGAAGAGCAACCCTACTCCCTTAGGTCTAAAGACAACACAGTGCATCTCAGTAGATAAACCTGTGCTAAGAAGTCACAAGAGCCTGCTTTCTGAAGGCTTTCCATTCAAGGGTTAGCACGGATAGCATGGGCAGAACTCGATCAGGTGCACCTTTCTATGTGTAAGGTACAAACATCCCAGGCATTGCTCCAGAGCACTCAGGGCACCAGTGAGAGGCTCAACAAGAACACCACCCACACTCAGTGGAATTTTAATAGTTTTAAAATTTATGAGATCCAGCATGTCCATACTAATTTCCAGATTACCACTTTCTGAGCACACAACAGAGCCAAAATTTGGCTCCTCACTGCACCTAGGCTCATAATGGCTTCTTTCTGATGCTCCTCTGCCAACCCAAAAATATCAAAGATTAGAAAAAAATCCTAGTGTACAATAAAAGGAATAACAGATCCTTTTTAAGGTTTCCCCACTCCCTTCCCACAAAGAATACAGTGAATGAGGCTACTTTTATACATGGAAAGTACACATTTGGGTATGCGCGCACACACCAAAAAAATGACTTCTGAATTAATAGCCCGTAACTCCTGTAAGGTGGTAGAAAAAAAAATGTTTGACTCCCAGCCTGAATTAGAGCAGGGAATGGAACCCCATCTGTCATCATGTGCAGAGTGTAATTGTGTATTAGTTTGAAAGCTACCTTCACACATGTGCCTTTGCCCTAGAAATCTTTGGCTAAATTTACACATTTTCAATTACAAAGTTCAGTGTCATTAAATCACAATGCTACAAGGAAAAAGGTGTTACCACCTTCAAGTTTTGTTCTACATATAATCCAATCTGCAGACAAAAAAGCCACCTGCGAAAGCAGTCCTTGCTGAATTCAGAAGTTGATGTATGACTTTAGAAATAGAAATAAGGATCATAGTCTCAGTAAGCCATAGAAGCCAATTACTGCAACTTCATCACTTTGTTGGGTTTCTCTTGTTTTGCTTCTTATAAAAAGAAAACACACGCAGGTTCCTTCATTTTTATCACACAGATACTGAAAGCTTCTACGAAAAAGTACTGTGAAACCTGTCAATATCCCAACACCCACATCAAATTAAGACATTGACATTATGAATATACATGTTTTGGGGGCCAAGAGGAGTAATCAAAGATGAATTGAGATTACAAACCTTTAATGTACTCCAGTTGCCAAGCTGGCAGTCCAGTAGTGCTGGTTCATACCTTTTTATTAAAGTATCCCAGTTTTGGTCACTGACAGTAAAACTACTTTCATAGCCTGAGGTAACAGAGGAACCAGCAGATGCCACATCTGAGGAATCTGTAGAATATGACAATGTTGCATCCGTATCAGAGAGAGAGACAGTCTCACAGTCCCGAAGTTTATCATTTGCTGTTGTCTCATTTTCAGACTTCAAATCCTCACTGAGCCTAGAGAAGCAACACAAAGCCCCTGCATGCTCCTGAGTTCTTGTTGTCTCTCCCGGTTCCTGCAGATCTCTGGCACTGCTGGGATGCAGAAGGACACTTGCCTTGATTTCAGCATCGCTTACTCCGGAGGCTGAGTTCAGAGAGAGCTGTATGAAGCTGAAACTCGAACAAAAACTATCACGTGGACCAACAGAACAAGAAACAGATTCCCTGTTTTGATATTCACAGTTATTATTCACTTCTGCCTGATCCAAGGCATGTATCTTTTGGGGCTCACTCACTTCAGTTCCGTGGTTCGTCTGCCGTGTACCACTTACAGTAGAGACACCTTTGCTTGTTGTTTCAGCAGGGTAAATCGATGCTACATTTTCTGACCATGTATTCTTGGAACATGAAAGATTTTTGCAACTTCCTGGCGTATTTACAGTAGTGCCCAACATTGTTACCCCATCAGCAAGAACTACAGCACTACTTGCAATTGAACTGCAGCCTAAGAACTCAATGTTATTTTTGTGTTGTCTGCAGAGAGAGAAGTCCTCCAGCTCTTCACAGTGCCTCTTGTCATGTTTGAACTCCTCTGGGCTGAAGGGCTTGCAGGCACCCAGGGACTGAAACTGGAGCTGTTGCTGAGCCTCTGGCCTCATGTATCCAGGTCTTTTTGCCAGTTTCTTTTTACGAAGAGAGCCTGAAGGCATTAAGTGCTCCAGACCATCTGGAGAGGGGTAAAAAAAATAAATAATTAAGTCAGTAGAGCATTTCTGCAGTTTCTTAAGGGTAATATATTGTAGCGTTCAAAAATAATTACCTCAGAATTTTCAGACAATGCATCGGTTTCCACTTTAACAAAACAAAGATGCTGCCTGTATTGCAGACAGAGGTGTTAAGGTGTTACCAGATAACTGTGTGCATTCACTCACTTTCTAAAGAGTTTACACCTACTTTTATGTGAACTCACTGGTACAACAGGACACAAACCCATGTACACTGAATCAGCAGCTTCCCTATTTGTAGCTGTGCTCTGCAACTCCTCATTCTCAGATCACTCACAGCACAGAAATTATTTAGTCTCACTGATACAGAACAATTTTCAGACATACAATCACATAGGGCCAAATCTGCATCAAAAACAAGGGAACAACACTAAGAAATTTTGCACATAACTTGTTTCTGCTCATGTCTAGTTCTGTGTTTTACTGACATAAGCATTTCAAATTCAGCTTCCAGAACAGCTGCAGCTCTTTAGCAGTCTATGGCTACGTATCTGTTATAGTAGTGAGATATTTTATAGATCTTCATTTACCATTCTACCTGTTGTCCAGATAATAAGAGTTAAGGTTTTGAATGCAGAACTCTCAGTCTGAGAAGGCTAACACCACCATATGGTTGCTAACATTATTGCAATATGTCACGTGAAAAGCTCTTCTACTCAACAGCTCAATTTCCCCATATATATACAATATACATAGATGAAAAGATAGATCAGCTGCTTTCAGACTGCAATAGAAAAAAATCAAGATAAAAAAACAAAGAGTACTGAAAGTGAAAGATTAAAATGTAGCACTGTGTTTTTGCTATCTTTATTTTAAATACATATAAATATTTTAAAATTAGTCAGCTATGCCAAGAGGCAAAAATAAAGATCACACGATGACTACTCCCAGCTTCTTAAGGATTTACTATTCATCAAAAGGTATTCCATTCTTCTATCTTGCACACAATCAGTGGAATACCAGCTCTGCCTGTCACCCATTCTGTATCACAAAAACATACTGAACTGCCTTATTTGCAAGACCAGCACTTCAAAGGAACCCAGTGACTAGCTGAATTATGCCCCTGATTAGCTGCCTTCTATTCATTGAAATTGAATCAACTGCCAGAATATCAGGTACCAGAATTATTCTGATCACTGACACGGTGGTATTCCAGAAGGCAATTTTTACAATTTTTTTTCATGAAATGTATTAAATATTCACCTCCAATCACAACCTTTTGTCAATTTTTATGTTGACAGACTTGCACATACTCTAAATACCTCAGCAGCTCCTAACAGAAGCCTTAGACATACCTCATTAGAAGGACACACTACACAAACATATAAGCACTCAACCTGAACCTTCCCAATAGGGTTTTTCCAGTATTCACTGTGTCTTCTCCAAGTAACCTTCAATGAAAGCAACTTGAACATATTCCACCTATTACAATAACAGCATCTCACTACGGAACTCCAGTTAAGTTTCTGTATTTTGCTTCCTACCACCAGAAACTAGGATAGACCAGCTGACTCACGCTCTCTCTTGTTAGAGGAAAAAACCTCCCAGAAGTCAGAAATAAAGAAGGTCATGGAGTCCATCAACCTGTCTAATATAAAAAGAGAGTGAAATGCTCTACTGGGAGTAATTTAATAGAAATTATAACAAATAGAAACCATTCTTGATGTAAGGGAACAAAAATTGAACAGAATGTTCTTCAGAATTTAATTCTTTTATATACAAAATAATGGTCAAAATTGGCCTTCGGCAGAAGAAATCCATCACGCAAAAATGTCATTCTAAGACTGGATATATTTTATCGCAGTTTACAAAGGCCAGTCACGGGGGGCCTTGTCTGTAAAAATAGAAGTTCATGGTTGAATTACAATCAATTTAAAATTGATCTCAGCAAATCACTATGAATTTCTAGGGCAAACAGATAATTACAGCTCTTTAAACACCACATTTAAACTATTCTAATGTAAGTTAAGTTTAAATTGTTAAATATTTGCACCATACTAACTAGATGCAATTCTAAAAACCATTTTAGTTCAACTGGTATGATTTCATTATCCTGAATTAGTCCACACAGTAGTAAGCCCCACACCTCCGCATTCCTCTTCGTGCAAGTAACTTTCTAGTCCAAGGTTTGCCATTCAACTCCTTTAAGGACTCCAGACCTGCCTTCTGGCAAGCCCACCAGCACAAGCCCCTCACCTGGCTACTGCACAGCAGCCAAAACGGCACCAAGATCACTCCCATAGCCCAGCAGAGGTCTGCTGAGGCAGCCTGAGCTGCTGACTAGCCCCACACAAGAGGCAAAAACCAAAGGGCTCCATGAGACGTATTCCAGCAGACCCCAAGGTCTATCTCACCCAGAGGAAAGGGAAGGAAGAGGAAACTGCAGGCAAAGCCTGGCCACCAGCTAGAGAGCACCTCCGTGCCCTCAGCCATCATGAAATCCAGGTAGGATATTGCTAGAGCTTTGGGCATACTGTTTTCATACCCGTCATCCTTCTATTGTATCCCTTGATGTGAAGTTTAGAATCACTTCGGTTGTTTATCATCACATATCTGGAATTTAGTTACACAGAGTTTGTCAGCCTTCTAAATTACAAGGTCTGCTCTGAAAGTAACGCCTCCTATTTTATGACTTTGGCCTAAAACGAGAGGCAGATAATGTTGTTGGTACAGCAGTAGGGGTTGAAACTTCTCATCAGTGTTCCATAACATTTTGTTGCCATGAGACAGATGGCAGCAGGAGGGCAGTCTGACAAAACAGCATCTGACATGGAAGTGTGGATGAAGCACAGGTGTGCCATTGAATTCCTCCATGTGGAAAAAGTGGTACCCACTGATCTTCATCAATGCTTGCTGAACATTTATGGAGACCAAATAGCGGATGTGAGCACAGGGAAGCAGTGGGTTTCAGCAGTGGGGACAGTGACAGTGGGTCATCTCTGCTCGTGCAAATTTGTAAGAGCATGGCATGCAGGCTTTTGTTCATTACTGGTGAAAATGCACAGCTAACGGTGGTGACTGTGTTGAAAAATAGTGTTTTAAAGCTGAGAATCTGCTCAAATAGTGTCACTGTGCTCTTTGTAGATGTTGCAGTTTCCATGGAAATAAAGAGAAGGCATTACTTTTGGAGCAGTCCACGTATATCTTACGTCCTGACAAAGAAACTACAGTGAAACAATTCAGATAGCTTGTTCAAGTGACAGGTCTCACTTTTCTCAGAGTTCCCTCAGTTTTGTTTCAAGCACCTCAAATAGCAGATAAGCCCCTGGCAAGTAACTACCAAACAATCAGAATTGCACCTTGAAACACTATGAAAGCAATGGAAGATGATTCAGAATTATGTAACACTATAGTGTTATGCCTTGTATGAGATACTTAGGGGAAAAAAAACACAAAGAAAAGTCTTCCAATTGTAATATTACAAATCAGCTTTTAAAATGCGTGCTACAAATCTAGAAGATGCAACGTATATTTTCCATTCAAATGTCCTACCATGGGCAAGCGGCTTCAAATCCTAACTATGAAGGCTCAGAGAAGAATCTATTTGATTTTATCAGATGTTTCATCATAGCAAAGCTTTCCCAGTGAGTAGTAACTCAGAGCCAGAACACAGAAAGAACATGTTCCAACACTGCAAAGCAACTCATATGCAGCAATGCTGCTCAAGTCACATTTGAGACAGTAAGATGAAGCAGGAAAGGGGAAGCCAAAGAGCATTTACCACTGATGGAAGATCACATTCTCTTACACTCAACCTGATGCTAAAGCACAGCAGGACAGTTATCTATCATGAGGCTCCATTTTCAGCCACAAAATCCACACTTCAGTTTTCTGACCAAATGCTCTAATAACATCTATAGGTGGAATGTCATGAGAATGTGAAAAATTCTTACAAAATCCACTGGGGCTTTAAAGATCAGTACAGAGATGCAGTATTTCGCAAAACCACTCTGCCCTTTCTTTAAACCAGTAACTCAGAATGCCTGCAAGATCACTAAGTTCTCCCCAAAAATAAATGAGAAATTATACGTGCAGTTTTAAGAACAGCTCAACTATTCACACACACCTACGTTACACTGTTGATGTCTATTAAAATAACAAATTCAGCTCTAGAACATTTGTGGGTGGCAGCCATGATGTCTGAGGAAAGATGCTTGGTCATATTCAAAGCCAGATATCAAAGCACAGCTCCAATCAAATTCTATAGTGCTGCTTCTGTTGAGGAAGCCTTAAAAACCTGTGTTACACTGTATGCAAAACGAGATGAAAATATTTATTATTTACAAAGATACACACAAGCTTAACCTTTCTCAAAGTTTAATCAATCTGACATTACAGTAACCATTATTATGGATCAATTCTTCAGTCATGAAAATACAACAAAATGTGCTGCGATTTCTAATTAGCTAAATTTTGAGTTGTCTGGTGAATTTCAAAACATGCCACAAAATACTCAAAATAAGGTGGCATCAATCTCAACACAGCCTGTTTCAAAAATAAACCATTACAGTACAAATCTGCTTTTAAACAAAGTTACCTTTGAACATAAGTGTTTTATAACTAATAAAATGTGAATGTCTCATCCAGATTTTTCACCTAATTATGGAATATTAGCTATACCTTGATTTATCTAGCACTTCATAAAGTGTATCTATAGAAGACAAGCAATGGCTGAGCTACATACAAATGATTCCCCCACCAAAGGCTCCTGCAATTTATAAGATCACATGCTGAGATAAGTTATTCAGCTGCTAAATTTCCAACATGTCATGTATGAAATACACTCTGAAGTCATTAAGTGCTTGTTAGTTGTTATTCTTCATTAAAAATACTTCAAAGACATTTTAGATGCAAGAGTGGTCTTCCTTAGCCAGTGTTTAAATAAACTTATTTTTATTGATACACTCTCATAATGCACATCATTGAGCTGTTATATTAAGGAGGTAAGTGGCTTGAATGTAAAAATTCATCCTAAGCCATTTGAGGAAATTGCAACACTTCTCTCTAGAGTAATGACCTCAGTTGTTGATACCAGCTCTAATATGCCTATCAAGTTTTTTTCTCCTCTTAAAAGTGTTTTAAACCTGGTTTTGCCTTGTTAACTCTAAGGAAAAATAAAAGATGTATTAAGAAGTGTGCTCTTAAATATCATAACATTCCCAATGTTAGTAAAAAACACTTATTTATTCATAGAAGCATAAGAGAAACACCTCTTTCCTTAATCACATACCACAGTTGTGTTTTATACTGCTAACATCTTAAAATGCAAGCACACGTCTGCATCCATCACTATTCAGCAGTGCATTGATTATGCATACAAGCAGGCTTTTTTCCTCAAGCAAGTGCCTCATCTATGCACCTGGATAAGAAAAAAAAACTAGAAATACGCATTTCTGACCCTTTTAAATTTAAAAAGGCAATAACTGCCCAGTCCGTGAAAGCATGCAGTGCACTATGAAGGTCTATTTGATAACTAATCAACACCCTATGGCTGGCCATCCCATGCTTGGCTATTACAGAAAAATTGCATTCTTCCAAGTTAAAGGTAAATTACCCCTTGTAACCTCACCACTGCAGCCCTACAAGGAAACTCATTTTGTTGGTCAGTAGAACAAGTGGCTGAATACACTAAGGAGCAACCAGGTGACTCCTTGCTGCCTCAGCAAAGCGGGACCATTTACATAGCACAATACCTCTGAAAAATTACATTTGTCCTTTGCTCAAAACTGAGGTTTCTGCTTTGTTTTTTCTTTGTTTTCATGCAGTCAGCTACTGTTAAAAAGTCACAAGCAAAATAAATAAACGCATCTCTGGCTGACAGCTTCAGCCCAGCCAGTCTCCAAACCTCTTTACGCAGCTCGCTCATGCTCCAACCCACTGCCATAGACCTAGGCTAGTTTGAACTGCCCAAGTCACATACACAGCCACACAACACAACAGTTACTTGCCAAGCCTTCCCAGCCACAGCTGAGCCTACCTCAGCTTTGCAGTACTTTTAGCAGCCCACCCCATGGATGACCAACACAGGTGAGGGCACAGGTGGGCCTGGGAACACAAGTACCAGCACTAGATGCCTTCAGCACAGGCAGTAACAGAAGGCACTTAACTTCCCCAGAAATACCCAGCCCCAATCTGTTTCAAGTCTGCCAACGTTATTCTTTACTTATAGTTAAATGATTGAGAGTAATTTTCCCACTTTTTGAAAAGGCAGAAGGATACAGAAGTTGCAAGTTTGCAGAGAAGGAACACAAAAGAAGAAGTGCTTATTCCAAGATGTTGTAAAGTTCTTTGGTTTGTTGTGTTTTTTGGGGTTTTTTTTGGTTGGTTTGCTTTTTATTATTATTTTAAAGGTTTGTGGCTGTTTTTCTTTTTGGGAAGAAAAAAAAGCACATTTGCAATTTCAACGCAAAAGTCTTTAGCAGCAGCTCATGCAAATGTCTCAAACGGAGAGAATGCTCTTATTCTTTCAGTCAGGACCTGGAAACCTTTCAACATGACACAGAAATAAGGGAGAAAGGATTTTGTGTGAAGTCCACAAGAAGAAATTTAAGTTTGCCTAGGTCCTAAATTAATGTGTCAACAATGCTTAATGGGTTTGCAGTCATATCCCATAAAAGTATTTCACCAAACATGTATGTAATTATCAAATTGGTACACAGCAGTCCTTTTCAAGAATGGTCTATTTAACACACCACACTTCTCTTTCATCACTCTGTCTACTGAGTGATAGCGTAGATTCCCACTACTTCTGCTCAGTCAGATCAGCCACAGCAAGACTCTAATATAAAACACATCGGGGTGAGGGAGAGAGAGAAGTGTGAGAGCACATTGACAGCAGTCAATTTCTAATTCAAGCACAGTTTGAGTGCTCCATCTTGGAGATTTGAATTTTTAATTTCACCAAGAGAAAGCAGGTTCCAAATTAAGCATCTGATGCGCAGCCAGTATGAAAGCAGAATTGAGTTTACTGAAATAGAAAGTAATTTGCTCTTAACAGCTCAGTAGTCATCACATATAATGAAAATAAAACAACATGGCAGTTCCTATATTGTCAAGGATGAGAAGTCAGTATGCTTTTAACTTCACAATTCAATACCAAAATCCCAGGACAAATGCTCCTCCCCTGCCTGCTGTAGGAAGTTTGCCTCCCAGCCCCAGCCAGGCTGTCAGGACCCAATGTCAGTGCCGTCTAGACAACAATGGAAGCAAAGGGAAGTTTCAGACATCAGGATAGCTGAGAAATAACGTCACACAGAATACACAGCACCCTCAGGATGCAGTCTGAGCACAAGATACTGCAGTCTGTATACACAGTTGACTTTTGGAGTAATAGCGATGCACGGGTCACAGAGCTCAGCTGCAGTAGGAAGCATGTGAACACACAGCAACATTCTCTCATCCTGCTCCCCTCAGAATATAATCTCAGAACCTTGCACAGATCCCTGCAACGCTTTCTGCTCACACAACACTTGCATATTCAAGTACTTTCTTTGCAACAGCAGCTGTGCAGTTTGTGCTTTTGTGCACTGACAAGAAATAACCACTCTGAGCGGTGAGATGAAGCTGAACTCCCCAGGTACAGACTACAGCGCTGCTCTCCTGTCCTCCACAGCCACACAGACAACTGCAGTTAATGCAAGCCCTAGCTAAAGGCCAGCAGGTTATTCATCAATATTGTATTTCAGTTGTTAGAAACCAGCAAGGGGTCAAGCGTGGGTTCCTTGAGAGACCAGTGCTGTTAGGAGAGAAGGATGCACGCAATATCCCTCCCAAGGACTTCCACAGGAATACTGCTTGACCTTTACAACCCTCATTTGAGGCTGCAGGCAGACAAAATGGAAGCTGGAAGTTTTCTTTATTGGGTTTGAGAACACAAAAATGAAGATATTGGCTATATCCTTTTCCTCTAGAGTGGAGGAGAAAAGTGAAGGTGAAATCTGGGATTGTGTTAAGAATGAGCCACAGAAGAAGTACTATAACTAACACTGCTGAATCTGCAGCAGAATACCAACCATAAGCATACAACACACAGCTGAGAAATCACAGCTTCTTTTGAATAAGGTGAGACAGAAGACACTCAGCCTTAAGTCAGGTATCTCAAAAAAAAAAAAAAAAAGTCATGAAAGAGTATAGTTTCTCTGTATAAAGAAAATCCACTGAGCCGCAGGAAAAATGACACCTTCCCTCCCACTCTGACAACATACAACTGATTTATGTTGCTATTCTTGTGATATCAACAGCAGCTCACATTTAAGGAAGAAAATTGTAACACAGAGAAAAAGAGGAGAAGAGTAATACACCACCAAAAAGCCACATTGAAACCATGAAAAGCGGTCAAAGCTCTGTACAGCCACAAGTCCAATATCTAGACATTGTTACAGCTGTTATCAAGACCCTCTTTCATTTAAACAAACATGCCCCAACATACATTTCCTAGCAGTTAGCATACATTTCCCAGACAAGGAGAGCAATGTCTCCTTGGTGGTACCAAACAGCTATGCCACAAAGCCACAACCCAAGTCCAAAGGTAAATGTTCAGTGTTTCTGCAAAAAGTAAGAGGGATATATTTTAGCAGATGGGGCAACGCTATGGCACTCAACCTTGGGTTCAGAAGAAAGGGCAGAAGGGTACAGGCAAGCCAAGAAGGCATCCAGCAGCCTTGGACAGCGAGCAGCCCATAACTTACTCAGGCAAGAGCTCTGGCCCTGCAGACTAAACTTAATACAGCAAACTCTCATCACCTGAGATTCCTATTACAACACTGGAACACTGCCTGGGTAAAGGACTTCTGCAGTAACAACACATGCATTCTGTATGACTGCTTGCTCAGGAAAGTCACCTCTAATCAGGAGCTGAGAGCCACCTCACCTGTGTCACATCACATCCAGAGAACAAGGCTTCTCAGCAGACCTGAAATCCTGTCCTCACACAGATTCCAAAGTCGGGACTACTAGAAGCAAATGAGGATTAGTGCATACAGTCAGGTGGCAGTCATCCAGACCCCCTGCTGAGGGGAGATGTGATCAACACTGACAGCTCTGCTTTGATTCTTTCACTTGTTGTGCCTTCATCTGACTCTGCCAACACCAATGCTATCTACAATTTTTCTACTGCTCCCACCAAACCCAGCCTCCCTTTCCACCAGCTTCCATTGCATTTCTCTTCTTAATCCCCAATTAGTTCTCACAAATCTGCTCATTCCTCTTACAGCAAGCAGGAAAGACATTTGAACCAGAAACTTTCCCAAAACTGGATCTGACCTAACACTGCACAGGTCACGTTTACACACTATATAGTCCAGGGTGAAGGCCCTCCACAAAGCTACCAGTGTTCACAGCCACAGATTCCCCTGTGCCATTGCTCAATACCAACTCTTCAGTCCTTTCCTGCTTCTCTCTGCCAAAACCCCCATATGCACAAGTCCCCTGTCAGCACACCCATCATAACAACAAACAAGTATGCCTCAAATTACCTCAAAAAATCCCCCCTGCACAACATTCCTGAACTCTCAGCCCCTCCATACCACCCCATCCCTTCCTAAGTGAAGAGACCTCCTACTTCACTTGCCCCACTGGCACAGCTAATAAGTTTCCAGGCTTCTCCAAGCCCATTTAAAAGCAGCCCCATCCCACATCAGCTGTGCCCACTGATTTCATTTTTGCCCCCAGGTGTGCAGCATTTTTGGCTGCAAGGACTCAGCAAGTCCGAAGGGCTCCTGTTACTTCTTCCACATAAACTCAATTCCACTTTAAGGGTACAATGGCTCCATTCATCCCACTGGAGATCATCTCTATGAAAACACTATTTTAAGAGCTTCTTTCTCAAGACAGTAAATCGCTGCTATTCACATCTAGGAAATCAAGACAATTACTTGCCACAATTTACTCTGACATTCTCCCTGGGCTGACATTAGCCAATAATACAGGTTGTATTTATTAATGTTCAACAAAACCATAGATTTTTGCCAGAGGTTTAATAAAAAAAACCCACCTTCTGTCACAAGTTATTTGTAACTCCTTCCCTAAGCATTCCTACCTAAGTACAAGGCTGCAGGCTATGCCACCTTTCATTGAACCCTACCTGTCTGCTCTTGTTACCCAAGAAAGTTAAAGAACAGTACTTCTCTTCAAAGAAATCGTGGCCTTTCATGAGATGGCTTGCAGATGTTTCCTGGGCACTAAGGGCCCTGTGTGATACTGAAATGAAACAAAATCTTAGGTAAAATACTTAAAGTTTAAAAAAAAACAAAAAACACAACACTCAGACTGACCCTTGGAAAATATCCTCTACACAAAGGAAGTTTGGTTTGAGCAAGCTAATGAAACAGTCTTTCATGTCAATATATTCTCAGTTCAATATAGCATTTTAAATGGAGTAAAAAGTGCTGACTGTAACATATGGTGCTAAGCACACACACCTGAAAAGATCATCCTGAGTATCAAAATGCTTAGCCAACAAAAAAGAACCAAAAACTCTGAGTGCCATTCAAATCATCTTCCAGAGTTACCATAGGTCATGCACGTAACTATTTCTAATATTTTTTCTTGAATCTATTGCATGCTTTAAAAAACATGAATTCAGAATCTAGGATTGTCGGGGTCCCCCATAAGGTAACTGGCAGTGGCCCATCCCACCCGGTGGGCAGAGTACTTTTGTTACATAGCACTTTTGCACACAATATCCCTGTTATTAGAAAGTAGCAGACAGCACTGCTGCAGCTCCCTCTTCAAGAGAAGTTTGGCATTTTTAGTGACACTTGATCCCCCCAGTCCCGAGGTACAGCAGTAATCTGATGCATTGGTTTGTGGTTAAAACAGACTACAAGTGAGCCACGCCACAAGAGCTAATGACTTGCACAGGATTCCTAAAAGAGCAGTAGGAAAAAAAAGTCATTATATAAATACACATAAGGTTTTGCGCCTTTAGGATTCCTTTCTCTATTGAAAAGACTGGACCTGTGAAAAACAACATTTAGACGGAATCTTAGTATTCTCAAAACTCAAACACTGGAGCCACAGATCTCCCCAAGGCAGATCCTGCCAATTATGTTATTTTAAGTGGGAGTTTCATTAGAAAATTCAGGTTTAACATAACATTTCACCACAAATTTGAAAGAAGTACTAGCATCCTATTTAAATAACTCCTTGGCTTACCTATAATACAATTTGAGCTCGCCTACATTTCTGTGTTCTGAACTCAGCAGGTTTATACTAATCCACAGAGCTGATACTGGAGAGCATATTTATTTATAAAATACCCATGTCAAGTCAGTCCAGAAGGACAGTTTATTGGAAGAATAGGTTCACTGATTGGCTCCTATAATTCCCAAGTGAAACAGTTCCACCTTTAAGCTGGAAGCCTTTTAAATCCCATACTGACTAGAGAAGGGACAACTCAAAGGATTTTGAAGTGATTTGCAAAAGCTCTGCAACCTAAAATCATCCTCTCCCTCCAGCCCTTAGAGAGCAGGAACATGAGTGAGCGAGCTGCAGGAACAGCCTACAAAAAGAGAGAGGTGACAACAAGGCTGTGAGAGATACTGAGAAGATACATGGATTTTCATTTCTGTACAATAAAAGTGTCATAGCATGTTACTGAACAAAAACATATGAAACGTCTTAAATTTATATTACTTTAAATTCTGAGTCATAAGCAAGGACTTCTGTAACAGAGAAATCATGAAGACAGAACTAAGGACATCTTTAAGGTTAGAATGCCCTCTTTGGGTATAAGGATATACTTGCAGCAATTTTCATCAAATACAGTTGCTGTTTTATGCCACAGGGAGGAAAGCAAATAAAAGAATGCTAAGTGTTCTACTCTAAAACTTTTAATTAGATTGTAAGTGAAGTCTGATTCCATTTTCTAGCAGTAATGTTCCCAAGATGCTAGGTACATACAGTGAGGTTAAGACCAATCCAGCATGTCGTGGGAAGGCAAGAAACAGAGAAAAGTGGAAAGAAGAGAGCTTCAGACTTGATATGAAGAAAAGCTCCTTCACCTTGAGGGAAGACAAGCAGTGGAGGAAGTGACCAGGCAGGTTGTGCAGCACTTGGAGCTATGCATGGCCCAGCAGGATGAAGCTCAGAGCAACCTGCTCCAGACTCTGCCAACTCTGCTATGTGTAGGACCGTCGGGTCCCTCCTAGCCCTCCAACTCAAGCTATCCCATGGTATACAACCAAGCTTTAAATATATATACCATATTCCACTGTGTGTTCTCTATACACAACAGAAGTTCAAGTGTATGATCCATGACAAGACATCCAACTCTGAAAGAAAGTAATTTAGCTGATCTAACTTCACAAAGGAATCATAAGGAAGCTAGTAAACAATAGATTTGGCACATCCTGGAAGACGGAAACAGCTGGCTTTCTATCAACAAAATTAAGAATAAAGTTCATTACTTGAAGTAAATATGTTCTCAAAAAAAAAAAAAAAATAGCTTTCAACACACACATACATACACACATGCAGAAATCACAAGCTTCAGTGACAGTCAGTGCCGTAAGCAAGACACACACAGTAAGGCATAACAACATAAAAAGTCCTATTGTTCCAAAGCAGCAGACCTTTAGTAGTTCACTGGTGATTAAATGATGTTCATGAGCATCACTTAAATGTCACTTTGATCTACTGCAGTTATTTCACAAAATGTTTATTTCCAAGGTTTCTTTATTGGCTGAATAACCATTGGAAAGCATTTCTCTCAAGGCATTATTCAGCTTGCTATCATAAAAATTATTCTCATACCTTTTCCTAGGCTGCTTTTCAATTGGAGGACAACAGGGGACCATCTGCTAAAGGCACCTCTTAGAACACTGTGTTCTGAGTGCACAGAACATTCATGCTGGCTTTTCAATATTAAAAACACAGCTACTGTACCTTTGCTATGGCCACAGAGTTCCAACTTAATGCACAGACAAAGCACACAGTTTCACTAAGACCTGGCAATACAGAAAGCAGTCATACTTATAACGAGTGTGTGCAGACCCATTTGAGAAGTCCAAGCTCTCGCCCGGGACTCCGACGCTACTCCATGCTCACCAGAAACATAGCTGTGCACCTTTATCATTAGTCAGAACAAAGGTAAGTTATCTTTAAATGATAATAAATCAATTCAGAAAGTGAATGGCATCAATATACACAGCCTATAGAACTCAGCAATGATAGAAAAACCTAACCATCCATTCCGCAACAGATAAACAAAAGGAACTGACAAGAACAGGGCACAATTCACAAAGTGTGATGAGAAGTTCCATAGATTGTCTTTTCTGGAATGGGAATACTGGTTATAAACCCACAGTCCTACCACACACACACAAAAAAAGCAATAACAAACACAATTCTGAGTAAGTAAGCATCTTATGAATTATGTACTAAGGACACATAGAGAACACCTCTCAGCTGATATGAAACGGTTTTTCACTTGGTCTCAGAGCAGACAATCTCATGGAAAATTCTGCTATTGACAAAACTAGCAACACAATCAGGAAAATCCCCTGCTGCCTGCTAAAAGAACAGATACGCAACTATTAGTGCTCACCACATACAAAGTGAGAAGTGAGAGCTAGCCTTTGCTTACCTTGCAGCAACCTGAGACCACCTGACAAAGATGATTTTCCTCCTCCTGTCCTCATTTGCTCAGGAAGCCTGCAAGCAGCTTTTCCCACTGCTCATTAGCTGAGCAGCCTTCTCCCAGCCAAGTCTATACAAGACTCAGGCAGACCGCAAACGTGAATACTACAGCAGCAGTCTCAGCACAACCACGTTCAGATTTCCCAGGGAAAGGAAATGCAATACCTGTTGATTATTAACGAGTTTGACATGAAAAAGCAAAACCACACTGAGGAACAGCTGCGCTGGTGCTGCACTCCATGCGACGGCAGCCAGGAGTTTTCTCACACAGTTTCAACAAGGGTTTCTCAGGATTTTCACTGCTCTAAGCAAACAGAAATGCACTATTCTCCTAAGCAAGGAATCTGGCAGGACAGCAGTGTAAAACAGCACCAAACTGAGCAGCTGTCTGTCCCACTCTCCTGAGGCTGGCATGCCTATCGCTTTCATGAGAGGAGCAGGACTCACGGACCCACAGCTCAGCTCCCACAGATCACAGCTTGAAGCATCGGTGCAGACACAGAGGGCAATGCACTGCTCTACGAACAGGAAGAGCCAACCCCCAGTTCTGAAGCAGCTGTTCAGCCCACTACTCCACATCCCCCGGTCTCTACGGGTCTGCAACAGGAAGAGCGCCTCAGCCTAGCGACCAGGCCTTCCCTTCCTGGGCTCTCTGGAGACCTTACAGTCTTCCAAAACTAAAACAAAAGACTCTAAGAATGCTCAAAACACTTTTCAGACCCAAAGGCATGACTAACAATAAATCCAGAAGTGAGGCCAGCTAAATGAGCTGAGCTAGAGACTACCCTGCTCACCCCATCAATCACTGAGGTCATGAAGCCACTGTCAAACTTCATTATACACAGGCACATTGAAAACATCCCTACCATTTGACTCTACTTTTCCATTAATATTACTATATGGAATTTAGCAAGGTTTTCAAAAGCTACACCAATGTCACATGCCTCATCTTGTACTAATACGGAGACCTGCAGAACAATTCAGAGTATCTAATTATTCCAATTCCCATTTCTTGTTTTGTCCATGGATACCAACCCTTCCATTCTTACTCAGTTTTACAATACTCACCATCAACCTCTTGACTTTTCACTCCATGGGTTGCCTCAGAGTTGCTCCACTAAGAGATTTTCCTCCATAATGGTTTCCTGCCCTGATGACCCTAACAAAGAAAACTCTCAGCCAGAGCCCGCTAAATCCCATTCCACTGCCATTGCACATAGCAGGGAAAGGTGGAAGAGAATTTCACATACATGACATTTATTCTATTCTTAGGTTGAGGCAGCCACTTCTCCCATGTAGTTCTTTTACATGAAGATTTTATCATCTTAGCATATACACACACCTTGCTCAGCAAGTTGCTGTCTCATCTGCAGTTCTGACTTGTGTACTGTTTGATACTATCTATAAATGCAGATAACACATGTCTTTGAAATGAAGGGAGATAGGTAAGTTCTATCAAGAAAATGCATTTTCCATCTCTAATCCTGATTACACAACAGCTTATGTAGTAAATATTTGCTTTCTCAGTGTAAAATCCAAATGTTTTTGCACTTGGTGCTGCTACAAATAAGCACACTGAGAGAAGGCAAAAAGAGCTGAGTAACCAGATACACTACTTTGACATCAAGGGAAAATAAGCTTATTTGTAAGACAGCAAGAAAGGTAGGAAAGGGAGGGGGGGGGAGTGGGAAAGAATAGAAAGTACCACCAATTAGATATATTACTAATAGAAACCCAGTTGTCTAATGTATCATATTGAGATAATAAGAGATGTGTGTGCTGGGAGGAAGCGGGGCTGTTAGGTGAAGGAGAATCTGAGATAAAGACTACAGTATTGTACAGCATGCAGATGTGGCACATCACACAAAGGGGAGACAGAATCCAAATTCTGCGTGCCCCAAAGGAATCATGCTGAACAAAGGAACCGTGCTTCAGGCAAGCACATGATCTCACCACTCTGTCTGTAGACTTCAGATTAGTCATTAAGCCACTTTACATTTGCAGCATCAATAAACAGGGAAATAACTCCACATCAATAGCTGATTCAGTTTTCATATGGCAAACTCACGTTTAGCAAACAAAGAATGTCAACAGTTAATCTCAGCTCCCATTACATAGCATCCGTGACTGGGAGGCTGGGTGAAGAAACATCTCTCCCTGAAAGCATTTTTCAGGTGAGCAATTAATGCAACCTGTGCCTATACTATAAAACAGAGCACAAATTGCACTGTTAAACTGTTAATGTTACGCTGAATTAAGTAAACACCTCCAAACAAGGATACTACAGAACTTCACACGGGCACTGTAGCCTTTGTTCAGTACCAGAGGGCCAAGTTTTTCCTGTGTGACTGCTGATTTACAAAGGACACATTCATCCCTCACACATAAGGGTTTTGCAGCAGTTTTCCTCCAAGAACATTGAATAGTATTACAACATACTCCAGGCTCAATCCTAATCTAAGTGACACAGCAAGAAAGGGCTGCTCTCTGGAAAGAGATGCAACAGCGCTAAGGATGAACTCAGAAATCTCTATGGCAACTCCACAGGTTCCTCCCTGTTTACCTTTGGGCCCGGTACTCCAAAGGAAGTAAGAAAAGCTGTTGTCACAGGAGTTGTTAATATGTATTACATCCAAAAGCAGGAAAGGCTGCAGACTGTCTGCCACTCAATTGGGAAGAATATTTGATCAAGGAAACCAAACGCCAAAATGAAAAAATCATAATTCCTGATGAGCACTCAGGGTGTGCCACACACTCCAGTAGATCTTGATTGAGAGGTCAGGTGGTTCGGGAGCTATGGGAGGCCCAAGTTATGGTAAGCAAAAAAAACCTACCCGAGTGTGCCTAATTTGTGAACTAAGTCAGAATTAACCTTTAGGGTGCTCTGCTTTTGTGAGTACAAAACATTGTTTGCAGTGCTTCCCGTCCTTCTGTTCATTACAATTAATTCATACTGGTGCTAATAAATCCTCTTTTCTTGCACGACCCCACTACAATTCCAGAAGCAGCGTCTTAGGCCCAAACTTTTTGACTTCATTTTGCTGAAGGGAACAAAGGCTGATTTATCTGGATTTAAAGACGGAGGAAGCCAGTGGCAGTACAGTGCTTGCCTGTGACCACACTTCAGAGTGCTGTGCTGCTGCATAAGTCAGTAGTACAGTGTATGCTAGTAGGTTATTTTCACTGGCCAATCTAAAAGAACTATACCAAAAATTGATAAGTTTAATAGCGCCAGGAAGCAAGAAAAAGACACAAATGTTCTGTACATTTGATATTAAGACACATCCCTTTACATCCCCTGGTCCCACTTTCTAGGGGATCGCATACCTCTAAACTCAGCTATTTTTCTTTTTAAACCACATATTTAAACACCCTTCTTCTTAGTTTCAAAAGTGCCTAAAAATCTTATCAATAGGAAATGATGTTCTAGAACTTTGACAGTAACACCACTGTCAATCTCTTCCCAAAAGAAACCACAACTTTGATTTCGGCGATAATATGGGGGAACACTAATACAAGATAACTAACTGGACTTGGAAATTACACAACACAAAAGTGAATAAAGAGGAACTTTTCTCCCACTTTCACGAGTTACTGCAAGGCCAATTGCAAATTAGCAAGTAAATGAACAAATATAAAAGGACAAAAACAGAGATAATGTGTCTCAGGGTACTTTGTGCATCTCTTTCAAAACTCTACTTTACTTTTAATTGCCAGCAGTGCTTGCCGGTATATGCTCAGTAATATGCGTAGAAAAGCTTTTATTATAAAGGCACTTCACCACAGAGTTCTTAAAGCACTATTCAGAAGCACAGCAAAAAGTTACTCAACCACTTGTACACAGAGATTAGTGTGGATTACCCAAACATGAATGAGCTGCTCTCCATTGACATGTTGGCAAGGACAACTCGAATGTTTGCAGGAAGTTTTGCTTCGGAGTACTGTGCATCCAAAAAAGCCAGAAAGGCACCTGATGTGCTTGGTGTGCGCTGTGCCTTCCCTCCTGAACTATCTTGAGAAGGGTGAGCTATTTTTTGGTGTTACCTACAGTTCCAGCCCTTCACCAGCACCACTGTCAGAGATGACTCGTGCTCAGGCTGACAGCTGCATGATGGAGGGGAGAGCAGCTCACCTGCCCCGCCAGCCACAGCCATTCAGTGCTCATTTATGCAAGGACTGACACACGAACTTGGCTTTCTCTCATGAAAATGGCAGCTTCCTTTTTAAACCAAGTTTGGAGATACCAGACTGCTGACTTCTAAGAGTACGTCTACTTCCCTTACAGCAGTTGGTTATGTAGATGTATATATACATACACACTCACTTATATACACAAACACATATATGTATGCATATATACATACACACATACAAATCACATACATTTATGTAGTAATATAATTGCTTCCACGCTAGCAGAGGTGGAATCATAGGAATTTTGGGGTTAAAACGAGAAGGAAAAACAAAAAACAAAAAACAAAAAAAAAAAAACAAAAAAAAAAAAAAGTGTTATTTCAGCTTTATAACAAAGTTTCCTAGGCAACACCGTGCTAACCCTCGCCAAGACAAAACCTCCAGGGAGTGGAAACTAAGAAAGCAAAGCGAACTTGAAACTAAGAAGCAAGCAACGAGTCTTTGTATCTAACTCCTCCGCACCCGACCGTCCGCGCTGAGCGTCCCAAAGCCGCCCTTCCCACCCGAAATTCGGATTCCACTCGGAGGGGGCGGGAGTAGCACTCAGAGCTCCTCCGGCCGCGAAGAGAGCCGCTGCGGGACGGCACGGGCCCCGTTACAGCTCCGCCGCGCTCACGGGGCCCCTCCCGGCCCCCTCCGAGGCGCTGGGCAGCCCCGCAGCCCCCGGCCCCGCTCACCTGGGCCGGCTGCCTCCCTCCCGCTGCCACCGCCGCGGCGCCGCCTGTCGGTGCAGCCCGAACGGGGCTGCGGCCGCCACATCCCGCCCCCGGCGAGACGAAGCGGCTCCCCCCGGGCACGTCGAGCGGGGCGGAAAGCGGCGGCCCCGGCCACTCCCCCGGCGGCTCGGAGCCACGGGGCGCGGCCCGCCCGGCGACACCCGCTGCCCCTCCTCCGGGCCGGCCTCCTGCGAGCCGTGGGCAGCCCCGGGCGGCTGCGTGTCCCCGGGCCTGCAGCGCACAGGCGTTAGCAGGGGGAGATAGGGGCTGTGGCCCGAAGCCCCGACTGCAACAAGCTGAAGGGCTGCTGCTGCACACGCCCAGAGGCATTCGGCCTCCTCCCCGTGCCCACCGGTTGCTGCAGGCCCCGCACTATTTCACATGGGGTATGGCTGCACAGGGCGCTGAGCACCAAACACGCCATCAGGAAATAATTTGCTGTAGGATTTATCCACATTGTACATTTTTTTATTCTTACAGCCATCATGTGACTGTTCTCGAGCCCTACCCTATCCCTGCATTGTGCCAGATCGTTACTGTTTTCAGCAAGGCATGCATGCAACATGCTGCTCATTGGCTTTCTGTAGTTTAAACTTGGCAACAATGTCTGCACTGTGTGTGCTTCCATTACTTTTCATGGAATCACAGAACAGCTTGGGTTGGAAGCTTTTAAGCTTTAGCCCACCCAGCCCCAACCTCCTGCCCCGTGACAGCTGAGGCTGCCCAGGGTCCCATCCAACCTGGTCTCAAGCACCTCCAGGGATAGGGCACCCACAGCTTCTCTGGGCAGCTGTGCCAGGGCCTCACTGCCCTGCCAGTGAAAGATTTCTGCCTGATATCTGATCTAAATCTCTCATCTTTTAATTTAAAACTATTCCCCCTCGCCCTATCGCTATTACTTTTGCAAGGCTTCTCTAAATACTGTTCTCTATTGAAGTCAAACAACTTCTTGATTTTGTTTTGTTCTGCTATCATTTTTATACACAACCCAACATTTCATATCCTTTCTTCTGCTGAGGTCACTGTGCCTTTTCTGAGGCTCTCCTCTTTAGGTTACATTTCACTGCAACAGCATAAATTTCTGCTAAAACTCTCTCCCCTGTTTTGTGTTTTAGTTAATTTTAGTGCTCTCTCATTAATGAGGTATCTTCTCCTCCTTAGCACATGCATATTTTGCTTTCGCTGGTTTTTCTAAACTGGCAGTTTTACTTCTTTTGATAGCCATAATTACTAGCTTTATAGAAGCTTATGACTGTCTATTGACAACAGCTTTGTATCAAGTCTGCTGAAGTAATACCTGCTTCAGTTATAGAATCATAGAATCATTAAGGTTGGAAAAGACCACTACGATCCTCTAGTCCAACCATCAGCCCATTCCCACCATGCCCACTAACCATGTCCCTCAGTTCTACATCTACACATTTCTTGAGCACCTTCAGGGACAGTGACTCCACCACTTCCCTGGGCAGCCCGTGCCAGTGTCTCACTACTCCTTGGGAGAAGAAATTTTCGCTGATATCCAACCTGAATTTCTCCTTAGTTATGATCATATCCACTATATTAAACATTTTTCAAGATTAATTTCATATTAAGCATTTATCAAGATGTCCTCCATCCTAGACTTCAAAAATACCTTCTCAGATAAGTATAGTGCTACTATACATTACATTAAATGTCACCTTGTGTGCTGAGAAGTTTTTATGACATTCAGAGACGTTTCTACAAAAACGCCTAGGTTTAGTTAACAGCTAAGAGCTTACTGATGTTCTTGGGTTTTGGTCCATTTATTAAGAAATACAGGACATGCTAAGAGAGATGTAACCTCATACTCCAGGCTGTGCCCTTCCTGACTTGTGAGAGAAGATAATAGGCAGCTGTGCCTCGCAAGCCAAAAATAGACACACATCCTCCTTTCTTCAAACGTGCTGTGCTGCTGCTGATTCAGATGATGTCAGCTTATATCAGTACTAGCTCCCATCACTCAGAGATCAATTTGTTATAAAAGAACAGCTGCACGGGTGCAAACAAAGGGCTCATCCAACAGCGTGCCTCCAACTTGAGCCCAAGGCAGTGGCCTCAAGAGCAGGAATGAGGCCAGTGCACCCAGCACTTCCTCTTTGGCCTCTCCCTCACTCTGACCAATGTCAGCCTATGGGTTTCCTTAGCTCAGTTCAGATTGTTGGTTAGCGGTTTGCTTGGGTCTCACTGCCTCCACTGCTTGTCCAACCTTCCTTTGAGCCCACTCCAGCACCCTCCATTGCAAACTCCCCCAGGTCTCCAGCAATGCACATTGCACCAGCTCCTGATGTTTGCATTGGGCCCAGCTATGGCTGCCTTCCTTTTGCAGCTACGAGGTTTTTATGCTGAAAGGAACATACTTTTCCAAGTGCCCATGCCTCTGATGCCTTTCGTATGTGTTATTGCATCTTGTGATCCTTTTCCAGACTGCATGGTGCAGAGTTATTCAGACTTGCCTCATACAGAAACTGCTTCATACCTTTGATTGCCTTTGTTGCCCATCTCTAAACCTTTTCTTTGCTTTTTTTCAGATGAGGTTAGCTATGGATTGCTACAGCGGTGTTATCTTTGTGTTTCCTGCTGCATTCCATGTTCCTTTACCAGAAGGTCATTACATCTGATTTGTTTTCCTCTGACTCCTGACACACGCTTGGCTGATATGTAGCTAACCCCACAGCTTCCTTCACAGGGGTGGTGTTGGTTGTATCATAGCTTTTCACCTTAAATGGGAAGCTGGTATTATTCATAGTGGTAGGCAGCAATTCAGTTTATACACCATTTGTTGTTTGATTGCCTAGCCAGACAGTTCTTTTAGTTCATCAGTTCCTTCTGCACTTCTCTGCAGTCAGCCCTGGTTCATATTGCAGCATGTGACCCAGTACCACCAGCAGGCTTGCTTCAACCACTTTGATGTTGAACAGTAGAGGATCTAGAGAAGCTAAGCTGTCCAGAGCTACCAGAAGGCAGCTATATGCTAATATTCAAAAGAATCATGGAATGATCCATCCTCAGATAGGAGACCTTTTTAATCAGTTTTCCTACTACTCTGAAAGCTTCAATGCTTCTGCTTGAAGTGGCTTTGTCTTATCTCCTACATACTCGTATAATGCATACATTTAAACAAAGAAATCAAACAAATACCTACACTATAATAGAATACTCAGCAGACTGTAATTAATTAGCTGGGTAGATAATCAGCAGTGTTTGTCATATGGAGTGGATGTGAATCTGTACCTTTATTAAGAATAGAGCTGCTTTCTGATAACAGCCCTTATTCAAATGCCAGGCTATCAGAAAGGGCCTGGAGGGAGGTTCACAGGGAGATTTCACAGAGGACTGAAAAGTGCTTGGAGAAAAAGACGCAGGAGGCAGACACTTCTAAAGCATGTATTAGCACATGAGAACAGAATTTTGGTTTTTAATGCTTTTCAAATTGCACCCTTCATGGAAGGTCTGACCCAAGTGACCAGAAGAAAATTGCAGAGCTTACAAAAGAAACCTCCCACTTACTGTTAAGCCCTAATGACTTACGGATGATATTCAGGTGTTTAAACTGAGGTGGATGATGTAAGAAATTGCACAGCAGTACTTATTCATCAGTGTATACGGCATGGCTATCTTCTATTTTAGACAGGAGGGAGTTGGAGTGTTTGGCTGCTTCTCCATTTCAGGTTACCATTTAACTGGTATATACAAGGCATAGCTGCCAGGAAAAACAGCCCTGCCAGTCCCCCCCCCACTCCTCCCCAGCTGTGCCTTCCTCCCATGCTACTGTCTGCTCTGTGCTGGCAAGCATTTGTTGTACAGCACACTGGGAAGAGGTGCGAGTTTAAGCCTTTTATCTTTTTCACAAAAAGCCTTTCTCCAATTGAAGTCAGTTGTGTAACTACAGCACTACTTGCTGCACCAGAAATCCTGGCAAATCCTAACAATCTCTCCTATGTGCCCTTTCCTCCTCAAACCACTTCCTGAGCCCCCATGCCAGCTGAAAATTGCCCTTTCTGCTTTTCATTCTTTGTCTCAACCTCTCTGATTCTCATCATCTACACATGGCTGCTTCTTTGTATGCTACATTCACATCAGATTGACATCAGTGTATGAGAACTCTCCTCTGCACCTGCTGCCATCATGAACAGATTTCCTGTAGCCCTTTCTGTCCTTTATGACCTCTGTTTCATCTCAGAGCTCACCTGCAAACTCTCCTCTTCCCCTTCTCATGTTCATCTTTCTTTTTTATTCTCCACTCAATCATTGCTACACCTGAGAGCTTTCCTAACTCAGTGGTAAATAACATTCACCAAAACACGTCACTGCAGTCAAGCCAAACCTATTTGCAAATTCTAGGCAAATCAGGGGAAAAAAAACGAGGTTTTACCTAGCATAAAAATGAGGAAGCCCAGAAAAGTTGCAGCCACGTATTTTGATCTTTCCAGCATCAAGACATCTTGATTTAAGTTAGGTTCACAGGGGCACCTCAGTATCTACCAGAGAGCATACCCACACAGGTTCTCAAGCTATTCTTTTGTCCTGACCTCTCCTTCAGAGTTTAGAAACCTGACACCTTTTAAAGGATGGCTTCAGTGCAGGCTGGGGATGCTGCATCTCACGGGTAAGACCCAGGACAAGGGAGGACAACAACCAGGGCCAGCCAGGGGCTGGAAAATGGCAGCTCACAGCAGTGGTGTGCTATGGCTGTGAGCTCCTTCTCCCCACATTGCTGTGCTCTGCATAGGGCAGAACCTGCAGAGTGCCTTTCCATGGCCAGATCCTGCCAGAGCCACATCTGAGCTGCTACCTTCTCATCCATTTACTGCATCACTCAGCCTGCCACCTCACCTTTCCCCAGCAACATCCTTTGCAGGGAAAGCTGGCTCTTCCTTCGACACTTACTTCATTTTCTTGTCCCAGATCAAAAGAGCCAGTTTCAATTTCGCTGGTGAGGCTTTTCCCCAAACATGGTTTGCCTGTTGTAGCAGTTAGACAAATCAATATTGTGGGAAAGATGTTACAACAAAGGTGTGATGATGGAAGAACCAGCACAATAGAAAAGCACAATAAAGGAAGGGAAGAAGATTGCTCATCCGTATCAGAAAATTCTAGGTTTGTAGGGGAATGCTTCACCAAGAAGGAATCCCTAACCAGAGATCCTTCCCCGGGGGGGGTCAGCCCTGAAACGAGGTCTAAGAGAGGTACAGCCAGGCTCCACCCCTTCTGGTCACACAGCTGAAATGCCTTCACCTGTGCTCCTGGGGCTGACCGGGTCCTTTCCCCAGGTGCTCAATCAGTGGTTCAGGCCACCATTTTCTGATTCCTTTCCAAAGACAGTTGCTCAACTGCATGGTTTGTTTTTTTCTGGTGTTGGGACAGACTTCAAAACAAGGGTAAAGCTGATAGCTTGTTACCAGTCAGCTCAAAATATTTATAGGATTAAGAGTCATATATCACTGATAACTTAGAAATGTTTCAAGCCCTAATCTGCTGGATAGACAAATCAAAAAGTTAAGCCTTTGAATGTGTATTTTGATTGCCTTCCTATAAACTTAAATTAGAACAAGAGTTAGTTTCCCTGAAGATGCTATGATCAGTAGCCAACAAGCTGAGAGTTCATACTGCTGTTCTCTAGGCTTCAAAAATGGATGTAGGGACCTTGTGTTGTTCGTGCTAGCGTGGACTAGCTAGAATGAACTCTTAGTAATTCAACAAACAGTACTGGGAGAAATGAAAGCAGCATCACTGCTGTTTTGAAAAGCAGAATGAGTATATTTTTCTCCACAACTATCTTTTTTATCGTGCCTCACAAATGCTAGATCATCTTAGATTCATTTGTCTCACATAGGCAAATAGAGCTGGCATAAGTTTCTCTCATGGGAGCATATACCAACATCAGGTCACAGGGGCTGGCTGAGGCCATATGGGAGCACCCATAACATGCTCACACCTGGATAGCTGCGTGCATATTCTCCTGCAACTGCCTGGGCATGCTGGTGGGACTGCTGAGGGAATCAGCATTTCTCAGACTTGAGAGGTGGGAGGTCAGTGTCCTGGGTTGTTCAGGGACCCCCAAGGCACCCTCAAATGCAGCACAAAGAGCACACATATGCATTAGCTTTACTACCAAGCTCCTTTGTTTTCCTCACTTGCATGCCAGTACACCTTACACATGTGTAGCAGTACTTGAATGACTTATTAAGCACAAGTACACAATATTAAAAGCGCGAACATGTAAAGCATTTTGTCTGTAGCTGGGTGATGGGGTCTGGCTTCTAATCCAGCATAAAGCACTTGATCCATTTATGTCTGTACTGAGACCACCTTCACACCAGGAGCTGCAGGCTATGTACTGAGTGTATGTGACTACATTAGCAATAACTGTGAATTTGGGCTTCTTTTGGTGCTGTGCCATTAGAGCAGCTGGGGGAACTCGCTGCCAGAGAAAGGCTGAGGGCCTTTGTACAGGGAATGCAGGCAATTCCTTACTGTGAGCCTGTGGCATATCCGGCAGACTCCTGGATACAGGACTGGGCAAGGCATTGAGAATTTATTATACCCTCCCTCTGCCCAAAGGAGGAGTGTAGCACACTTCAGGCAGTCAAATTCCGCCTTGGGGTTTTATTCTGGTATCAGTGTTTATACCCAAGGTGATGAAGACAGCTGTCTTCCTTTTCCAACTAAATAAAGTGAACTCTACAGCCACTGATGAAAGGCCTTTTTTTCCAGTTCTTGAATTACTTCTGTGACTCTTTGATGTGCTGGTAGAGAATCCTTCGGTGCTCTTTTTAAATGGGGTCACTCCAGCAGGATATGTATTCCAGAAATGGCTTCACGCAGCTCTTTGATCCCTGCCCACTTCTCACCAATTGTGTATCCAAAGACGGTCAACACCTTATTCCCCATCACACTGGGAGCTCCTACTGAGTTGCTTCTCTGTTCTGACCTTTCTTAAGTATTTCGGAGTCGCTGTATACTCTCTGAAACTCACCTCCTGCAAATATAACCTGTATTTCTTCTTTTTAGGTATCTAATTTAGCTAGGTATCTCAAAACTGTACTGAAACATGTGTTGTTGGGATGGGCTCCCTACTGAGCAGTCCTGGCCACTCCGTGTGATTCTTGTTCTCATCATTATTTGCTATCTGGTGAGTGTTTCCACTCACTATTTTCCTAGAGAAATGTTATGTTTTCTCTCAAGTATTGATAAAAACTCATAGAACTCACAGAATCATTTGAGTTGGAAGGGACCTTTAAAGGTCATCTAGTCCAACTCCCCTTCAATGAACAGGGACACCAACAGCTAGGTCAGATTGCTCAAAAAACATTGAATAGCACTAAGTCTAATACTGCTCTATACAGACTTCACTATAGAAGCACCCATTCTTTAACAGCTCTCCTCAGACATTTATGTTTTTTCACTCCATCATGTCTCATGCCATTTAACATATTGATTTTATACATTGTATGTAGTTTCTAAAAAGTAAAAAATTAAATTATATATAAATAAATCAGACTATTATGTGATTCTTCTTCAAACAACCTGTGCCAGTGCCTCGCCACCTTCTGAGTGAATAATTTCTGCTTAATATCTAACCTGAATCTCCCCTCTTTTAGTTTAAAATCATTCCCCCTTATCTTATCACTCTCAGACTTCACATCCTCACTGCTGCGGTGTTTGCCTGAGAATGCACCAGTGAGCAAAAGAGTGAGCATCTAAATATTTCCGAGGCAACAGGAAGAAACACAATGTCTTCTGTGACCTCTGTGTCCCTTGCTGCTCACAGGTATTTTTCTGACTATGCTAAACCAAGCGCCAGCCCTGACAGCACTACTGTTGTTTTAGCCCGATCAGAATCACAAAGTTAATATTCCCCATGGTCAGTGGTACAAACCACACGTAACAATTCTGGGAAACCTTGGCTGTCAGAAATACATCTTTACCTTTTAAGAAATAAACGATACGAATTTAAAAATCCTCCACATTTTATTCACAAATTCAGGAAATGCCATGAGATGACACAAAGACTGTCATTTCTTAATGCCTGGAAATAGGAAAGCTGGTTCCATTTCAGACGCCATCAGATAATACTTTTGCCAGAGGATGTTATTACAGTTTTAGGCTAAATATATAATATAAATAACCTGTCTTCTGCAGTACAAAAAAATGTCTACTGGCTGGAAGCAATTATTGTGAGATAATACGTGGAAGTCTGCCAGCTGGGCTTGTTAGGTTTTCTAGCTCTACATTTATAATATACATTAATGCACAGCACTATCTCCTAGCACAGCCAAGGTCCGGTTCTATCACTGTATTTATGAGCCTACTTTATGTATCAGTGGTAATATAATAGGGCTCCAGTAAACTGCACGGAGAACTAATCTAAACCAAACCCTTAGAAGAGATTCATTTCCATCCAGGAAATACACAACACCTTTAAATGGATCGTTTTCCATGTGAGTGAATTATTATTCCAATTATTTGGCCAGCTTTATAACTTGCTAATGGCTTGGTGCCAGCTCTTTATTTAACAAGCCAATAAAAAATTGATTACCAAAGTCACAGGGGCAGCTGTGCACAGGATGGCAATGGTGGGGAGAGAGAGAGTCACTCAGCCACTGCCAGGACAGCCCCTGGGTCAGGTATAAGACCAACGGTCCATCATTTCTCATGGTCAGCTATAAAACTAAACAAAAGTGCTCCCAACAGTTATTTGTGCCAAGGAACACATGGATATGGACCCAGCTTTCCCTCACCAGTGACTTACAGAGAGGGGATAAGGGTCCCACTGGGCCATGCAAAGTGTTTCTGTCCTGGGGAAGGGACCTGCATAGGAGAGCAGCTGTCGCTCTGGCGTCCCCCATATTTAAACAGGATGGGAGGGCAGAGATGCACAGGGAGGGAAGGAGGCTTGTGACTTCAACAAACCCTTGCATTGCTGGGCCAGCATATAATGAAAACTATGATCCAGACTGGGGTATAAATCATAGGAAAGTCACTGAGAACATCTCACAGGCAGGTGGTGGGACCAGAGTCTTGCCTGCAAAAGAGACCTTTACCACGCAGCAGCTTGTCTGCAGCCACAATGTACAGCAGAGTGCCTGCACAGAAACTCTGGGTGGGCTGCCATAACGCCTCTTGTATTTTCTGGGTCTGATCACAGCAAACTGAAAAAATCTCTCCAGGAATGAATGTCTGGGTGGAAATAAGGCTGTATTTGGAGTTCACAGTTCCTGTGTGATTTGCTATGGAAAAGGCTGAAGCATGGCTCCATTCACAATGTTGATGCCAGCCCCTAGGAGAACTGGTGAAGTGAAAGCCACTGAAACAGTGCAGAAGACTGTTTTTAGAGCACCTGCTTACGGATTAAAGCTGTTCTTCCCTTTTCACTTTTATTTCCTTATTCCTTACATTATGTCTATTTTTAGAGTGAAAACAGAACAGGGCTGAAAATGCTTCCTTGTCTTCTGAATGCAATATCGAATGCCCTGTCTGTAGCACAGAAGCAGGATGCTGGGGGAGAAAAGTGCTGCAAGGCTCTGCCAGCAAGGCTGCAGCTTCTCTGCAGATATCATATGCTCACCACCAGGTGGGTACCTTGGGCAAAGGGAAAATGCCCTGCTTGGAGCTCACCGTCTTCAGCAGAAGATTGAGTGGAAGAGACTTGTTCTAACTTTGGGCCCCCAGTTCAAAGCATCTGATTCTGATTTGTCTGTGTTACTGGCAGACCATGACAAGAGAGCAGAGTCTTCACAAGCTCCTTCAATACCTGTAGGAGCTGAGGCACCTTCTGTAGGCCCTCTTCTTTCCCCATATACTACAGGTAGATTGCATTCCTCGGCCAAGAGATACACACTGAGGGAGATGACTCTGGAACATGCAAAAAAGAGTTTCTACAGTTAAGTGCTATGGAAAATGATGTACAATGGAGAAGGTGGTGTGTGGTGTTAGGCAGCCAGAGAGAAAAGCAAGAAAAAGAGGGAAGTAAAAAGAGGGGAAAGAAGAGAAATGGAACAAAATGAAAATGAGTGGTAAGAGTGAAAGCAACCACGAAAGGGAAACAGCAAAGAGACCAAGGGAGAAAGGAGTTGGAGCAAGGGGATTGAGCAGGGGAAAATCAAAAGCTGACAAGTGAGAAATCTGTGCATCCCATGGAAAAGCCTCAAAACTCTCACAGGGGAGCAGTACCTGGAAGACAGCAGCCAGAATGAAATGATCTGTCCATTGTGACAAGCCCATGACACTGTTTGATGGACACTAAGCAAGGTCTCTGATGCTTGATACCAGCAGTACACCACAGTTTTATGTTTTCATTCTCTCTTAGATGTGAAAAAGTTGGCTAATTTGCCAACTGGCAAAGCTGAGTATGGATAATAGAAAATAATGTGGGAGGCATGAGCCAACGTAACTTCTTTAATGGAGTTTACTATCTCTGTTGGAGCTTTTGCAAGAGCACACAGGCACAGGCACGCTCATGCATACACAAAGATACACAGGTAGAAATAAATTCTACTGGAGCCAAGGCACGATCTAAGAGTTACAGCTCAATGACAAAAGCATTGTACCTGCAGATGGATTACAAAGTACTGTAAAATGCTGTGAAATGCATTTTCTTTCTGACAAAACTTGCTGATCACTGAGGCCATAACGAAATGTTGCCTGAAGGGTGAGCTCACACATCCAGGACATGAACACGCACCCTAGGAGCATATGGAGCTGCGGTGTCACATAGCACAGAATGAGAGGAAATTCTCACAACTGCCCCATGCTGCACTGAGTGACTGAGTGATCACAAACTGTGACTGAAGAACAGGAGTGAGTCATGGAGTTCCAAACAAGAGCATCCACTAATTGTTCCATGAAAGAGGCTCAGCGAAGTATGAAGGAGGATTTTGTAGGATATTTGCTGATTGGGAGCTTTGTACCCCTCTGTAGCAAAGCTGGCCATTCAGTTCTGAGCATTTATTTTATGATTCACAGCCCAGGGAGAGCCATGTTCCAGGATGTGGTATCCCTCATGGACAGGGCTTGTGGTATGAGCCCAGAGCAGCTTTGAAGCTGTTCAGAAGGAACTCAGCCACCACCTGATGCAAACCAGAGAGGATATATATTAGATATATATAGATTGCTCAATAGGCAATCACAATCCTGTAGGCAGCCTCAGCTTTCCCGTCCTCCTGTACACCTTTCTCTTTATGCAGATAAAAGGTTTTCTTCAAACTGGGATGACATGGGCTTGAAAGGTTTAACCTCACAGGGTGAGGTGCAACCTCAGTTTGCACTTTCCTGAATGAAAAGTCAAATGGTGGCTGCTCCTAGACCCCTCCCATCAGGTCTCACCTGGGAGAAAGATTTTCTGATGTTGGCAGGAGGTGATCGTATTCACATTTTTTCTTCGAAATATCTGGATTTTGATAAAAATGAATACAATTTTTTTTTTCACTGCCAGAAATGTGGGGAAAAAAAATTACAGGCTGGAAAAGTAGACAAAAATTAGAGAACCTTGCAAAAAAATAATTTTTGCCATGTTATACATTTGAATTTAATCCCAAATCCATTTATATTAAGAGTGCTTGTCAAATTCTTATCAGAACAGTAAGAGTTGGTAAAGAGATATGCCAGGAGACTGATCTAGTGGAAAATTCTTATGTCTGGGGACAATTTCTAGAATAGTAACACTTACTGTCTTATATTTAAAACAACAGCTTGGACTCAGGTGTCTAAAAAAAACCTTGTTGTACTATTGCCAAGTCATTAGCTTACAAAGCTCCAGGCCCTGTCTACACACCAGCCAGCCATCAGTTTAACTAAAATCACTATTTAATCTATTTAGAGCAATCAGCACAACCTTTTCTGTGTAACCAAATTAACCTAAATCAATACAAGCCTGTCGCAAGCAGAGGCAAACAATTTAAGGATATAGACATCGAAACCTGTGTAGCACGGCCCCTAGTGCTGGAGCTCAAGGAGCATTTGAACACTGCTCTCAAACATAAGGTTTGGATTTTGGGTGGTGCTGTGTGAAGCCAGGGATTGGGCTCTATGATCCTTGTGGGTCCCTTCCAGCTCAGGATATTTTGTTCTACTGACAAACTTGTTCACTGCACAGCTTGCCTCTTTTTTTCACACCTCTATGGGTATGCTCAGAGTGCATTTCAAGGAAGAAGTGCCCAGGAAACAAGGCAAAACTACAGGAACACCCCACACATGCCAGCTGGTCTGCTTTCAGGTGCTGCACCAGCAAACCCTGCTGGTAACAGTACAGCAAAATGCAATTCCCGAAAGCAAAGGAGCCCAGCATCAGCAATGAAGCAGGGCCACAGACAGGCCAGGGAAAGGCTGTGGGGCACAGCAAACCCTTGTAGCAGCTGTTCTAGGGCTTTCCTGGTACCCAGAGTGTCACATCAGCACAGAGCTCCCAGTGACTCCAAGGAGACGTCTGACCTGAGGCACAGCCACGGGATATAGCTGTTGAGTTTCCCACTCAACAGTCATTTCAGAATGTTACTGTGGAGGACCCCAGCTGGAATTTCACTTGACTTCATCCAAAAGACTCAAGGGACTCCAGCACTCTCCTTCCTTTACTCACAGTGCAAGTTACATCCTATAAATTCAGAGGCTCATACAAGATCTCAGTATTTGTTAAACTGGTAGAAAAAGACGGAAATCCCTCTGAAACCTGTGATCTTCCAAAGGCAAAGGAACTGCCCTAAAACAAACCAGCATCTCCTTCCTCCTGTGGCTGCAATCCAGGAAAGAGTTTACATGAATGGGGAATTGGGCCCCCAGCTTAGCTAAGCCAAAGATGCTCAGATAGGACCGTGACCATATGATGTACTATAGGAACAACTTTGTATTACAGAGGTGCCTGTGCATCTCCAACACATTCTTAGACATGTGAGTCATGCCCAGCACAAGTAACAGCTCAGGCTGTGTAATCTCCTTTCAAAGCCTGCTGTGGTGTCTGGTGATGCCCTATAGAGCATGCTGGGTCTCTGCTGGTGGCCTGGGGACACCTGCTGTCTACCCAAGGGGTTTTCGCGGCAAGCGTGGTCACTGTAGGTAGGCACACAGAGACGTTCACACATGCAGGACTGTTTGATTTTATACCAGAAGTTCAACAGCTAAAAGACTTGCATTTTCTTATTGGGTAATGTGATTATAATATATATTAAGGAATTAACGTTCTGGTCTATGAATCCTTATTAGCACCTTATTAGCAGTACACTCTTCAGTGTACTGCTTCAGATAAAAGCATTTGTATAATTCACAGGTGTGCAAGTACACGTCTGGCCAAACCTTCTCATGCATTTTTATTTACTTCTTTCTCTTTAAAACACCATACACACATGATCAGATACACTATTCCCTCACATTCCCCAAATTTCTGAATAGCAGAAGGTGCTGCATATCATTTATTACTACCAGAGATCTACCTAAGTCTAAAAATGAAGCTTATGCTGCACCACTACCTGTGTTTTAAGGACATAAAGGGAAAACAACAAATAACTTGTGGGTGGAAATGAAAAAAAAGCCTCTTGTATTTCCAGAGATGGACACTAGATGGCAGAACAAATAAACATTTTCTAACAATTTCCAAAGAGGCATCCTGTCACCAAGAAGGCAGGACAGAAAGCTGAAATAAAGACTACATTTGAAATAAACGGAAAGCCTACAGCTATTCCACTTGGACCAATCGGTTCCTGTAGAGCACAGGCCATGGTAAGACTGGGTTTAAACTTTTTATGTCCTTCACCATGAGTGTTACCTTCAATTTGGTGATAGTCACAAACTTCCATCTCCCTGCACAAACGTCGGCATCTCCCCTTCTCTCATGCAACACATGTTTAAAGTAGGACCCAGGAAAACTCTACCACAACACTGAGAAGGTGATACAAGTTTTTAGATGCAGATAAGAACCTCAATTGAGCTCAAGCAATTTAGGAACATCGGAGCAGCTGTCAATCAGTGGAACGCACTTCCTGGGTAGATGCCATTAAGAAATTAGAATCTAAATTATTTGCTCTTGCAAAGCAACACTTCTTCCAGAGGAAGAATATACCCATTTAAATAATTAAATAACTAAAAGCCACCATGGGTGAATGCTGAGCTGAAAATGCTGCAAAAAAAAGACCTGAGAAGAACCAAGCAGGACTGTTGTGCACCATGAGATGTCTGCAGGCACCAGATACTGCTCACTCAAAGCCTGTGCCCCAAGCACGGCCCAGCTCTGGTTTTGCCTTGAGCTGCAGGATGGGGCAAGGTCTGGGGGTCCAGCAGCACAGGGCAGCTCAATGAATGGGAAACCAGCAGGAAAACATGTTCTACCAAGAGCATAAAGCACAGCAGTTCACTAAAGCCGGCTGGAAGTTCAGAATGAGTGCTTCTAATGCTGCTATCTGCCTGTGGTACGCTGCACACACTTTGCACATGACTGGACAGCATGTGAGCCCCATAAAAGGGTCTGTGCTGCACCATGAGCTCACTGGCTCCAGAGTATAACAAGTGCTCAGATCAGCAGCCATATGAGCTGGACTGGAAGCTGAAAGAGCCAAGACCAACTCCTGGCTCCTGACTGATTTGCTATATGACCTTACAACACTTCATCTTACTCATTTTCCTTCATGGCCGTGGCATCTCCTGTCTGTCATCTTCACCTGCAGGCATGAGGTATACAAAGCAAAAGCCCTTGCTGCAAGGAGAGATCCACCCCCTTCTACACATCTAACACAAGACTGTCAGCTCTTAACAATACTCCCATGACACTGAAACCCTTGACTGTCCATACAATTGCATCCTTCAAACACCTGGTTCCTGTCCTCAAAAAGTTCATTTTAACAAAACCTGGGCTATTTCCAGACCCACTTACGGACAGTCAGTTTTGCCAGGTATTTTTTCCTGAAGCCACGAGAGGAGAGGACCTTGAGAAGGAACTAAACAGAAGTGGAGGGATCCGTCCAGATTAAAAGGAATTTGTAAGCCTGCAAAAAAGCAAAGAGCTGTGGGAAAAGTGCCCAAAGATAGACGATGCCCCATGAAACCTGCTCTGCACCAGGAGCCAAGGAACAGCATCTAACGATGGGCTTAGGAGGTCATCTGGCCTGTTGCGGCAACGGAGGACCAGAGCTTACACAACAGCCCCTTTCTTTGGGAGGAGTAAACATCTGAATGAAAAGAACAGTAGGAAGAAAGAAGATGAACCCACATGACACTGGTCTGTGAAATCCAGTAGGGCAGGCTGGGCGCTGAGCCCCCCTCACTGGGGGGCAGGAGGGATACCAGGGCCAGTGGTGTCAGTCTGTGGGAGGAGCTGAGAGAAGCCATCTCCTCGAGTCTGGCCAGTGTTCAGGGAGATACTGACTGGCTCCAGAAGAACCCATAGGCAACCCTTTCCTGCTGCAGTCTGCAAACAGGCCTTTCAAAGAGGTAATGAGTTAGATAAAGAAAGGTGGAACTGATGGGAATACTCCTCAATGACAACCTTCCTGAGAACTGGAGAAGCAACTTCCTTCATGTTTGCAGACTATTTCTCTTGGCTTGTGAAGATTGCAGGTCTCAAAATAACTGAAGTTTGCACAGCTGCAAAAGCAACACGAGATATACCTACCCACCCATCCTGACACACAGCACCATGGCTGCCACAGGACATAGCACCAGGTCTTTGGAGTGCAGGAATAGCAGACCTCTCCCCTCACAGCAGAGTGATGTTTTCAGATTTGGAGGTGTGAGTAGACAAGCCTGCTTAAGAAACCAACAGATTCTTCTTCCTGCATGGAGATGGTTTACCCCAAGACATCAACTAGACATGAAAAAGATCGAACCATGGGATGGACACGGACAATGACTCAAAAGAACAGTAAAGCCTAAGAAATACAAGTTAAGAAAGGGAAGAAAGAGTTGAACCAGCAACAACAGAGAAACAGACAGATTAGCAGCATACAAGTGGAAAACGGTGGTCACAGTAAGCATTCCTTTATGTTACAGAATACCTTTAACCTTGTTTCTAGCAGTTGTAAATACTGGTAGATCACCCATCAATGACTATGGCTACCAGTACAGGAATGAAGGTGAACAAGCATGGGAGACGGGGTGGTACAGGAACAAAGAGCTTCATCTGTGACAGCACAGCTGGATCCTGCAAACCCTGCTCAAAGCAGGACCTGCAGGTTCTCACAGCTCTGAAAATTAAGTTCCCTTTATTCATTGCTCAAGAGTAGATGCTTTGGGTATCTCATGGTCCTACCATTCCTACAGGTCAGCTCCAAGTCTCTTTTCCAGCTGTGTCACTCAGTTTCAAAGCAGTTTCCAGCCTCTTGCAGGGCTGCCGTCCTGTCCCATGTCCTCCCCAAGTCCCACTCTAAGCGCATACCCTCTGTCCTGCAGCTCATCCTGCTCCTCCTCCATGCTCTCCCACTCCTTGCCACTCTTCCCCTCTTTGTTTTCACCTTACTTCCTTCCATTTTCCCACTCTACTGCCTTCTCCCTTCTCATCTAACCCTTTACTGTCGACACTTCAGACTTTCTGAAGTTTCAAAAAGTTCCCTTTCCAAAATCAGAAGTGGTAAACCAAACTGCTATCCTGCAGTCTTCTGGTAAAGGTCCTGTCCTCTCACTTCCACTTCATCTCCTTCCTCCACCATCTTCCTTTTATTTTTCTTGGCTGTTCCTTTGTCTGCTCTGAAGTTGAGAAACTCTTTGAGGGTAGTCCCAGAGTCTGGTCTGTAGAATTCTAGAAGGCAAAATAATATAAATAATAATATAAATAATATAAAGTCTATGCTAATTTATTTATTTTTTTGCTTTTTATTTTGGATAAACTCACTGAAAAATCCAAGTAAGGAAGACTGAGTAGATAGACACGTGTCCTGTCAACAGGAAGCTTCTCTTATATTACTTCACTGCAGTTCTGGAAAGCTAAATGTGGTCGATCTATTTTGCTCTCTGCAAATTAGTAGCCAGGACAAAAGTCGAGCATGAAGAAATATCACCTGTGAGAAAGATTTCAGAAAGGCAGATGGTTTTTAGCACGCAGAGCTGCCTTCGTGAAACATCTGCTATGACATAGTCCTGTTCTGGCTGTAGACCAAGCATATCAATGGCTCCACAGAGCAATGGGATAAGAAATGGGAAAACTGCCATTGCTTGTTTAGCAGCTTGTTTTGCTGATAAATGTCTGTCACTTTTCAAATAGCTACAGTCTAATTGTTTTTTGGGGAAAATATTTCCTTGAGCAGGAGGTTTGCAGGCCACTAGCTATTTCCCATCTGTGCTGCTGCTCTAATACACCACACATACACTTTCCTCCCTATTAGGGATTATTATGGCTTCTGATTATAAACAGGCAGCCTGAAGGAATTTAGAAATCTCATCTGCCATTAAGTTCTCTAGGCTTAGTGAAATTTTAAGGTTGGAACTCGAATCAAAACATACTCTTTGAAGAAACCTATAAATTCTGCTAGAAAAAAATACAATTTTTATACATCTGTAATTTCAAAATCATGAATGACTGTACAAGGGCAACAGTTGTTTGACTAAAGCAGTGGCCACTGTGTGCTCATTCTGTGGCAGGCTCAGTGTCACTCATCCCTTTTCAAACTGTGACGTGAAAACGTTCAGCTTCTGCCCAATAGCTGCTGGGACAGACAACATACAGCCCTCTGTTTAGTATCAGACAATACACCTAACAACAATACGATAGGCTTTCACCTCGCACGCATCCTCCTGCAATTACTTGCAGTAAATTTAGCATTGCTAAAAGACACAGCACTACTCTTGTACCTGCTTCAAGTGAAATACTAGATGCATACGCACCTTAACAAAACATTTTAAAAAGCATTCCTTATGAATAGATTTCACTTTCCTTTCTTACTCCTCATCACCCCTCCTCCCCTCCAAGAAAAAGAGAAAAACAAGGAGAAAAAAAAATGTGTACCATTGCAGATTTATACTAGTGTAAAATTGTTCTGCCATCTGAATCCCTTGTGGCTTTTTTTTTTCTGTTGTCATTTGTTTTTTTTAACTCAAGAGGATCACAAGAAGTTTCAAACCTAGCTACTTATTCTTATATTATACTTACTCAAGTCTATTCCTTGAATAAAATGGTTGAGAAAGTAGTTCTGCACATCAGGGGGAAACTCACACCTTTATTTACCTCTAGGACTAAACAGCAAAAAAACACCAACATCCAGGCAGTGACTGCTTTCAGAATTTATTGTTTAAAAAAGAAAAAAAAAATTAATAACAAGGGGGAAAAAAAGCACCCACCACATACTGCTTTATGTGGAAACAACGGAAAAAATGTGACAGAAATGTATTTACCCATTCCTGTCCATGTATCAGATGATCCGTGCTACTCAGGACATGCTCATGTGAAAAATATTGGCACTATCACAGCATATGGAAGTGGAAGTAAAAAACATGCAGTATTTTCAATTGCAGTTGGGAGGCCTATTTCCTGGAGTCTAAAGATCATGTTGTTTTATCTGTTTTCCTTTAGCATAACGTACATTATCAGACTTCCATAACTTCAGACACCGGCAGAAAGCCCTGATTTTTTGCCAGCGGTGACATACCCACCTCAAAGATAAACCTGGAAGTCAGAATGTCTGCCTTATTTCTGTTTGCAATTTCCTTTCCATAGGAACATGCACATGATATAGTTCCTGCTAACAGATATTTAAAGCTTGGCTGGCCCTTTCTATACTTATACCAGCTCAGCCCCACTGGAGGTCCTCAGGGCAGCACAAACAACAGAGAACAGACTTCTAGCACAAAGCCTCATTCGTTTTGTTCAAGAAGCACTTGCCTTAACCAATTTATGCGTGTTAAGCATACCTGGCAGGTCTTTCTTCTGCTTTTGTCTACAAAAATGGCAGATTCTGCATTAAAACGTGTTACAAAATGTAAACCATTAAGTTCCACATTTTTAAATGATTTTCTAACTCATCTCAAAATATCTAAAGAATCTGTGTAACTTAACCAGAGCCCAATTTTAACGGAGCCCCAAAATGATGAGTGCACAGTAATACATGCTTGGTGCAATTAGCCTTATTACCAACTGGAGAAAAGTTGACTTAGCTTCAGTTTCATGCTTAAAAGCATTAATACGGCACCTTTTCAAGACCACCTCAGCTTCAAGTCAAAGGCTGAACTTTTATACACATCGGTGCATTATTTTAGATACAATGTGAAGATAGAACTCAAACAGTGAGAAAACAAGGCTCAGCAAAAACCTACGGGTAATGCTGAACAACCAGTACCTAACCATTTTTTCCACTGCTAATTAGTGATAACAGTGACCACACCTGTTTGAGGTGACCGGAACTACTGACCGGTGCAAAGCGCAGTGGAACATTTGGTCATTCTGAAAGAGGATACAATGGAGCAATACAGGAAATTCCATGCCGAGAGGACAAAGTCAAACATTTGTTCTCTTGCGCACCATAAAAAGTATTTTTGGTTACAAATTACTATTGCAAACAATCTTCTCATAGATAAAACTAAGAATGTCTCTACCTAAAAAGCTTTGAGAGGGTCAAAACCCTAAAAATCGTAACTAACAAGATTTCTCTGTGTAAGTCCTCTCCCCTTCTGGGCTGTGACGGTCTCCTTATTTTAAGAAAGACCCTCTTCTTGGTCAATCAATTCTGTTTTGGTGGAGAACACATCAGCCAACATGTGCTTTGGGATTTCAGAGCCCCGTACTTTTAACGTGTAGCAGGCATTCTCTACTTTTGCCAGACTCTGTTTCAAAGTGTACAGTTTCTTAGATACTTCATAAGGTCCAGTGTTGCCAATGAAAGTAAAACCATCATAAATCTGACGTAAGAACTGGCTCAGTTCAAAAGGTGTGTCGATGTCACCATTTCCAACACTGCTGATGCACAGTCGCATCAGCTCTCCAGTTAGATCAGCCACTCCCAGCAGGTAATCTACAGGCGTCACCTTCAGGCTCCAAGTGTGTGGTTGTTTATCCTGGGAATTGGAGGTCTGAGGACAGAACAGAGCAAAGTCCATTACAGAGAATTATGGAAAAGACAGTCTAAAATGGTTCAAATGCACACTAATTTACCTAATGCACTGTAAAGCAATAGGAATTACAAAGATTCTTGCGCATGGCACTTCCACAGTCTGATTCCAGAAGTGCTATTTACTAATCCAGCATGCTGTAAGACATGAAAGTATCCATTCCATCGAGATGTGACTTCCTCTCTGAAAAGCACGATCAACATATCATGCTTCTACAACTTTTATACGCAAACAGAATAAACATATTTTTGTATCAACATTTATTTGCATCTGCCTTTTTTTTTTTCTGGTTTGCAGACTTTAACCTGACAGATTTAAATTTTGATTGAATTGTCCAAAGATACACAAACACTCAAGAATCAGTAAGAAAGTCCGCGTTACAAAAACAAATCACATTTTGTAATAATATCTTGAATTTCAAAATGCCTTCTAGAAGAAGCTGACAGGTGGATTTCTCTCAGATCTGTTTTTTATATCAACATCAAAATATCTAAATAAATATTCATGAAAAAAAATCACTACAGTGATAAATTTGCTCTCCAAGCTACAGTACTTTTGATTTCCAAAATACTGGTCATCTGGGAGACAGCACAGGTGTGCTTCTATCCCCTTGTTCCCACAAGGGTACATCCACCCAAAAATCACCAATCCAGTCAGAGGTATGCACGCAGACATCAATAACTTCGCAATTAGGGAAAAAAGCATGCCACTATAGGTAAGAAAAACTGAACTTAAGCTGAAAACCTGGCTTCTTTACAAATATCTTACTAAAAGAATGAGGAAGGGAAAAAAAAAAATGAGTGCTGCAGAACAGAATCTCTTCAACAGGAGCAGTCTCTAAAGCACTTGTGCTGTGCATTACTGTACATTGCATATGCACTGCACGACCATTTCTGTACCTTACCACAGCCACCTTCTGAGCCCCGCCAACAAAATGTGCCCAGTTTACTGTGGTCATTGGCAGCAGTGTCTGTGCAAATAATTCTGTGTAGGGCAGGATAAAGGTATGGCCACATCAAGAAGCAGCAGATACAACATGAGGGCTAAGGTACAAGAGTACATGAGTTTGTCCTCTGAAAACATAAAGAGCAACTCTAGGAATGTTACAAATGACCAAGCTAAAACACATAATGAATACTAACAGAAGCTAAACAGAGTGCCTGCTCTGATTAGCTTAGTATGAGGTAGGAAGATTTCATTTTGTCTCAAATTCATTAGCCTCCTCCAACTTTTGCTACACCACCATACACTGGCAGACCTTACAGATACAATCACAGACATTAAAAATCCCTCTTCCATATTTGTTTCCCAGTGTTTTACAACCCCGCGTCCTTCTCCCTACCAGAAGGTGCTCATTTTGCCCTAAAGGGGATGTGAAATGAATAAACTTGTAGCCCACTGATCTCGTTTAATACTTCTCAGAATAAAAAGCACGTTTTGAATGACTGAGTCAAAGCCCACATGTATATCTAATACCATTCCATTCACTGGACTTATTTAATCAAATGCCAAAAATACGACTAAGCTCAGTCATCGCGTTACCACTGCAGAAAGATATACCTTATATGAGAAAAGAAAAACTTTTACCATGTTCGTTGTTTCTTCTCTGTCTTCTGCTGTAAATATTAGTTGTTTGTTGATCTCTTCAACACTAATCAAAGATCGGGTTTTGATAAAATACTGAAATGAAACAGCTTCAATATATTCTTGAAGTCCTGCAAAAACAAAAAACCAACCCACAGAATTATTAAGCAAATGATTCAAACTTAAGAGCAATGACCCATGCTTGCTTTTTTTTTTTTTTTTTTTAGAAAATTTGTATGTGAGACTATTTTAACGTTACTAGCAGAAAGTGAAAACCGTAATCCAGAAATAACACTGAAAAGTTATTTAACACAGCACACTTCTGACATATGAAACCAAAAGCACAGCAGATCGACATTTTCAAGTTTTTACTCCAAGTGCATTTTTCATTCAGATCCTTCACTATATCAGTAGAAAGCATCGTGCTACTCACTCCCAGAAACATACTGAGAAGTTGCTCCCCATAAGGAAGCTTCCAAAGCATTGCATTTATATGATGGAGAGTGCAGATTATTACACGAGGTCACAGACATGGGGCACAACGCAAAAAAAAGGACTGCAGATAAATCAAAAGCAAGGCTGATGGTCCAAAAAATACAGGTAATGTTTCCTTTAGTTCATGTTAGAAACAGAAAATGCGTGTTTAAAACTTCATTTCCCATTTCTTTGTTCTGTAGGAATTAGTGAATAGGCTCCTTAAAAGACGCAGGCTAGGTGAAATTCATGTTCAGGACAAAGCACATTTTCTTACAAATAAATCCAGACCAAAAACTAATAACAATGATTACAGTAAACCAGACAAGGCTGCAGTGTTTGGCAAGATGAATACAATGAAGGACGGCCCTATACTCAAGAACTTACACTCTGAAAATAAGGCATGCAGGGAGAACTAAAGGTGTGCCAGCAAGGAAATAAAAGACAGGATAACAAATACAGCTTGTACAGATTTATATGCCATCTGCAGCCACCTGTCACAATTACCTTTCACTATCTACTCAGCAGATGGTGATTTTCTGTATGCATTATTAGCAAAAGTGAGATCAGAAGTACAGCTTGAATGTTGAGACAGTGATTCGTAGGTTCTGCTAATTTTTCCTTAAGTGTAGAAGGCAAATGTGGGGGAAGCATGTGGGAAAAGCTCCTACGAGCAAATCTGAAATTGGCACTGATGGTGGAAAAATAAAAGCAGAAATGAATCTGGAGCAAACAGCCACGGCAGGACTAAGCTAAAAAGTTTTGAAGACAATAACAGTACATGTGTATCTGACCAAGGGGCAGAGAGAGAGCCAAAAGAGGAAGTCAAAGGAACAGACTGTAACATGATAGATCTTAGCAGAAGAACAGTTCTGAACAGCTCTAAGGGGATGGTTTCACTTTGAGAGAAGCAAAGAGGTGACATTGCTGTAACACGCTGAAAAAGGGCCATGAGCAGTCAACAGCCTTGCCAATATGTCAAGCGAAAAAAAAATGGAGGTACCCAAGGTAACTAGCAGTAGAATCCTGTTTCCATTAGAATAATCTTAAAAACCCCAACTGACCCTCCAGGGCCAGAATCTCTGCCTACAGAGATATTCAGGAAGCAGAAAATTTAGGCTTCATCTGGATCAAAGAGAATGTCTAAATCAATAACACGGGAACACAGACTTGAGTAACAGAGGAAAGTGGAATGATCCCCAGAAAACTAGAGGAGATTTCAAGGGAAAATGCTTTTCATGTTACAATCACAAAAGCTTAATGAATGACCTGCATTTTTTTCCTTTGAAATATGAATTTGCAAGGTGGGTGAAGGCAATTCAGAAAGGCAGTTCAGTTTGCACCCTTTATGCTCCTACACAGCAGTAGCCTGAAAAGCAGAATAAGATCCAGCAACCAGAGCCACACTCATTTCTTCTACACAGGGAGCTGCAAGACCAATTAAATGCAATAGTATAATCAACTGAGTTTGAGTAAAGCATTCTGGGCAGAAGTCACAGAGGAATAAAAGAGAAAAGCTACTCGGGGTTTTCTAAAATGAGTAACTTCAGGAGTTGCAGAGAGGAAGATTTATTTCATCGCCTCTTCTTCTCAGCAGAGACTTCTCTGCTGATGTAACACAACCAGTAATTCATTATGACATTTTGGCTTTTTCTGTGGATAAGCTGTAAATTATCCAATACCACAGCACTTAATATGACAACATCTAAGAGAATCTGCTATCTGTGGAGACTATCAGACATGAAGAATCAGCGTGGCACGTACCCAAGTTCTCAAAGAGATCAAATCAGCTCTCAGACCTTCCAATATAGTTTTCTCAATCAATCTTAACTCCCAGCTTCAACTCATTCCACTTTAATTCCTCCACACACATTTTGGGAATCTACCTCACAGTATTTACAAGTTTACAAAACCTTACGTGACACTGTTAGCATCGCAAATAGACTGGTAGCAACTCCTCTGCAAAAATATTCGTATTTTAAGTCCTTCCAAAAGTAGCTGCAACATAACCTTTTAGCGACCCAAGACCTTGAAAGAAGGTGTTTTTACATGCAGGTAGAAGGATGTTTGAATGTGTTATGTTTTAGCTTAATGGAAGGACATCCGCTACGTTCAGCAAATAATCCCCAAGGTGAAAAGCTCCATCCCATTTCACTACACTATCCAGCAGTACCTTTCCCCTCATGCTTTTATTTTGGATTTATTCCAAAATCGGATTATTTACAGATTGGGCTGCCAGTAATAGTTTGGAAAACTGTTTTGATGCATTTTTTTCCTAGAACACACATAGGAAACCACAAATAAAAGCACGGCATTACTTCCACTAGCATTTCTTAAAATTACAAAGGTGAAGCTACAGAAAAGTTAAATATTTTAATATTTTATTACATTTACTCTGTATAAACAGCTTGTACTAGCGATAAGCCACTACCACACATAATATCTTCCTTCCATATTTTGAAAATGTTTTCTACATACAAACTGGAAAGTTACACAGAGGTATCTTCTCAGCACACATCTACTGAGGAGGAAATTTCATGCCTAAAAGTTTGTGCAATTTTTTTCCCGTTGAATTATCTGATAATAAAGACTCATCTGAATATACAGACTCTGAGAAATAACAGTTAAGCAGTTTCTCTAAAACAACAACAACAAAAAACCAACAAACAAAACTAGCATTGTACTAGCAAGGAATTGGGTCTCTCAACTCATTGGAGCACTCCTTCCAAGAGTCAAATGACCGTGTAAGAGGCAGGAAAAGATGGTTCTGTTTCAAAAATGGGTAAACAGTCCCTTCTTAACTGGAGGAGTCAGATTAAGGTAAATACAATCTAATTATACCTAAGATGTATACGCACGCATGCACTGAAATGACAACAAGGGGAAAGTGTCCCTCTTAACATATAATTTATTGGATTTTTTCATTTAAGTATCTGTTCAACACATAAAAATGGGTTAAAATGGGTTCCACGCCTCTCAGGTCTTGAAGTTAGCAACACCGACACTATCTGTCAGTTTCCTGAACGATGCTTGTCCCTATTTCTTCTCAAGTTATTTTCCTTCTCTTCCTTCATCCTCTTGCTTTCCTCCCTCCCTGCATCTTTTTGTTCACACAGACAGCCTGTTATGTTCCCCAGCTCTTCCCCTAAACCACGAAGCAGGAATCACAGACCAACAGCAGCCACCAGAAGGGCTGTTTGAAAACATACACAGTCACAGCAGTTTTCTTCCAGCATCACAGGTGCAGAACATTATTTTCATGGCAAGTCGCATGAAACTGCCCAATTGCGAATTCATCATCAAATCAAAACAACATAGTGACAGCCCTACCTTATCACACCTATGCTACTAAGTTACCCTCTCTTAAAAATAGGAAGAAAGAAAAAAAAAAAAGTCACATTGTCGTGGAAAACTCAAACTGAGAAAAAAACAAAGATAACTGGAGAAGCTTCTGTCAGTGAACTCTGCACAACACGAGGAAGATGGTAGAATTAGATGAACCCATTTCTACAAGCCTGCTGACCAATGAGAACTGGTAAAATAAGTAAATGGACCAAGTCTATCAACTGAAACAAGTACAAGCAATAATTTTAAAGGTATTAATAAAGAAATTATGACTAAAAAGTAATTATACTTCAGCATTAGCATCCCATTAAGATGAAACTGACAACTCACACCTCACTCATTTCGATTTGTCTACAGATGTAGCAACAATTCCCTAGATTCACAGTTCTTTCCATCCAGAAATGGTAAAAATTGAAGTAATTAAACTAAAACTGAGGCTGTGAAACAATCCAACAGCTGCTTAGTTGGTTGTATGAAGTCAAAGGTTAATTTTATAACAGCTTACAGAAAGATTCTAAAGCCAGCTAAACTCAGACACACTCACCACTTGGATACTGCTGTGGAAAAGGCTTCGAATCACTCCTGAAGAACAGATTTTATACACTGGGGATAACTAACAAATCCAAATAAAAGCACCAGAGCTAATGTCCATAAAAGCTTATGACTTTGGAAAAAAAAAAAAATCTGCTATTTCTATTCACTGAGTAATACTTTCATTGTGGAGCCATGTCCATGCAGGTATGCCATGCGGAGCTATGTACAGCCTTTGAATTTTAAAGGGAACTGAGGAAGAGAAAAACACAGCCAAGTCTGTTTCCAGATAAACTGCTCCATTTTAACAATTCAGTTTTGAAATCTCTGACAACCAGTGCAAGCTCATATAGGAATATCTGTCAGAGAAAGACACCATATGCATTCTGTCAGTAATGAGTTCAAGGCAGTAACTGAAACCAGAACGTATATTGCATCTAGCAACAATTCATCTAAGCTGGTTTACAATCAAATCAGTAATTAAATTGGTGAAAATTTCTCTTATTAAATCCTGAATGCCTTATTGGTTAGTCAACTGCTACTTGACACATCCATGACCACCCTGCAGCTCTGTTCCTTTCCAGCTGTATGTGTAAGCGATACATTTCAGATGCTGAAGCGTTAGCATTGTTTGGACTTAGTTTAAAGCTGCATACACACCACAGCTAGGGGAAAGGTAAACCAGAGGTTTGTCTGTGTTCCTCAAAACTAAAGAAATAAACACAGGCTCACTATTTAATAGGCATAAGTGCCCATGACAGTTAAATTATTTCTCAAACAGACACAAAAACCCTGCAGAGAATTGCAGAGAGTTTTATTCTCATTGTAGAGAGCAATTTAATTGAGCCTTTTATGTTAATACTTTTAGAAACAAGGGTACAAACAGACAATGGCTTTCTTGTAGGAGACATTGTGGAAGATATGTTCACCACCTTTTACTTTGCCCCCAGCTGAAGATCTGAGGGATGTACCACGGCCACTTGCTGAATTCAGCATGGTTGCCATACTGATTTCTCACTTTCCTAGGAAGAACCTAGAGAATAGGCATGAGCTAGAAACACTCCAAGAGTAGTAAAATATAACATACTGAATGAAGATAGCAAGTTTCAAACAAGCAATTTACTTCTTGAAAATCAGTTTGATAGTTTACTGGCACTCTTTGCTGTGCAAGAACAAAGAAATGCACAAAGTAAGAAAACAGAAATTAACAAAATTATATCTGATAAATATTGGCTTCTTCACTGCAAATTCCATTTAATTTTTCAGTATAATCAGGAAACTTTGTTTCCATTTCTGGCGTTTTACCTCTCACCCATAACAGCAAAGAGATGAACTTAATTCTTTAGCTACATCCTGTTCCTGTGTTATTATGTTTTCCCACCATCTTGCAGAAATCTGATTGCTTCCTCCACGGATAGCTTTCCTTTCAAGTTTTAGGTGTATTACAGTTTTTTCCTGGGTGAGATGATTACAATTCATGATACCCTTCCTTAAGTAGTAAAAAGCTTTTCCTTTGTATGCCGCCTACTTTATTACAGTTTTTAAACTACAAGACCAAAAAAAAAGCTCTTTTTCAGAGGTACATAATTGTTCTTAACCTTAGCTTTGTTTTACAAATACGTATATAGGAAAAGGTAGTACAGTTTGCTTTATCCACTCCAACATCACAATTTATTGCAGCACGGTAAGAATCCTGAAGCGACTTCAGATGGCGTAAGGTAGGAGACAGAAATAAGCTACATTATAACATTCTCTCAGAACATAAATAGTGTCTGCACAAGATAAATCCACTGCGTCAATGCTGAACTTTTACACAGAATTTCCCGCATCAACATCAGCATAAGCAGTCACAGAGCAGTAGTTTTGACAAGGTGCTGACATTTTACAGCCTCATCATCTAATCCCATTCAGAGCAAGTGCAGACATGATAAAGAGCTAATGAGCTCCTCTGTGCAACCCACTCCATTCACCGTTACTGCTAGTACTGACACACAGCAAACAGAAAGGTCAGCCAACAGTGTTCCAGTTACATCTGTTATCATCACTCTACACTGCATTAGCGAAGAAGCTCCAAAAGAAATATGGGTTCCTCATTCCATATGACGAGCTACATGCAGCTATCAGCTGTGATGATAACGCCACACCTATACTTGTCCCTAGCAAAATCTTGACCTCATTGTAAAGACACCTACACGTAGCTTAAGTGATCGCTCTTAATAGCTTGCTCAGTCAAGGTTTCCTATAGGAAATGGTTTACCACTTCAACAGCCTTACAATTCTCACACATGTCCCCATCCCATACTCTTAAGGGACAAAAACTGGGCAAGGCTTGCTTCAGTCAGTTAGAGATTTCATTTAATAAGCCACGTCAGAAAGGTGCTCCATTCATTCCCACCCAACGTCAACCTACTGCAGGCTCTTAGCTCCCCTCTGCAATATACAAGTTTTGCATTTATGCAGAGTAGGTGCAGGTCATACTTGGAATACTTACATAAATCCTAAAATGTTATGGAGCTTACTCTGTCTTTAAAGTTTATACAGCTTTTTCCTGTCGTATGCTCGTATTTTACAGTAATATTTTGGACTTTTTCATAAATAATATAATACAATATACAATATATAAAATCCTGAAAAGTTTCTTCCCTTTACTTCGTACACTCATAAACTCTTCCTCAGCCCTTTTCTTGCATAGCATCTCTCAAGAATTTTAAAGAAACAGTACACATTTCCTCACAGGATATATAAGGTATACACTGCAAAGTGGGGCAAAGAGCAGGAATTCTATATTACAAATAGTAAAGCTTTAAAAATATCAACAAAGCCGAACATCCTAACATAACAAATGAAGAGCTCCACATTAAAAAAAGACTTCATTATTTCAGTATCTCTTTGTTTGCTTGTTTAATCATCCCCTGGGACAATCTGTACTGTTAAGAAACGCGTAGAAAACAGTCATCAGTTTTTGTTGTTGTTCAATTAGTGCTATACTCAGTGTTTGAGCTCATGCAAGTGTCCTTTGGGGAAACGTCCTGCGTGCCATTAGCACTAATCTTAATGAGGGAAAGCATGAAACTCCTTTAGTGCTCTGCCAGAATTGTTTTATCTTCAAGTCAAAAGAACAACTGTTTGGAGTAACCCCAAAAAAAGCATTTAACAATTGCAAGTGGCAAACAATAATCCCAAGCATTATACTCATAGCACCGCTCTATTTATAGGCGAACAGTTATTATACTGAATAAAATATGTATTAGGCAGCTTTATGATGCAGACAGTCGTGACTCCTTAGCTAAGGCTGCTACGGCAGTTTCCATTACGAGCCCAGTTTTGATCCCTTTTACTCAGAGAGACATAGGGTGGGGAACAGGAGGATGTTTCATGTTTGGTTTCAAGACAAAGGAGAATATTTTTAGGAAGTTTGAGGTTAATTGGACATGCTGCTTTTGAGATACGGGACACAGGCGTTTCTTTATTCTTTTTGGAAGAAAAAAAAAACACTTTAATTGCAATGTTTTTGTTCACGAAAACCCTTTTAACGAATTCTCCAGAAATTTTTAGAACACAAAATCAGATTTGAAAACTAAGAGAAAGTCAAGACTTACAGCTTCAGGAAATACCTAAACAACCTAGCACTCTTCCTAGGTACGTTTGTTCTCAGAAAGGCGAGCAAACTTTTCCACTGTGAAAAAAGCAAGGCAACAATTAAAAACCACTAGACTTAAAAACAAAACCAAAAGCAACATTCTTAACTCTTATCATTATTTTCCCTTACAGCTACAGTATTTCATAAACAGCATGGTCAGGGGGGAAAAAGCATTCCCTCTCACCGTTGTTCTTTATCTAACTGTCACTTCTTTCCTCATGCTTCTAGGTTTTCTATCTCAGCTTCACGACCCTGACAGCAAGCATCTTCACATCTGTCACCTTGATCCCAGTGTCAGCTGCATCAAAATCTACTAGTCTTCAAGCCTGTGCAACCCTTTTTTCCATCCCAATGACTAACTGAAAAGTGGAGGATTCAACAAACAAGGTGAGAGGAAGGTTCGTGCTACAAGTTTGCATTTCAAACTTGGTATAGACACAAGCTCATATCATCAACGCCTAAAAGCAATCTCTGTCCTCTAAGTGACATGCTACTATATTCTAACATGCTCCCTTACAAAACATGCATGACAGGCACCAGCAAACACAAACTCTGCCCACTGAGGGAAGAGCCAAAATTTAAGTACTGACTTTTTACATGGGCAGATCGTGACAGGACAAGAGTGGGGATTTAGATTATGTATTAGCAGGAAATTTTTTACTCAGAGGGTGGTGAAGCCCTGGTACATGCTACCCAGAGAAGCTGAGGATGCCTCATCCCTGAAGGTGCTCTAGGCCAGGCTGGATGCTGCCCTGGGCAGTCTGAGCTGATGTGTGGTAACCTTGCCCACAGCATGGGGTTGGAACTAAATGATCTTCAAGGTCCCTTCCAACCCAAGGCATTCTATGATTATCAGTAGACCATGCAGGTGACCTACAGAAATGGAATGAAGGTCATTGTACTTCAGTTGGATTTTATACACAGCCTTTTTAATGAGGAAAGAACTACCTAATTGCAGAAACAACTGGGAGATCTCTGGGCTAGGTAGTATTATACAACTGAGGAGATTCCAGACTTGCCATTGATTCACGATATCTGAAGAGAAGACAAAGGTGAAAGCACAACCATTTCCATTTCTAACTCAACAGTCCTACTCCAATCAATAACAATCTACAAGGGCTGGAAAAATGCAATGGGAGGGCTGCATTTTTATATCTTCTACGTTAGTCCACAAAATTGCTAAATTTTAGGCATTTGTTTGCATACCTGATCAAAAGAAAACGTGGACAGCAAAGCCTACTTCTACTCTTCTATTCCTCCTCATGATCTACTGCTCCAATACCTCTTTGCCTTCCTTTTGTTTTTTAAACCTAGAGAAGTCAGTAGATTCATTCTCTTTAGTTGTCTTAAGACTACTAAGATTTTTTGCAATTCTATGACAGCCTCACTTCACTCCAAGCCACATGCAAGTGTTGGGGATATACTGCATATATAAAAGCTTTGCAGCTGTGGAGGCACTGAGTCATTACACATACACAGCAGGCATCTGATTTCCTCTACTACAAGTCTATATTCAGCCTATTCTACAGTGGACAGACATATCTTTGTTATTTTAAAAGACTGATATTTAAAACAGCGATGAAAAGTTTGAGAAATGTTGAATTGTGACTGACAGGGTATTTCCAGTTGTTTTGTGAAGAGCTTATTCTGGTCCATTTTGATATCAATAGGTATCTTTATGCAAGTCACAAATCAGTAAAGGTGAATTAGCGTAGCTAACTATATATGGGTGTTTATCAAAGGAAACCTGAACAGAAACTTGTTAAGCTAGTAATAACAACCTGAAAATAAATAAATTAAGTTTACATATCTTTTATATAAAACTCTAACCATTCAGGTTGGCAAGGAAGTATTTATTTAAAAACTAAAACCTACTTTTTATTTTAATCAGAAGAGAGAAACTATAAGCAGAATGCTAGCAAGAGGTTTGTTCATTTACTTTATAGGACATGGGTACATACAGAATTTATCGCAAGTTTCCCTGTCTGCTCTTATTACATCTGAGATAAATGCAAGCTAACTCCAGCCAAGATTCCCCTCAGTAAAAACAGAAGTAGGTATGTCTCTTTGAATTCACCCACACTAAGCAATTATGTGGAATTCATGTGAAGCAACCAACAGGTGGTAGCTGGTTACCTTGTAATAACTCTGCCTTGTAATAACTCATGCGGCAAAGCTGATAGCTTGTAGCATGAGGTCTCACAAAGATTTGCACACCTCAAACAATGCTGTTATATAGATAGCAAAGAATACTACATTAGTCACAGGCTGTCTACGAGCTTCACAGGTTATTCAGACAATGTTTACTGGTATTAAGGAAGCTTTCAAAAACTTTAATTCATAAAACTGAATGAAAGGACTGGATTCTCAGCACTTATAAACAGAACTTAAAATGAAAATCCAAACACTTGAACAATCACTGTTCACAGTTTGAGGCCATTTGTAGTGACAGTGTTTTGAATCATGTTTTTTCATTGCCTCATTAAAATACTAAGTGACAGAGAGCAGCAAGATTCACACAGGCTGTAAACAGCTCTCCTAAGAGTAACTGCTAACATTTGAATTGAATAACCAAAGGTACCACCACAAGCAGGCTGTGGAATTGAATCAGAACCATTGAAAACTAGTATGGCAAGTTCAGAAGTGCTAAACTGAGCTTTCACTTAAGAGCCATCTCACTCTTAGATGACCTTGAGTTCACATACATAAGTAAAAGTTAACTTCTGCACTGTTTGTCTTGTAAATTATATCTCTTTATAGACGTATTTATCACCAGTTTATAAAAGTAAAATATTATTTAAAAATTAAATCTGGGCAGCTTTCCCCTGAAATCCTCTGAAGTCTCCTCTGAAGTCACTGAAGAATCCTTGCCTGAACAAGCAAAGATGCAAGGAATCCAATATGTCTATAATAAGATAGGTAAATGCAAGATACTTCTATAGCATGACCAAGATGGGAAAGAAGCAGTTACAGATTTTACTTATATGTTGCCATAAACAAGGCAAAAGAATTTTAGGTAAGAATCAAATTCCATAGCAAAAAAAATGTCATTTGTCAGCAAAAGTGATGAAAGCACTGGTACTTAGTGTCTCAAGGACGGTAGTAAAGATTGCTGTTTCACAGAGAAGAGCAGAAAAAGATGCAACTGAAACATACAAACTGAAACATATTCCAAGTCTTTAGAAGAAAGAAAATGTTAATCTAGGGATTTTAAGTCACGAACTTTATGAATTCACAAAGGTATAATTTCACAAGCTAGTCATTCCTTCTCCTCCCTGAAGTTACAACCTTTTCAACTGGGGTAAACGAGCACGTAGCACACACTCCTCTCAGTCAAAGACAACTGACCAGTACATTCATTAGAACCACTCCCAACTTTAGTGTAGGTCAGGGTACAGTGTTTTCCAGTTGAGCAAATCCTTGTTTAACAGCAATGCTAACAAGACTGCATGATAATAGTCTCTCCAGTATCAGAGCTAACTCTGCTAACCACAAAGACGAATCTGAGTCCTGCCTTATAACCACAGAAATGTGCTATATTCAAACCTGCTGCATGAAGAGGAACCACTGCTAGGCAAGAAATCGAGTTTAGTGCAAAACAGCACACTTTTGTATTTTAAAGTAATTTACCTGGAGATATAGCTCTGTGGAACTGATACATGTCTTCACCGATCAGCTCTTGTGCAACCTGCTTAATCTTCCGTCTGACAGCATCTAACTTGACTTCAGATTCATTTAGTACTTCTTCACCATTGGGAGCACTGAAATCACAAAGCAGAAATTGAAACAGCAGCTTTCAGAATACGAGCAGACATTTAAAGAAAAATATTACAGGTTTTCCATTACTAATACACATTCATAGACTTCAAGGAAAAAAACAAAGCAGATATTGGAATCAGAAATGGTTTAACTTTCATTGACTATTATTGTAGTCTCTGAAAGAAAGATTATGCAGATTCTTACCATGAAAATAATCAGCTAGCCAAGCATAGCTCTGGTAGCATGATATTTATTCCAGATAATAATTCTAACAATTGCTTAAGTAAGAACAATGAGAAATACATGCAAATGCTTCAGAAGAGTATTCTGGAAAATAAGCAGTATTTGTAGAAGTTCATTAATCTCTTTTTAAAAAAAAAATGTATCAGTATTCTGCAATACATTACAGAACTCACATTAAGTACATACATTTTTAGAAAGTAATTATGAACTGTGTCATGAAAGAACAGCTGAAATATCTGATTTACAAACAATATATACTTGGCATGTAAGTTTAGTTTAACCGATTTCCTTTAAAACCATTCCTCCTCCAATCTCAAACTATCTATGTAGTATATTATTAGGTTTACTGGCTATATGGAGACTACAGGTCTCAAGAAAACGTTTAAAAGCAGATTTCAGAAAGTAAAGCCACAATAATGGCTAAAACCAAAGGAGGACCCTGGAGGTGTTCAAGGAACGTTTGGATGTTGTGTTGAGGGACATGGTTTAGCGAGAACCATTGGTGATGGGTGAATGGTTGGACTGGATGATCCTGTGAGTCTTTTCCAACCTTAGTGATTCTATGATTCTATGATTCTACGACTGGGAAATCAAAATATAGCACGGAAAGCTTCTACTCTCACAATAACACACGTATCCTAAAAACAGGAATCTAAAATTCAGAATAAATGAGTGTCTCATTATTGTTCCTTTCCCTACGGTGGGAATAGCTATTCACAGTCAAGGTTGAGGCAGTTACCAGAATTATCGCAGTAACTCCTCACAGAAGACCCAGTTAAAAAGAGGGTAATTTCCTAATCCCTATTTATAAATGTTACTACTACAGTAACTATAAATAGATACTACCACAACAGATGTGTGCAGGTAAGAAAGAAAAAAATAAGTCTGGGAGAAGGAACAGGGAGAGCTCTTTACAGCAGTCACACATAGGACAAGCAAATATTTTATTCAGCTGGATACGCGAAGCTCTAAATTTTCCCATTCTTTTCCTGCTTTGTGGCTTCCAGTAATTGCTTGAAGGCTTAGGAGGACACAAAACGTACAGAAGTTCAAAACTTCACACACAAGTCTCTTAGATTGCAGAATGCAGTGAAGTGAACAACTCAGGCTGCCTACTTTTTGCACTGAAGACTGAGGGTGAGGTTACAAGAACCCAAAAGGGGAAATAACAGCAGAGGCAACTAATGTGAAAGAAGGCTGCATGCTCTTCTCTGCCAGCTTGCTGGAAGCTGAAAAGCTCTCATCTGCTGTTACACTCTACTACTTTGAACCTGTTCAACATTCCAATAAAACCAACTAAAAAACCTCAGCCAGTATCTATTAATTCTCTAACTGGTGCATGCATTCGGTAGCTAAAGGATGTTTATGAGAAATTAATCTTTCTCAACAAAACATCTCAGCTATCAATCACAAACACTGAAAGACAGCTTCTAGGTTCCTACAAACACTTTAACTGTCAGTACGACTCACCTGATATACCTGTGGAGTAGAAATATTGTTCTTTTGCTTTCGATTGTTATATCACGACTGAGCTTCACAAGCCGTTCATACTTATCGTGTCTGGTGTCGAGTTCCAGCTGAAATGCTGCAGAGTCAGTGTTTACAGAAATAAGCATGATTATGACAGTATACAGTGTAAGGGAAAAGCTGAGATCCTGTGCCACAGTAACAGCTGTGGGCCTCAGCCCCCATCAGCCTTTTCCCAGCGTGGGCAGTGCTCCTGAACAGGGCATAGCTGTGGAGACCACCATTGCCCCCTGCCTGCCACAGCTACTGTGCAACTCTGCAGCTCACCGCTGAGCAAAGGCACAAAATAATTTCTGAACAAAATACAGCAGGTCTTATGGTGCATGTATGCACCAAGCAGGGACTCACAAGTACGCAGGAACCCAGCTCTCATTTTTGGCTCTTCAAAAACCTCACGGATTTCTGAAAACCTCCTTGATGGATCAACCTGAATATTTAGACAGCTGCATATCTATGAAACTTCAGTCTTGAGCAGCAATTAATCATTAATATAATTTTTGTTTAACAAGCCAGGCTTAAATATGCATCATCCCTGATAATGCTTTAAGCAGTCCAAACCATACACTTAAACATGTACAGAATAGTAAAAAGAAAGGTTCTAAATCAAAACTGGAATTGAGCAAAAGTCGAGTATTTTAATATCCCTAAGAAGTAAGAGTAGCAAAGCAAAGTGAGACCAGTTATTTAAAATAAGATTTCTGACTTACTGACATAAATTTTCTCTGCCTAACAAGAAAGAAGATAAAGAGAGGATGCATATGTAGTTTTCTTAGTGAAAACTGAGAACAATTATGTTTCACATACAACATTAACATTTTATACACCATTAGTCCACTAAATAAACTATTAATAGATACTCAAAAGTGTTTAAGAACATTTCCTGCATAACTACCTGAGGCATTAAACGGTCCATGCAAGAAGATGGAGAAAGTAAGCTAAGAGATTACTTTTTTTTTTTTTACAGAGGATCTAACAAGTGGGATGCCCCATCCCTGGAGGTGTTCAAGGCCAGGTTGGACGGGGCCCTGGGCAGCCTGGTCTAGTATTAGATAGGAGGTTGGTGGCCCTGCCTGCATCAGGGGGGTTGGAGCTTCATGATTCTTGAGGTCCCTTTCAACCCATTCCATTCTATGATTCTAAGTGAATATTCCTCAGAAAAGTGTAGCAGTTTACAGACAAAGTTTAGATGAAGCTGCATTTCTCATTGCCTTGAGAAAAAATATGGTCTCTCTTTTTTTTGTTCTTCTGAAACACGAGACACAAATGCTCCTACTGAGCTCCAAGTCTTTCATATGCATGACTGGTGCGTCTCCACCAAATTATGTGAGTTGAGTCCACCAGTGAATTATCAAAAAGAAATACTTCATAACTCTGTGGCTTATAAACATTAGTGGAATACAAACAGTGCAACCCTGAAAAGTCAGGATGAACTGCACCCCTTACTCTATTCTGAAATTAATCAAACACTGCTGATTGGATCTCATGAAAAAGGAGGGAAATAAGGGGTGTTTTGAATTCAAATTAACAGTATCCTCACAAAAAAAAACTGATACGTTTGAGAGTGAAAAATTAAAGTTGAAAGTACAACTGCACTACTCAATTTAGAGCGCAAGTGTATGTACATTATTCAAGATAAAAGTGCTGGTGTCAAAGTTAATCATCTGCCAAGCTCACTCGTATAGCTGCTTTAACACCTGTTTAAAGACGCCAAGGAAATTATATGGTGCTGAAGCCATCATCTCTAAGTCATCCAGCTTTTATTTCTTCATCTTCCTCAGGAAAAAAAATAATAATAACATGGGTGGCAGGGAAAATTTTACACTGAGATCTGATCCGTGCCCTGTATCACACTTCCTTCCTTCATCTGTTAATGTTCCTCATTTCTGAAGACCACCTTTTGTTTGTCAGGGCTTACCTAAGAGAGAGTTAAACTGAATTTACTAACATTTGAGTCTGACGTAAATACTCTGAAAACAGTTTTGCTTGAGGGCAGTTTACACCTGCTTATTTTGAAAAAAAAACAAAAAAAAAAAAAAAAAAAAAACTGAAATATAAGCTGTTTTTAAAAAGGGCAATCAAAACGAAGTAAGTGTCTAGATAAAAGCCTACTTCAGTTTGTTAAACTCACATTCTCAGAAAGCACATGTATAAGCAGCTACCAATTCACAAATCCATGCATCCAGATTTCCATTCAAGAAACTTAGTCATCCATGCACCACCAGGACTATGGTCAGCAGTTAGGAACCTTCACAGCCTCCCCAAAGGCAGCCATGTCCTTTTGTCACTACAGGTGAGATTTTGCATCTGTGCAGGTCATACATTTCTCTGCTACCAAAGGGCCAGATCACCTTGTGCCTGCTGGAACACTGCAGTTTACTTAGCGTCAGGTTCAGAAGGGTGGGAAAGGGGAACAGGAGGTAAGGTGAAAAAGGGAGCAGGGAGCAGGTCACACGCCAGGTGCAGCCATGCCAAACCCTTCTCTCAGGCCTCGACTGCATAAACAGCAAAACACCATCTTCTAAATGTGTAAATAAAGCACGAGTTTAACTAGTTTCACATTTCTCCCCCTCAGAAAGTTGGCTTATTCCACCACTAAATACATAATTCCTAGCAAATTCCACATTGCACACTTCTCATAATCTGGCTTTCCAAATTCTTACTTACATTTAAAAGACGTCATCAAAGGAGAAGAAGGATTAACATTCTCTTTTTCCTCTCTTCTTTGACCATGTGGAAAATTATCGTGCTTTCGTTTTCTGAAGCCACCTGATCCTATTAATCAAAAATAAACACATACAAATGAAAATATTTAAAAATAAACTAGTTTTGCCAGAGCATACATAATGTCAGAATGCTGTGTTCGGAAGATTTGTGGCTCTATTGATATTTTGCATGATAGAATGAGGTAACTTCTATTAGCAGCTGATGACATCTCTACAATACCACACTATTTGTTCCACCACATTCCTAGTGAATACTGGGACAACTTCTACCAATTCCAATGGATGACCACAGTAGGATCCCAAGTACTTTTGTCATAAGGTGTTCATATCCTTTTATGTTTCCTTTCCATAAAGGAATAGCTGCATGGAAATTATTGTGTGAAAAAGGGCCTATAGCATTAGATATATATATATATACACATACATATATATATATAATATTCAACTTGACAGAAAATATTTAAACTCCTACCAGTAGTAGTTTATTGTACAATAATTATAGAATCATAGAATTGCTCCGGTTGGAAAAGACCTTAAGGATTATCAAGTCCAACCACAACCTAACCATACTACCCTGACTCTAACAACCCTCCGCTAAATCATGTCTCTGAGCACCACATCCAAACAGTTTTTAAACACATTCAGGGATGGTGACTCAACCACCTCCCTGGGGAGTCTATTCCAGTGCTTAACAACCCTTTCTGTAAAGAAGTTTTTCCTGATATCTAACCTAAACCTCCCCTGGTGCAACTTGAGGCCATTTCCCCTCATCCTGTCACCTGTCACCAGTGAGAAGAGACCAGCCCCACTCTCAGTGCAATCACCTTTCAGGTATTTGAAGAGAGCAATAAGGTCTCCCCTCAGCCTCCTCTTCCTAAGCGACCGTAATTTATGTCATTGGTCGTCGGTAATCAGAAAAGTACTCAAGGCATAAATTAGACAGACTGCCACGATCCAGCTATCTAGATTTACCTCCTGTGGTGCAGCACCTTAGGTCTTTACACTCCACTCGTTTAAAAGCTTCTTCCTTTTACCCTGAAAAAGCTGTTTCTTTCAACTGCCCTTACTTGCTTCTGCCTTAGTGTCCCTTTTCAAACCCTTATTCAAACTCCATCTCTTCTGGATTGCCTTTTACTATCAATTTGCACTTGGTCCTGTTTCTTCCTTCAGTCACTGCTCCACCTAGGGAAGCGTCATTCACATAGTAACCACATCTCTTTGTTATCTCTTCTCCTTGTGACAGCTGCAAGCTTTGTGTTCCTAGTATAGACCAACATTTGGCACACTTGCATACTAGCATGCCTTTCTGAATATGTGTAGTTCTCTTAATTTCCTTAAAAGAAAAACAAAAGGAAGCTACTTAGAAGTTACAGAAGAACACTGGATTTTAAAATGTTTCCGTTTGTTTATTATCCCAAACTCAAACCAGAAGTGGGCGTTGTTGCTTTCTAAAAGAGGAAATTGAAAATCATTTTTTCCTTCTTTTCTGTTCAGACATGGGTTCAGGGCTTTGTTTTTCCTGTAGCACTGAGCACATTACAAACACAAGCCTTGAAGCAGCACAGAGAATTCAGCTCTCTGCCTTGCTCCAAACGTTGGGAACATCAAAATAACTCAAAGGAAAATTAAAAAAAACAGGTCCTCCTGAAGCAGGGGCAAAAATTGGAGAGAAATAGAGCGAGATGAGGGTCCACAGCATAAATAGCAATCTGAATTTCAGAAAATCGCAGGAAAATAGATCAGAAAAGCAAAGGAAAGCCGCACTGTCTGCTTTCTGGTCAGAGGGAGCTCTGCCTGAGCAGCACAGAGGATGACGGCGAGATCTGACAGTCACTTCCTAGCACTTTACAGGCTCAATAACACATTTATTTTTTTGCTGCATGTTTTTTAACAGCAGGGACGGGAACAGCTAGAGCTAGCCACAGGCCCGGCCGAGGGAACAGCTGGGGCACCACACAGCCGAGCCGGTTCTCTCCCCCCGTCCTCCCTCCTCACGCCTCTCCCGCTGCCCCGTTCCCCGCCGGCTCCGTGAGCTCCGCCGGCCCGAGGGAGGCAGCGGCAGGCGGCGCACCATCACCTTCCTTGCCGCTCATCTCGCTGCTGCCGCCACCGCCGCCAAGCCAGGCGTCTCCACGGCGAGCTGCTTCCCCCCCGAGCGCCGCCAGGGCCCCACGGAACGGAGCTAAGGAGTCCGCCAGCCTGCCTGACGGCAAGGCCCACCGCGACGCGGTCTCTCGGCCCCTCGGCCACGGCAACGGAGGCGCGGAGCAGAGCCGCGGCGAGACGGTGGGCGATACCGGGCTCGGTGACCGCCAACTAGGAGCAGAGCGCAGGCCCCGCCGTGGTTTTGAGCAGGCTCTCCTCGGGACAGCCGCGCTGAGGTCCCGCCGAGGGCCTCCCTGGCGCGGAGCAGGGCGGGCCGCGTGGTGCTGCAGGCCGGAGGCGAACGGCGGTGCAGGGGAGGGGCTTGCATCCCTGCCTGGGGCGAGCTCAGGGTGACGGGCAGGGTGCTCGTCCCGCTGCCCCGCTCTGGCTACCCGTACACGCGGCCCGATGGGCCCAAAACCAAAAGGCGAAAGAAGTCTGTGGCTCGCAGGTTGACAGCCGCGTTGCCCTGCTGCTAGGTGCCCCGTCCTGCCCGCAGTTGCTGCCTGACTGCGTTAGCGGCTGCGCTTCCGCGGAAACGACCCATCTGAGCACAACGGCGAAGCGCTCGCAGCCTTTTTGTGTGGGCGTGCGTGTGTGCCTCTCCTTCCTCCCCACCCTTAATAATTTTTTAACCTGTTGGTCAATTGGTCGGTCCAATGTGACAGAGGGAAAGTGTCTCCAGGAGCGATTATAAACATCCTGGCCACGGGAAAAGGTTCGGGTGGAACTCGCACTACGCCGGGAACCGGGCAGTCCTGGACAGGACATGCAAACGCGTCTGAGTCCACAAGGCTGTGCCCGGGGACGCTGACCCTGGCCCAGCCCTGTGCATGTCAACAAACACATCCATCTATTGGCAGCTTGAATGTCAGGTGAGTGTGTCAACTGATTCAGAACATTAGCGGCCAAAAAACAACAACAAAAACAAAATAACAACTATGAAAGAAAAAAAAAAAACACCAGAATGGGAATCTGTAAGCTACAGAACATGCAATACCAAGGTGACCGTCAGAGGTGCTGAGGACATTGCAAGCGAACTAATAGCTCTTGTTTGTAGTATAAAGTTAATTGCAGAAGGCAGCCTCTGTTCTAACACTGAAGAAACTGTCCTGTTGGCAGAGGTACCCCTATGCAAAGATCCAAATTACAGCAGCAGGAGGGTGACATATTACCTAATTCAGATAGTACGTGAATAAAGCTTTGATAACATCTCTAAGCAGTCTTCAGGCAGCCAGGGAGAATCACCAAACCCTCATGTTGCCAAATACCTAGAACACATGACTGTCGTGCAGCACTCGAAAGTATTCAGAGGAATAAAGTCTCTCTCCAATTTCCTAATCTAAGAAAACAGATGTTAATCACATTTGGATTGCAGAGTACAAAGAGGATCCCAGCAGAACTTCCTCAGGCCTGACCTACAGATTGGGATGCACAACAGCTTTGATAGCTGTGCTCCCAGCTGCACAGGAGCTTCCAGCCTTCAGAGCAGCAGAATCAGAACATGGAATTATTTGTGTCAGTGTTAACCCTGCACACATTTGTTCTCAGCCCTTGATTTTAGAAGATATACAAAACTGCTTTTGGAAACAATTACTCCCCCCCCCCAACAGTGCTATTTCTGTGTTCTCAGCAGCAGTTTGGACAAAAAGCAGAGCATTTTTGGTTATGCTGCTGTCTTGGGATAGTGGAAAGAGTAATGATGTTCACATGTTTCCCAGCAGTGGAAAGTTTCCAACTGACTGCGGGAGGTGGAGGTATGAGCTTCCACTGAGACTCAGCAACACTCTGCACTTGCCCGGAGATATTCAACAGCTTTTGACATCCCTCAGCAATAAGAACTGCTTTCTCCTGAGACAGTCTCTTTAAGTGTGGCAGCGTTACTCTTCTTTAGAAACAGGCTGTTATTTGTAAAATCTTTCCCTTTCTTCCTGCTGATTATTAGACCTCTCTGACTCCCCTTCTAGTGAAGAAAGAATAGCAACATTCTGGGGGAGAACATAGTAAAAGAGGGTGTGGGGGTTTAGAGTAGGGCAAGAAAAAAACACCGAATAACCTCGCAACAAACAAAGTTTTCTCGGATACTACAGCTGCATTGAGAGATTGCATAAGATAGGTCCTAAGACAAGGCTGGCAACAACTTTCATATGGAAAAATTGGGTTTTAAGGCTCAGGGTCGTAAGGAAAGAGCAGGACTGAGTGGACTGCATATGATCTGTGCCTTTCTTGAGTGGGCAAACCAACTGAATACAACCACTGCAGGATTGAGGAACTTCATTCATTTTATTGCTGAGATCTGCTACTCTCAGTAGGGACCCACATTAATAACACTCCTACAGGATACTCTGCAGTGAGGCTCTTTCTCTGCTGCAGTATTGTCCGCAGAGGCCACCTTGAAATGATGCTAAAAGGAAAGAATGGATCTTTCCTCCTCTAGGAAAGCCCAAGCCTGTCACCAACTCAGCTGAGTGCTGTGATGGGCAGACACAGCTGGACAGGAGCAGTGATACATTCAGCTCAAAACCAAGCCTATTCAATGCCTGCCGCCTTAAGGAAGGGAATTGTACAGAGGTAGAGTTCAAGTGCTTTGGTGGAGCCATGAAATCACCATGTCTTCACACCCTCAATCATTTCAATATAACTCTTTGGAAACTGTTTAAAATCCGAGTTCCGAGTTTAAGTGCAAAGTGTACAACATCCTCTTCATGGACACCATATGGCTTACATAACATCAGGGAGAAAGGCTATATTTGCAACACCCTCCCACGTTGAAATAACTAGCCTGAGAATGTCTCTTTAAGTCAGCACTAACGCAGTAGCACTATGGGTTGTTAGAGCTGGAATGATCTCTGCGTATCCGAATGTTTTCCTTTTTATTTCATGACACAGCGTACTCTTATAACAAAGTTGTGAGGTTGCCTTGGAGATGGAGGGCTTAACTATAAGGCTATCTGTCATATTGAACTATTTTCATTAGGCGATCTAGCTGTGAATACTTTCAACAAACAGCTGAGTGAAGTGACAAAAAGCTTATGAAACCGTCACGGGGGAGTTGCATAAACTGGGGTCAGATGTTCACTTTGAGACTGTTACAGGACTTTTGCAGCTGGCTGATGAGAGGAAATAGGAGGTCATCTGGTTTGTAGTTGTTATAACAACAACCTGTTATGTTTCTCAGGCTGCAGAGATGCCCATAGTCTTTTGGCAGGATGGATCCGGAGGATGATTTCCTCTTTTCCGCAAATAATGTTTGAAAATCACAAATGTTTTTCAGATAGTTGAATTTGGGAATTCTCTTGGAAGCAGCAAAATCCTGCCACGTGCAAATACACCACGCTGCAGCCTGTGAGTGGATCAGCAGATTTCGGTAATGCTCCACATATTTAGCTGATACGTTAATGTGTGTGACAGAGGAGGACTGAGAGAACCTACAGGTTTGCTGCAACATCCAGCTGACAAAAAGAGAGAGAGAGAGAGAGAGAGAGAGAGAGAAAGAGAGAGAGAGAGAGAGAGAGAGAGAGAGACTGAACTGCATATTGTCTTTACTTCCAGTGTTTAGTTTATACCTTCCCAGGGAAAACTGGCAAGTGACAGGCTGTGAATAATGTACCCATAGGGAAAATTTGTTTCTAAACACAAATAGTGTCTGGCTTATGTCTGGGTGGGTGTGCTGGCAATTTCATAATGATTTCATTCTACTGAGGCAACCACATAAAAGAATTGCTTTGGAGGAATTCAAGGTGAGAATATCTTTATTCTGTGTCTACATCAACACTAACACCCTTCATGCAGTGAAAGCGCAGAGATTAACATTTGTTCCCCATCTCAGCCATGCTCCTCTCTGAGCATGATCTCCTTGCAAACTACAACTAAGGCAATACAGTCCTTTTCACTTCTAGCTGCTTCAGTTAGGCAGGAGAACTCCAGCTCAGTGGGTCTCTAGGTTTTTCTACCTCAGTGACAAGACACAGAAAAAGCTTGGGCTTAAGTAAAAGTATGTTGTAGTTTAGAAGAGGATGCTACTGGAGTAAGAGCTGCAAACAAGGGAAAAACAAACATTTGCCTTCAGCTATGAGTGTCACAAAATGGAGGTCACCAAAGCAAGGAAGTCTGAAGGTGCAGTCCTCAACAGAAAAGGCAAGTCTAATCACATCACAGCAGAATTTGCATACTGTTTTTGCACATATCTAGGTCTCTGTGACAGGTACCCACAGCGATTGACATCTGGTAATATGGGTAGCAAAACCAACAGAATTTTATATGGCAAATGGCTGTTATTTGTAAGCAGGGTAATCACATATATCATTCCCTTTCTCTCCCCGCTTTTTCAGTATTGTGACAGGAACATTTGTCCATCAGATATGGTGACACCCGCTATAGGATAGGAAAGCCTCCTGTTGTCATTGTGATAAGAAGGTTTGCCCACCAGCACTGTGAAAGCCGAGGCAATGGGTCACTCAGGTTGTACACATGGTGGTACTATGGATCAGGGAAGCATAATGGCACTTGAGATATTGCCATAAAATCAAGCACCTGCTGCTTGATGGCAAAACCCCGTGATCCTCCAGTGATCAGGGACATCTCCACCATCACCACTTTCCTCCAAGGACTGAGTGACTCATGCTTTTATGTGTGTTCCAAGTCTAGATCATGATTATTTTACCATGTGCTAATTATTATGAAGTCAACCCAATCTGCAGAGGGCTCCTTTGACTAAAAGTTCTAAGTGACTAAAAATTCTAGATAAAAATTCTAGATTGAGGTTGGATGTTAGGAAATGCTTCTCCAAAAGAGTGGTCAGGTACTGGAATGGGCTGCCCAGGGAGGTGGTGGAGTCGCCAGACCTGGAGGTGTTCAAGGAACATTTAGATTTTGTACTGAGGGACATGGGTTAGTGGGAAATATTGGTGATAGGTGGACGGCTGGACTGGATGATCTTAGAGATTTTTTCCAACCTTGGTGATTCTATGATTCTATAACTAGAAGGATATGCTAATTACCAAAAATTCTGTTTAACAATAAGCTACTCTGACTATTAAAAATTCTTGATAACAGTAAGCTATGCTGTTTTTTATATAGATAGATAGATATAGATAATAAAGCTCTAAATACAAGCACAGCCCTGTGGCCAGTCCTTATCCTACGCAGAACCCATTCTACCTACAAAAACTCTTTTCACACAGCATTGGGTGAAACTCTGATCTGACCAATACCCGTCCTGAGAAGTCTGAGATGCTCTTCAGTATGTACAGAACTCAGTACTCATTGGAAAAACAGTGCCAAATACATTTTTTTCCTTCACTCTCCTGGTCCTCTCTAATGCCAGAGGTTGGAGGTAATGGTTCTTAGCCAAAGAGCTAATCTGATCTGTCTGCTATTGACTCTGTATGAAAGAGGCTGAGAATGGTGTTCGTGTCTGCATGTGAGAGAGGCAAAATATTATATTACATATGGAAAACCTTCATTCATGCCGATGTAAATCAGAAACAATTCTGTCTAAATTGAGTACCACTGAGATGACTATCTGGTCTTGAGAATTCCCAAAGTACAGAATGTTTTATGCTGTGGTATAGGTAGGGCCAAAAAACAGCAAGGCTCAGATAGTTAGAGAAATGCTTTCTTAACAATTCCCACCAAAACGTTCTGTTAAAAAGCAGTTAAGGTTGCTCTAGGGCAAAACACACCCACACAAGAAATGACAGGTTAGGTGAACCTTCACGCCTCTTATTAACCACTCCCAGTGACAGACTCCAAACCCCAACAAGAAGCTTCCCTTGCTCTGCGGGATAAAGAAACAAATAAAATACCCATCCCTCCTACATGCTTCAGTGCAAAACCCTCTGGCTTCTGCAACTCTCACATAAGTAGCTGGTGCATGCATAGTGGCCTTGGCAGTTCAGGGAGAAAAATGAATGTTAAGAAATTCCCCTTGAGCATGAACTCTGCTGGTACTGCTGGTCTCAGGGGCCTTCTTTGGCTTTGCCAGGCTCTTTTCTCCATGGCTGATCTACCACTCCACTGAGGAGACTCATTCCCCAGGGCAGATATAAAGAATCATCTGCTCCTTTTTATTAGGTTAGAGAATGAAATACTTGGTATGTTAACACTGAAGTAAATCTGGTTGCCTTTCTGCAAACAGTAGCTACATTTCCAGCAGCTATTTGTATCTGGGCTTCTTCTGGATTATTTATTCCTAGCTGGGGAAATCTCATGTTAAAGAGGTTTGCACAGAAGAAGATTTGTACACCTTTGCTCCTACATGTGTTGGTGGTCTTCCATCTATCTTCCCACATAGCTTTATTCCTCCCTGCACCTAGCTGCTCCTTACATCCAAGTTTCTTCTGCTCCATAGGGTCGTAATTGCCAAAGCTGTCCAGGTTTCATCTCATTGTTCAAATGCTAATACAGAGTTAGTCCTGCCTTTTGTATCTAGGTGCTCTAGGAAAAATGTCTTGGTATCACCAGCAGACTATCCACAGCCTCTGTGCCAGAGAGCTTTTGAGCCTCCTAATTTTCTGTAGAAAAGCAAAGACATGTTGGTCCAAGCATAGAAATCAGAATGTTTATGTTGGGCCTCAGGGGAGAGTGACCTTCTCTTCCCATACATGGCTGCATCGAGACAAAGTATTAAAGACAGACAAGTAGATGAAGTACCATAGTGCTCCAGACCTATATCCATTGAAAATGAGCTGCAGAGACAAGAGTCAAGAGGAATTAGTCTCAGACTGTAATTTTGTTTCATGGGTGATGACCTTGAAGATGCTGATAGAAAGGCTGAAAACTTTCCTGGAGAATCTACCATACCAATGCAATTTGGTGACCTGGTCATAGTCTATTACTTGACTACGTCTCCAAAACCCTGGCCTTGTTTTCCCTGATTGCTGTGCTGTGTTGTCAGCTCCAACCTGATAATGGGAATCATAACAAAACTGTGTTCATTACAAGACTGAACACTTTATTGTTCTGTCGCAGCGTAAAGCCCCCAGACAGGAAACTAATAAAGGTTTGATATGTACGTTTACAAACCCATCTTTAAAATGTCAGCATGAAGTTTTTATTTTCCTGTCCTCCAGGAAAATTTACTTATACCAACAATCCTAGAGAACCAATAATCGTTTCGAAAACTGCAAAAACTGAAACATTAATCCTAATGCCTTCCCAGTGATAAATGCCTTTATTAACAGTTTCTAAATTTGCCATGGCCTGCATAAGGGTAGAACACAACATTACGTGAGCTTGGAGCATGGGTCTTTTCAGTATACCTATACACAACATGCACATCTCTATTCATCGCTCTAGGAATATGCGATTGAAATGGGTGGAATCTTTCCTCTGTTTCCATGACAAGAATACTTCCCTGTCACCTGACACTATGGGGACAGGCAGGTTCTTTAGGGATTGTGGGTAGAGTGAGGACATCACAAAGTTACAACTATAATTAGAGCTCCATTATCACATAGCGTTTATAGCTATCAACATAACTTATTGTTATCTATAACTTTTAGCAATCAGCACAGCTTTATTTTTAGCCAGGGTTTTTAATCACCTAGACCTTCAGCAGATCTGGTCAAATTCTTAGTAAGTGTGCAGTGCAATTATCACGATCTAGACAGAGAATGCTGTTTTACTTTCCTACTTCACGACAGGGGTCATCCCATCCTGGAGTCTCTGTGCCAGGGGCTTTCACTGCACTAGCAAGCAAATGTGCTTTTCACAGTGCCAAAAAGTGGGGGGAAATAAGGCAGGTGAAAAATTATCTGCAGATAACGGCTGTTTGCTTTTAAAAAAGCATTGGTTATGCTGCCCTCATTACCAGGTGTCGGGAGCAAGGGTAGCATCCCATATGGAAGTCATCAGCATCAATGCTAAGCTTCCTTATAAGCTCTTTTGAGCCACCTTTATTTAAAATACATTACACATACACCTGTACAAGTTGAAGTCTTGGAAGAACATGTCTATTCCCCAGAAATCAAAGTGCTTTCTGTGGGGATGCCTGCAGGGGACAGTGATCGTAAAGCAGCCAGAGAGCTTAAGGAATGCAGAGATTTCAGAGCCTGTGTGATTACCCACAGCTGTACAAATAGTACGATGAGAATACAGATTGACCTTGGCCATGTTTTCAGAGTGCCAGATAACCAGGTCCTTAAAAAAGCCCTGTTTCAACATGAAGAGGAAAGAAGGGACAGCGACCCTGAGGAAGGCCAGGAAACGCAGTAATGACTAAAGCAGCAAAATCACAAGTCATCATTGAGAACACCTTTAAGGGACTGGGCTGGGATAGAACTAGCTGGTGATGACAGACATCTGCATTATGTACCTGGCAGTCAAGAAGTGGATTAGACTGGTTATATGATGGTGATTTCTCAAGTGCATGCAGAGAGCATCCTTCAAAGCATGAATAATTATTCTGTAATAGTCCCATAAATAGCCACAGCAATGAAAATTTAGCCTGTTTTCAAGGGATTTGAGACAGAATTTAAGAGGCGGAGAGTGTTCTCATGTATTTCTAAATCCACAGGGCCATGGCTATCTTTTCCCAGCTTCCCAAATTTGTGTCTATAACCTACCACAGAGAGAACACCAGAAGGCCCTATTCTAGCAAATAATCACAATGCTCATGTCTCTGACCTCCCCTTCACCCTTGCAAATAGATGTTTTCTTTGCTGTTTGCTCACATGACTAGGACACACACCCTCCACCAGCAGGATCACTTGCACAAGTGCAAACACAATCACTAGGCTGGCCTCATCCACATCCCTTCAAACTGTTATCTTGGACTGTGCCCTACTGGGGTTTAGTCAGATGCTTAACTGCAGGGAATCTCCCTCTTATGCTAGATGAAACACAGTGGATCACCTGCCTGGTAGGGAGGCCACTAGACTCAAGAACCAGAGAGGCCCAATTCAGGATGAAAATTAGAAATAAGCTTACTCCTTCCCATTACTCAAGTCAGGCCACTGAAATGATCCTCAAAAAAGTTAGTGTGAAACAGAGTGAGGACTGAAGAAAACTAAGCTGGAAAAGTGAAAATTACACAATAATTGTTCTTCTCACCTTATGAATTCTGCCCTTGCAATATACAAATCCCTAGAGATACGTGTTCACTGCCATGTAGCATCTTGCTTAGGGAGTAAGGGAGAAATGGTTGGAGAACTTGTGGAGAACACTGTGAGAAACATCACTGTAGTTTGGAAGTGACAAGAGTTCCCTAAACAAGAAAAATATGGCAGAAGGAAGAAGGAAAGGAGTCGGGAGGTGGAGGTCATTATTCTGTCTCAGTTCCTGGTGGGGACTCCACATCTAGAACAGGGATGATAAAAATGCTTCCTTGCTGAAGCTTCACCCCATACAGTTGCTGCCAGCTGGGCAGGGAGAGCATCTCTCTGAGGGAAACTAATTCCTGCGTTCCCCTGACATCAGGTTACCACTGCAACACAGCTGCTCCCAAAAAACCTGCATGACTTGAAGGAGAAACACTGTATTTACCCTGTTTTTCTTTCCCTCTTTAAACACTACTGTATTCACCAGCCAGCCCAGCAACTCTGCAAATTTTACAACCCATTCTCCCCAGAACCTGAAGGCATAAAGCATTCACACAGCATACAACCTGATAACTAAATTATAAAATACATGAGAACACATAAAGCATGTACGGAAGGCCTTGAATACGGGCAGTGAATCTGCCTACACCTCCAAGGGCAAGAATTCACCTAAATGTTCAAACAAGCATTAAAAACGGATCGTATTAAAACCACAAGAAGGCATAGAGTATTCTTTAGATCTGTCACACAAAAATCCTGCTTCTGATTTATGAGGAAGTGTCCTCACCAGATATCAGCAAGCTCCAGACTGGGACCTTTAGAACAAACTCAGAGGAATGATTAGTCACAAACTGCACATTACAAGTAGTTGGGAAGTAGGACAAGATACAAGATGGGTCTTTCCAATCTAGATGATGCCAAACTAAGCAATCTTTCCAGATGTGATAAGCCAATCTCTCAGGCAAAGGAAGCATGGTAGATCTCAGCTATTGGACTTCAATAAAGCATTTGATTCAGTGCCACTGCTTATATTATCAAAAGGCAAACCGGAGAGCCTGGAGGTTAGTAGGCAAATCATAAAGGATGAGGAACTGCCTGAAGGGAGGAAGAAGATAAGTAATGTTGGAAATGTCTTGTTCTGGAATCAGGGGGTTCCACAAAGATCAGTTCAAATTTTTTAATATTTTACCAACAATTTAAATATTAATAATAATTTTTTAAAAAAAGAATAACACAATACAGAAGTGTTGTGAAACTGGACTGATGTGTGACAAAATCTGTCAATGGCAGAAAGCTCAAGGGTGTTGCCAGTACTCAAGGAGTTATGGATATCACAGGGAGAGGTTCCTAAGTGCTGAAGTTATGCAAACAGTGAAATGCTGTAGTAAAAATCATAGATGAGGGAACAAAGAACAAGAATATGTGCAACAAACAGGACTTGAAATATTTGAAGAGGTGAATTTGAATCCAGAAGATAACTTGATTATAACATGATGACTGTGAGATCCCAGAGCAACACAGCCATAAAAAAAAAAAAAAAAAAAAAAAAAAAAAAAAAAGGACAAATCCAATCTCAGGATGTACAGTTACTTAGAAAGAAAAAGACATAAATGATGCTGATAGCACTGTAAAAAAGGCACAGGAGAAACTCCATCTGGAATACTGTGTGAGCTCGAGTTAGCTATATAATATGTTCAGAAAATCCTCAAACTGCAGGAGGCACTGTGAAGAGATGTACAGGAAAATTAGGTGGATTGGACAGCTTCTCTTGTGAGACACTGAAAGAATTTCAGCAAAACAGAGGGTGAGAGAGCTTATAATTTCTCTCCCTAAATAGCAGGGTATGGAAAGACAAACTATTCAACTTGAAGGACAGTGGAACACATAAACATCTGATTGCAAACCGGCCATCAACAGAGCCCTGAAATTAGAGGAATGTTCCTAGTTATCTGAGGCATGAAAAAACAGGCATCTCACACAAGGAGACAGCAGCAAACAAGTGCTACCAATTTTCGGTACAAGCTGTAGCTAGTTTCTAAGGGGCCTGTGCCACACTGCTGCCTGCAGTGATTGAGGGCACCAGGCTCAGCGATCTGAGAGGGCCTTTCCCATCTCTGTTCTCCTGTGTCCCAGTGTGGCATTCCTGGGCTTTGATGTTACACAAGCAGGTGCCTCACTGGTTGCACAGGCAATGAGGCAAATCTTTGAACCTCTGTCTCCCAGCCCTCAAGGAAGGTCACTCCCTTTTCTCCAGAATGCTGCACAAAATACAAAACCCTTTTCTATTTCTCCTGCTGCCTCAGGCATTGCTTAACACTTGCCAGTTTCCAAAGGCGCTCTTCATTTTGATCTTCAGTGGTAGTTAAATGGCTCATTTCTCTAGCCCAGGTGCTTCCTCTGCCAAGCAAGAGGGAAGAACCAGGCTGTGAAGGCAGCCTGCTGAGCTGCCCCGTGCTGTGCTTGCCTCTGTTCAATGCTCTTGGCTGTAGCTGCACAAGGGTTTGTGGAGTGAGCAGCAGGCCTGGCTGGAATGCACAAAGGGCCTGTGCCAGGACAACACACATAGATCACAGGGAGGGGAAGAGCAAGAGGGAGAGGGAGAGAAGGTGTGCAGCTACCACTCATCGTCCGTGCTGTGGATACATGTCTGTGGAGGGCCAGCCACCACCAGGAGAAAGAAATACGTGCTTTGAAAAGTTTATCGTGATCTTTTCTATACCCAACTACTTAAAAAACAACATATTGGCCATGGTGTGCAGCCAGGTGATAATGCAGATCACAGAGCACTCTGCTTTGTTTGTGAACATCCACACCCGTGCTTGGAATAGCCAGAGGAGAGCGTGGTCCATGTCACAGGGCTGCGAGCACTGCCAGTTGAGCCCACACAACTAGAGAGCATCGGGCCCCATTCATCGTCTCCTGAGGAGTGGCCTTGTCCATGTGCTTGCAGCAGTGCTCACTTTTACTTCAACTGCTTTGGCACACAGCTGGCCCACCCCACATGCTCAAGGGTGACCTTAGCAAAACACCCCATGTCACCTTGGCACTGCTGGCCAAGCTGGATTTACCAAATTGTCCACCTCTCCAGTGCAGTTCTGGCCTTGCCACAACCAAAGTGACTCCAAACCCTTTCTGAGGTCAACCCTTCATCCTCCCTCCTCCTCCTCAGCTGCTGCTCTCTGTGGTCAGTGAAAGAGTGGGCAGCTGCAGGGCATTTGTCTGCCCCAGCGAGAGCTGTCACTGCTGGGAAAAAGAGAGCATACCTTTGCTCTGAGGAGTTGCACAGAATATTTTTGTTTGCAGTTTGCCAGGGTGTGAGCTCTGCTGTTGCGGAGGAGGCCCTGGGCTTAGGTCACTGTAGGCCTTGAGATCTGAAGTGTCTTTGTGGGGAGCATTCACAAGGGATGAATTGAGAACAAAGACGTTGAGAGCAGTGGATGTGGGACAGGGCTGTGTTTCAAATTCTCTGTCAATAGAATGCAAGCCTGGCTAGAGCCCAGGGCTGCTCAAAACCCTCTGATACCCATATGAATGGTAACAGCATTCAGAGGTAAACTTGCTTCTGGGCAGAAGGGACACACAATTGTACCAATAAATAGTTCAGAAGTCTATTTTTAGAGCAGAAGTCCAGCACTCAGGGACAAAAGTTGATATTTCTCCCACTCCTTCAGACATTGGTCCTGATGTCCTAGTCTGGCTGACCTTTCATGAGTGTGAAACCTCCAAAGGCTATTTTCATCCTAGTGTTAATCAGCATAGCTTCAGGGTTGGGATCATAGGAGGTTCTTATCTCACAGGGACTGTCCCAGCACAACCTTTCTCCCACACGCACCTCTGGGCTGGAGATAACAGGGTCTGCTGTGCATGCTGACTTCTGCTGGCTGCAATCTTACCCACTCACCAGAGGAATCCTGAGCTCATCATTTCAGGGTGTCCCTCGTCCTCTCCTTATCAGTGGCCCCAAACATCCAGCAGTGTCTTCCCTCTGCCTCCTCTCTGTGGCTGGACTCATCCCTGGTGGCTGGTGTTCTGCTGTGCTCATGAGAGAGGTGCCTGCAGAAAGCAATTTCTTCCTCCTAAAATCTGAACCGCAGCTCTCTCAAAGAGAAACTCTGCTCCTGACACTGATCCTTCATTTAGACACTGAGCATGAGGTGGGAGTAAACCCACACCCTTCTGCTTCTCAGACGCTGCATTTCGCAAGCAGAAGCATTGCACATTCTCCTCCTGCCTGTTCTTAGCCATTACATGCAAGGTAGGATGTTAGATAACATACTTCCTCTCACATTCTGGCAGAGCTCTTTCCCCCACGTAGCACAAAGGTGACTTTGATCTTTCTACACTAGATATTAAACATCACTTAGTGTAAAGGATGTGTATTTTCATATCTGCCTGTGATCAATAAACATTTTCTATCTGTTACATCAACTGTCCGCAACATGTAGGAGTTGAATCATGTTGTGTAATGGGTGTCTTTTGTAATCAATAGCCTAAGAGTCTTTCTCAGGAAGATTTGCACTACATGATCAACAGCACTGTTTGTCCGGGCCAGCCTGATGGAAGGGACAGTTAATCCCAAAGAGCAAAGTAGCTGGAATGTGCCCTCTCTGTGGGGCAGCACTCAGTGACATGCACACAGCTGGGCAGAGCTGGTGCAGCTGAAGCCGGTTGTTAGCCAGAAGGGCTTGGGGGTTTTCTTTTATTTTTTTTTCTCTTTTATTTTTTTCCTAAGAAAAAAGTCCACAGTTGTTCCATAGGAAAAGAACAAGTACTCTATCCACATGGAATAAATGGAGTTGTCCTTGCCTCCTCCATGCTCACTTTCACCTTCTGCTAAGGTAATTTGGGTGACAAGATTTTTCCAAATGCCGAAATAGTATAAACAGCAGTTCAGTGCAAGAGATAAAGAACGGGAATATCCAGCAGCCTTTTAACAAATGACTAATGTGTGCATAGGATAGACACCGAAATACATAAACCTTGCAGTGCTTTAGGAAAGCAGGCAAAGGAGTTTAACCCTTGTGCATGGGTCAAGCCCTGCAGCAGCAGGGTCTCTGCCTCACTTCCTACTCTGGCTGGCTTTTGCCACTCCATTGGTAAGAGATGAGGGCTGGGAACTGCTCACGCCCCTCAGAGGAAGATGGAAATGGCCAAACAGGAGCATTGGGACATTGGACACACTGTCTTACTGCCACTGGAGGAGGCGGAGGTAGCAGAGGTGGGAGCAGGGACAGTCGCCTCCTATCCCAGCCTCTCTTGCAGCACTGCTATCTAGCCTGACTACAGTATGTAGCAAAGCCATCACTGCTTCCCAGCTGCTTCCTTTGCTGATGGTGAGAGTCAAACTAGATTCATGTTAGCATTCCTTGTACCTTGGCATCTCAGTATCCAGAAGAAGCTCCATTCTCCCTGACAACAAGGCAGCAGTGCTTTTATTCTTCTGCCAAGCTTAGCAAATACTCAGGGCAGCAGAGCGGATCCAACAAAGCCCAGATAGGACCCACAAAGGGGGGAACTTCTGGGGCTGACATTGGCCTGCCTCAGCAGGTAACCTTGCACACCCCGCACAGGGCCACCTGAGTGCTTGTAGAAACCAAAGCACAGGGTTGGGAGCCTGTGTAGCTGAGAGGGATTAGAGCTGCTGTGCCCTACGTGCTGTAAGTTTCCATTGCTTACGTGCTCGTTGGGAGCAAGTTCCTCCTGCCGAGCATGTGACTGTCTAAGTCCTGAGCTGCTCAGTGCCCAGCCTGCACCTCAGCCCCATTTGGATCCGCACATGCTGCGTGATACCTTCACAGCAGATATATTTATCAAGCTAAAAAAAGTTCTGTTTAGCCATTTTATTTGCCAGGAGACCTGACTGCACTATCCAACAGGGAAAAAAGAGGCCACCTGGAGCTGCACAATGCTCAGAGCAGCACACTTGTGGGAGTATTCCATAGAAGGACAGAATTCCTACAGTTCACAAGTGACTCATTTTCACCCCCTAGTCCCTCACTCAAGTGAAATAAATAAATAAATAAATAAATAAATAAATAAATGCTTTTTACATATTTCCCAGAACATGTCATTTTACTAGAAGTGCATTTTACTCTCCTGTTTTGAAAAAGAATCCAGTCCAGTGTGTCAAAGTCATTCTTGGAATAACTCTCAAAGAAATCTGGAGTTACAACTGGACTGACTTTGGCATAACGAGTCCTTGGGATATCAGTGGCTGCTGCAGTCATGTTTTTGTAGGCAGTCTGGATCTACAAGTTTTCCTGGTATAATAATTGCTGTCAGAACTGTGATGTTTTGTAACCAAACTAGTTTATACTGGCAAAAGCCCTACTTTTGATGATAGAGAGTTGACTTACGCTGTTAAATTTCTTTCAGTAATTATTTGGGAACTGCTATTCTATTATAATACGTTTCCTTATTGTCTGCATGGGAGGTTGGGATGACCAATTCTGCATTGTTACAACAGTACAATTTTCTATCATAGACAAGCTAAAATGTCTAAATAATTGCTGTATTTTGTACAACACTAACATTAAAACACGGTCTGGGGAATAAATAAACTATCAACTTAAAAAAAAAAATAGAATAGATTGATGCCCTAGCTTAATCTGCAATGCAAATAGGGTGTGATGTCAAGAAAACAGAAGTCACAAAAAAAAATATAAAAAATAATAAATAATAAATAATAATATTTCAAATCCCTGAAATTAGAGCAGAGAAACTGAGCAATATTCTGTATGTGATATTGTTTGATATCACAGCCATTTAGCAATACACTACCACTGTGGTTTGTATCACTATGGCACTGTCACTGTTGTCACTGCCAGGCCAGCCCAAGGGCAGTGCCATCATCAGTGTTGCTGGTTGAAGAAGGTTTTGGAAAGGGAAAGGGAAGCATCTCCTGCAAAGTCAGTGTGATATAGAACATGAAGTTGCAGGGTTGAAGTTGAAGAAGTACAGGCACGGGTTGGTGTCAATGTCTCCTCGAAGGTGGGATTGGGAGGTTTTGGAAAGAAAAGACAAGCAGCTGTGTCTGATAGTTTAAAATCAGAGGAAACTCAATCTGTGCTTGTTGAGAGCAGCTTTATGGTATTTTCATAAGTACAGTGTGCACCTTAGAAAAAGTACAGATCAGTGCCGTACTGTTGCTTACAATAAATCCCAAACTGAGTTGCACAGTATTACAACAGAGAGAGGATTACTGGTGAGTAAGAAGGAATCTCTGCATGCTCCAGGCAGGCACTCTGCTAGGGAAGAAGGCTCTGAGCTTTCTGAAGGTGCAGATAGTTTCCGAGTGGCCAGCCATGGATTATACCAGAGAAAACCAGGTCACTTGGCCTTGAGCCTTCCCAGGACGACCTGGGGCCACTTGGAGCTCACAGCAATTAGGCTGCAGGCTAGAGGAATTTAATGACAGCTCTTCAGGCACCTTATGCTGCCTTGACCTAGGGCTCCCTGTTCCACGATGGGAGTGGTGTGTGTTCTCTGTGGGACAGCCATGGGGACATGGGACACAGAAAGGTGGTCCTGGGGACAAGCAGCCCTATCAGCAGCTCATTCACACTGAGTTCTTAGGGGTGTGCTCCCACTAAACCTTCTCTGGTTTGCAGAAGGACAACCTGCTCATGCAGAACAGTACATTCATCCACAACATATGTGGGATGAACACTTCTCCTACCAAGATCAGGGTGTTGGTGGAAAAGGGTGATCAAAGGGCAAGCAAAGAAAGTCCCTCACACTTATTCACATGCATGTGTGGGTCTCACAGCCAGAGAAAAGATGCTGCTTTGGCTGTGAGCCTAGCCAAAAATAGACGACGTCTTGTATATATTAACCAAAAATAGTCTGCAAGACTAAAAATAGCATGGATACCAGGGATTAAAAAGAGATCAGAGCTCAAGCCTGTAAAGACTGAGAAAGTCATGAGATATAGAAAATCAGTGTGAACTTCACAGCTCACAGGAGAAATGCAATGTGAATTACACTAAATCATGTGTCGTCACAACCTCCAGCCACCCGAGCCAAAGAAAACACAGTTTTATTTACTGTGTTTTCATTTTTCCTGGGATATGCAAACTAAAGGCGCTGTATGCTAGACCTTCTCACCTACAGAGCATGCTTCCTGCTCACATAGGCTGCTCTTTTCTGCCAGTACCTCAAGCATCTGCTTTCATGGCAACTTCTAGAACCACCTGGAGGGCTGAAAAAGGGAGAAACAGGAAACCAGTAATGTCCAGAGGAGAAGGCTGTGTGTGAATCCCACTGCTTTTTTGCAGGTCACACGCCTGTCTCAGGTTGGCAAGTCTTTGCAAAGCAGTTCATGTGCTGTTCTCTCGTGCTGATGGATTAGGACAGCCACCAAAAGAGGCCTGCAGCAAGAGAACGGCCTCTTGAACTGGCCTTCTCCTCTAAAGCTGGCACATAGCTCCATGCTGGAGGCAATGCTGTACTGCCTGGCACACGCTGCTGGGGCACAGTCCCTACCTGCTGCAACAAGGTGTGAAAGCACAGGGATCTGGGGGGAGCTGGGCATGCACAGCAGTCTCTCCATTGCCTCAGCCAGGGCCAGAGAGGTGCCACTGAGCAGCCTTCTTGCTCCAGCTGCTTTCATGCACCGTATTTCCTGCAACTAGTAATAAGCGGGTTTGGTGCTTCTTTAAATGCTGGAACCTTGATTACCAGGCCTGTGCAACAGAGAGGAGAAATGCTCTCCTTGTACACGTAGTAGTGTCCTGTGGTGTAGCAGGTTCGGGTTTCAGTTAGTGAGAACAAACATCTGCATCTTCATGTCCTCACCTCTTCCTTCCTTCTCAAGCACTCTCAAACCAACGTGCTGCACACCAAACCACTTCCTTGCAAGCATCTGTACTACAAATCTTCATTTAATTCAGACCTGCAAAATCACTTTCTTTGCATACCTTGGTGTACACCAGCTTGACACACTCTGACAAGGGATCCGCAGCGATCTGGTGTTCACTATGTTGAACAGTCAGCAATCTTATTCTCTCTAAATAAGACAATTATCAAGGGGGTGTTTGTGCCCATTCTTGGTTTTGGGGACTCTCAGTTTCCTGCCATGACTCATGAAACTTGTTAAACGAGAGTATGCCTAGCAGAAGGAGATTTAATTACACAGCAGTGCAGGATAGTAATGGAATTTGTGTGACAGGCTGATGGCAAGATGGCTTTATCTCCAAAGCTGTTCAAAAGCCAGTATAGCCAACTCCGTCTGTAGGGCTGGGCAAGCTGCACCAAGCACTGAACCAGCCAGGAAGAAGGTGAGATACGTGCCAGGAACAGGCTCAGGACATCGGTGGTTTGCATAAAGAGCCTGAAAATGTGCCTGTCATTGCTGTGTCTGGGTCACCGTGCTGAAACTTTATCTGGTAAACCAACGGCCTCATATTGCACAGTGACCTAGATAGGAAACACGATGCAGGGAGGGAGATGCTGAGACAGTGTACTGTCGTAATTCACGTATCAGGTTATTTGCTGTTGCTTTTATCTGGCTAAAAGAGTTTAATAGTCAGTAAACCACTTAGAAGCAGGTTCTGGCCTCTCCCTTCCTTCTCAGGCACTCTCACACCAACACAGTGTGCAGCCAGCTAAACTTCTGAACAGTGTACTTCAGCACTTAGTAAAACAGTAACAAATATTCTGAAAACCACCATACGTGCCTCCAGGATGTGTGCACCACTTTAAAAAGTACAGCCTTAAGGTTTCTGTGAAGCTGCTCAGAGGGATTACACTAACTTCAGGGTGACTGCTTCCCCATGCATGTAAACAGTCTTGTTTACATAAAGAAAACTCTTCCCACTCTGGCATTTCAGATTGCAGTAGACAAGGAACCACACATCTTGAGAAATAGCAAAAACCAGGACTCAAAGTCTACATATGTCCAAGAACACCTCCACTCACAGGAAGCTCTTGACAAACATGGGCGAGGCTTTAGTTAAGATGTAGACCTTCAATAGGGCTTCATGTTTCCAGAAAAAAAAATCAGCCTACTCTCTGTATGGAGCAGGGTAGGGTCATTTTGTTCCCCCAGTCAAAAAGCAAAGGGAAGGGTTTGGGAGCTAATACACACTACTGCATGAAATCCCTTTCCATTTTTTCCTTTTTTTGTCACAGCGTACTAAGAAGCCATATATTGGACCAAGTTATTTGTTCTTAGTTGTTGTTTTCTTTGTAATTTGCCATGTAATTAGCACATACTATCATATACTCCAGCACATGTAAGATCAGGTTGTTTTGATTTCAAAACACTGCCATAAAAACTTAGCATGCTGAAAGAAGCACTGTTCTGACACACAAAGCACATCTCCAGCACCTCTAAGTAATTTGTATCTGGATCACACTTGGAGTGGGGCAGAGATGACTATTTTGCAGAGCAACAACTCAGTGCTCCTACACGTATCGTATCCACATTTTTCTAACAAAATGAAGATCTTGCTTAATGCTGAAACCATGCAAGCAGGAAGAAAAAAAGGCTTAAAGATTGTGTACCAATGGTTTTTTAGCTCAAATAATAACTTATTTGCAATTCAGTTTGTTCAGTATGCAGTCTGTGAGCAGGAAAATGATTGGTTTTAATTTTTCTTTCTTCCACAGTCAGAATTCTGTCTCCCAAACTAGCACTGTTGGTCCCAAAGCACAGCATTTTGAGAAAAGCAAGCTTCTTTCCTGTATTTTTAGACTTTTCCCCAGATAATCAAACAGACAATAGATAATCCTCTTTCAAATGTATAACAACAGAGATTTTGATATTTCCATGATGCTGAGGTGTCGGAAGCCAGACTCAATTCTTTTTTCAATCACATTCTTAAAGTTATTTCTCTTGAAAATACCACACAATGTTTGACCTGAATAAATTTTCGTCCACTCCTAAATTGTAGATAAATCTTGGAAAACACAGCGTGGCTACGTTTGGTAAGACAAGACTCCTTAATCTGCTGCGCCCATAAAGAAATCTATGTTAATGGGATGGGTGGTAGCAGGACATTTTTTCCCAGCCTCGGCAGCAGTCAGCTGGTTGCTTCCTATATTTACATATCTTTTAGAAACAAAGTTTCAAGTGTTCTGCCCTGGGAATGTTCTCTAAAGCTGCATTTGTGGTTACTCGGTCAGCATATTATCTCACACAGGATAGCCCACCCGAGCAATTGAACGTTTTCTACATGAATGCAGTGATGAACACTACACTCAAAGCACTTCCAAGCAGCATGGCACCACCTCATCACCTCCCTGGGCAGCTTGTGCCACTGCCTCACTGCTCTTTCTGAGGATAATTTTTTCCTAACATCCAACCTGAAATAGCATTCATTATACCCCTGCAGCACACAAGTGCACAGGGCAGACATTTGGTGCTATATACCATATTGACGAACCTTCAAAGTCTTCTTCTTTATGTGCCTCTTCCACCTCTGGATTACAAATGAGAATTAGACTCTCCAGCATGACCCCACAGTCCCAAATATTTTTTATTCTAGGTCTGTGATCCAGAGCTCTCTTAAGGTAATACGAAGTGAGAATTTTTAGCTTCATGCTGTAGCTTTTTCTTGAAAAGACTCAATCTCTTGAGACTGATATTTTTAAATCAAAAGTAAGGTTCAATTAAAAGAAATGTTGCTCTACAAAGAGATGATTCAGCATTTCTTTTACTGAAATGCAAAATGTTCTTTAAAACAGGGGATAAGTGGTCTAAAATAAGCTACCAACCAGGCTGGATACAGCGAGTAGGCATATCCACAAACACACAAAACATTTGTGTGTATATGAGCTAGTCACATCTGGCCTCTCACATTGATAAGCTGCTGTTTGTTTAAAAAGTAAAATGACATAAAAATTAAAGCCCTTAGCTACTTCTGCCTGCAGCACATGGCTTTTACTGGAGGCTTTGCCTCCCACCCGAATTTCAACAACGCTTACAATTCAGTGAATAGGTGAGGACAGTCTATCTATTCTCTCTGCCTATTCCCTCTGGTTAAATCTCCTTCTATATCCCAGTGAGGAAACTGATCTGAGGAACCTTTCTAGGAACCTCTTTTAATGAGAACTCCTAAACATGGTCCTAGCACTAGAGGTAGTCTGAAGTTTAAAAAGAAAAACAAAACAGAACAAAACCAACAATAACCAAAAGAAAGAATAATGCCATGAGGAAAATGTAATAAAACAGTAAGGGGAAAAAAAAGTGAAATCTGTGCCCTGGAGAGATAAACATTATCTTTTGCAGTTGAACTTGATGATCTTTAAGGTCTTTTCCAATCTAAGCAATTCTATGATTCCACTGAGCTATGAGTGGATGAAGGATGTGTAACTTGCTTGTTGACCTGTTTTTTGCTTCTGCACAAAAATGAAAGGCCATTCTTCTACTACCAATCAATGCACTTTATCTCTAGGTGACTAATTGGCTGGCTGGGTAAGCAAGGAACAGGTTCAGGGGTAATGCTTCTAACACGGACAAACTGATGCAGCGTGATAAGAAGACTCAGATGCAGCCCAGCCCTAATTACAGTTCTGTAACATGTATTATCACTCCAAGAGCAAAACAAAGATGTTAATAATTCATATTCAGCTGTCTGTTTGCAAGAACTCCTATTAAGTTTAATTTTCCAGGACCTAATATTTAGGCAGAATTTTATAAATATTAATAGAATTCCAGCGTTATGTTTTACCAGTCATTAACAGTACTGTGCCAACTGAATGTCCATTTAAATAGATGAAATGAACAGCATTGACTTAGGTGATGTGGGAGGGAAACAACAATTTTTCATAGTAATACATGAATTTAAATTACTATACATCCATTATGCTCCTGCTTTAGCAAGTATCTGTTCTTGGTATAAGTTAAGTTGCTTGGGAAGTACTTTAAAACATGCTAAAGTTTCCTACTTTGATATTAAACTCAAAGTATTCACACAGAGGGTTGTGCTCGTCAGCACAGAAGACAAGGAGATGCAGGAGCACCATCATATTGGGTGCTGATATGCATCACAATTTTCATTTCCCCATCTGTTCAGTTCTGAAGTATTAAGAACTATTCTAATCAACATACAGACCCTTTCATGTACTGAAATCTGAAAAATAATCTCCAACATTCTTGGCATGCTGTTCATGGAGCCAACAGCAGAAAACACCTCTCCGCATACTCTTAGATAGAAGAATCAGCTGTAACACCAGCCGTTAGCATGTCCAGGTATACAACAATATCCAGCACCTTGGATCTGCTGATTCTCTCCATACAGTTTTAACAGGTCACATGGAAAGACTTCTGTCTGATAGAGTAGAAATGGGTCAGGTTCTATAATGTGAAGTAAAAAAGGGTGAAGCTACCTGATGTGACTGAGTCAGCTTACTGCTCTGACTTGGGTGGTCCTGCTTTCCCTCCCTGACTCCTGGCCCTGTGGGTCCACACCCTCTCTTGCACCACATCAAACCACATGGTAAGCCAATCCAACTTGTTAATCCAACAGAAAACTATTCTCTTGAACTGACTCACTAAGGGCTAGACAAGCGTAGTGCTAAGGGTGAAGGAGCATGCTGCTGGAAGGCACACAACCACCTCTTTTGGTGGCCAGCAGCTCAACACCCTGACTCAAGTATAGCAAAACCAAAGAAAATGTTGGAGAAGGGCACAAGAGCACTGTCAGCAAACAGAATGGCATGGAATAAGTCTGCATCTTTGGGAAAGATGGAAATGCAAGAAAAGGCATCAGAAAGCCCTTGGAATGGTGTGGGACAGTGAGGTGGGCAACATAGGAGAGCAGTAAGATGCTGTATTTTGACATGCAATGGGAACACACTGGTACTGTCCTGGGAGAAGTGAAAACGGAGTGTGAGCTGCATGGAACTCACCTAGACTGTGGTGACTCTTTGGGGCTCACAAAGCTTATGCATATGAACATGTATTCGGGCAGCCCTGGAAAAAGTAAGCTCTTCGGGACTGATGTGCAAGCAAGCTCAGTAGTTTAACGAAACATCAACTATAATATTATATTCCCGCTGTTCAGGAGAATGGGAGGACACCATTGTTCACACAGAAAACAAACAGAAATGAAGCTTCTACTCATTCTTGAGAAATTGTTTTATCCAAATAGAAAAAAATATATATATACAAAATCTCTTGAGGAATAACACCTGGGCAGTGTTGTCAGTTCAAAAACTCCCTCACTGTTGTCCTTTCCTTCCTCTCTTAAATTACTAAGACAGGTTTCTCTTTTTGCAGCAGCGAATGTCCTAGGCTTTTTCTTTTCTTAGAATCTCCCTCACTAGTACAAGAGTCTTCACAAGAAACAGACTTTGGAGGTATCAAAAATTGTGCTAGCCAGCTGGAGAAAGGGAAAAGAAACTGCATCTTCATTCAAAGCTAAGATGTCTGGTCCTTTAATAAAAGCACATCTTCTTGGCTTCAGGAACAGGTCTTGAGTTCCTCTCTTGCACTCTGCGTAATAGCTCCTGGGCCATCAGGAGAAAAATTCTGAGACTGCAACATGTTAAATAGCAGGATATACTGTAACCCATGGGCTGAGGCTCTCTCAAGCTTCCCAAACCAAGGCCCAGGAAGCAAACTGTCCTTCTTGCCAGCACTCCAGCTGTCTCTGTTCTCTGAGTACAAGGTAAGCCACTGGCAGAAGAGAGAATTACGTGCCTGGCTGCTGGAAGAAGAGGAAAGAGAAAATATGATGTGCAATACATCAGGAACACACCAAATTATCATGGCAGGCCACATCATCCTAACGCTGCTCTGCATTGTTTCCACTCTGATGATCTTTCAGCATGTCACGATGCTGAGCCACGATGACACAGGGGCAGGAAGCACATATCAAAGTAGAAAGGTCATGCAATGGTTGTAGCTCTCTGGAACACCAAAGAGACTTTCCTTGCATCTGAGTTCCTTGCTGAAAAGCCAGAAGACTTGTCTGTATCAAAAACATGAGAAACTTCTGGAACAGTTAAGATAAATGTGACCCATATAAAGATAAAACAGGAATTCTTTTTTCTTTTTTCAGAACTCCTTATCACTCTATCAGAGCATGGACTTCTAGTGTTTAAAAAATGTTCTTTAAAATAAATTTGCTGTCCATAACTGGACTTTAAGCACTCCCAGGGCCTGCAGGCTTGCTTAAGTTTGAGACAAAAAATATACATAATTGTCAATCTTTAGCAAGACAGGGAGCTCTTTTCTAACCAGAGCCAGAAATACCCCCTCTTGAGAGAAACCTCACAAAGAATGTGGAAAAAGCTTTTGAATTTTTCAAGGTACGAAATTTAAAATGAGGACATATGTGTCAGTCTTGAGCTTTTTATAAGCTCTGCTGCATTTTCGTCACCTTATAGATATAGAGCGTTGTCTTATACTGTAAGTCACTAGCTTTCTTTAAATATGAATAAAATAATTAAAGCAGTCAAACATGGTAATCTGCATAAATCTCTCTTGATCAACCCCACCTGTATTGTTGGTGTAATAAAAACAGGCTATGTTCCCAGGGGAGTAAAGGCATATCGTGTCAAACAGATTCAAGGACAGAACAAACAATTTCAGCTGAAGAGCCTGGAGGAATCCCGCGGTATTAAACACTGAGCTATCCGGGCTTACACAATGTAATTGAGAATACTTCTCCTTGTAATTTAGCCCAACCCTTATAATCTCAGATTATAATGAAAGGTTTTTCCCTTTAAACAATACAACATTATGATATTCAGTGATAAACAACCAAAGTATTCTGTTACTTTAATTTCAGCAAGAAGTGTTTAGGGAAGCTCTGCCATGGTATCAACAAGCAATAAGCTGGATGCATTGTGGCTCCAGAGTGCTGTGGATATCTCCAGGGCCCTGAGCTTGGTTCTCTGCCATCCCAAGGGCTGTGCCACCTGACAACTGTGCTGAGCAGTGTGTGCACAGTGCAGTACAGGGGCACCTTGTGCATGTTGGGGTCAGCAACCCCAACGGCAAAGTACCAAGCTCTGGGTGTAGCAGGGCTTGTGCTGGCTGCAGAATGCCTCAAAATGCCCAGAAGTCACAGCACAAAACTAGGTGTGCTTTTCCATCAGGGTCAGCACTAGCAGAGCCTGTCAGTAATCCTCAGTGCTTGGCACCACCTCTCCTAGATGAACTCTCCCTAGCTTTGCAGAAATGAGGGCAGTGTTTGAGAGATGAATAAACTATGCTAACCCTTTGAGTACCTCAGGAAAAGTGTGCGTTCAACAGAAGAACACTTGCATAGCCCTGTGGGTGTACTTTGTACAGTTTGTCCTGATTAGAAAGGAAGTGAGCTTAACAGAGAATCCAACAGAGACAAACAGTTCTCTAGTTTTATTTGGAAAAGCTGCAAACCTGTTACAGTTCACTTGCTGGTATGAAAAGCAAGCCTGAAAAATGCCACTGTTGAGATCAAGGAATGATGGCTTAGGTGGAAAAAGGCAGGCTGGTGTGGAGTGGTCTGGGAGGGAAGAGCAAGCACTACAAGCCCACATGTTCTAAACCTGAGTAGTGACACTATCACAGCCACATCCCTGTCTGACCAATGCCTCACACAGTCCCCAGCTGCAGGACCTTCTGTGCAGCTTCAGGTGGTTTCTGGCACCAGTGAAAATCTCAGCCTTCAGTCCCAAGGGACTTTTATCTTGTTGACAGCAAACTGTCTGGAGATGGGATTTATTTATTACTAAGCTGATTTGGTTCTGTGAATTTGATGTCCCTCTTGTTGCTATTCTGCACTCCCTCCTTTCCCTGGGCTTCAAAGATTCTTCCCAATCGCTTATACAACCTGAACACTGCAGTACTCCGGATATATAGAGCACATGCAAGGATATATAAATGCTGCTATTATTACTACTCAATGAAAACAGAAAAGCTATTCACTGACATCTATTCTTTTAGGTATTTCTAATAAACATAGCAGATCTATATCAAAGTGGTGATAAAAATACCCTCCGACCTTGCATTAAGTTTATCCCACATCACCCTCCTGTGAGGACTGGTACAGCTTTGAAGACTTTTTATCTGCAGTGTCTGCGGATCAGTTGTGTCTTAGTCACCAACCAAGCCCTTTTCCAACACTCACTGACACACACAAAACACGAGCTGTTTGGAAATGTCAAATTCAGGAGCATGTGAAGAGTTACCTGCAGAAAAGGGGGGAAGCAATGCCCTCCCCCTTAGTTTTGGCAGCCATCCTGTGTGTTATTTTGCTTTGTATACTGCATGTTCCTTTCTGTCACGCTTTGCCCTTACGCTGTCTTTTAAAGAACAAGCTCTCCAGCAATGAATAGAGTCTTTATATGCTTGGAGAACATTTCTAGCATGTTGTAGACACGATTGTGATATAAATACTCACTGTTTTCCAGAACGTCCCTTCCATCACCACTCTTCAGTTTTGTCACTGGAACACAACTATTATTACATTGTTTTGTGCCCCTGCTGAAGCACTGGCAAACGGCTCATATATTTAAAATGGGTTTTGTTATTTCTTCTGACCACGCTGGGAACATGTTATGTCAAGAGAACTTGACGTAGCTCAGCACATTAGCAAATGTAAAAATTAAGACATTTAATTGACATGTGGGAAAGAGGAAAAGAACAAAGGAGTTCTGAAGACAAATTAGCCTACGAATTAATATCGTCAGGTTTTAGCCTGATGCCACATTCGTACCTTGGTCCTTTTCTTACTCGTTTCATGGTCTGAGCTTTGAGTTAGAATCATAGAACGATGGAGTCTGTGACATTCATCTCCATGATGTTCTGAAGGAGTATGCAACAAATGAAAATGGTCTTTTAGCTCCTCAGCTTCTCCCCAGCAGAATATAATTGCTTGCATTTCTAAAGTTTTTGAAAATAACAGGCTTGGCTCTTTTCTCATTTGGTCTGGCTTAACAGTGCTGCAAGCCCAAAGAATTCAGCCACATTAACTTCAACACAAAGCACTCTAGAGGAACGCCTGGCCTGGTACTTCAGACATATCTCATATTCCTGGATTTAAAGAGCAATTCCCATTAAACTGGATTAAAAATCTGTCCACGTTATGTTCTGGACTTAAACCTTGTCTTTAAACCATTTCCTTCTGCCTCTACTATTATGCTTTCCTTCTTTTAAGAGCAACGAACAAAGCAGTTACTGACCTGGAGCTCTATCTGGTTCTAGTTCCCAGCTTTTCCAGTTCTTTCAGGTTTTGTCATTGGTGTTTTTTGTTTGTTTTTTTTTTTTTTTCAGTTGGCCTAGGCACTTCATTCAGCTTGGATTCATGGGTATGACATGACCTTGTCCTCTCAGTCCTCCTTCTGCCTTTCTCATAATCTGCCCTGGTTTTCCTTTCTGTTTTCTGTGTGCATATGATGGGTGTTTGTGGCCTTGGTGCGCTTTGTTTCTCCTGTTACATCCCGCACGTAGTACCAGCAGTGCCTGACATTCCTATGAGTCCTGCTGCATCCATTAATTTTAAATCTAGGTCTATACAGAGAGATGGTAAGAACGAGCCGTTTTAATTGCATAAATGAAGCCCTGTTACTGGAGTACATCACAATCCTTGGTCTCACAACAGCCTGTAAGGAGCAACAGTATGGGTGTCTGTTCTACAATGCTGAAGGAAAAAACCATTTCCCCAAAATCACATGAAAGGCTTTGGCAGAGCACGGGCAGAACATTCACATCGCTCATTTTCAGTTACTAACCAAAGGACTCATTTTGCTTTTCTACCCCCAGGTCTGCACACTGGCTCCTTTCTTTGGCCCTCTTTGGCTTTAGGATGGATTTCTGTCCTGAGAAGACACACACAGCAGCTGAGTGCCCCTGCCCAGCCCAGCCCAACAAACCAAGGCTTCTGCTCTGCTCACCTGCACCTGCTGGGCCACAGAGCAGATGAGCCCCACAGCCCAGGAGGGACCACTGCTAGTGTTTAGCGCTGACTTTGCTGAGTGCTGCACCTTGACACACCGTGTTGGGCCGTACTGCACGGAAGTACAGGATACACGGCATTCACTTGACATCTCCTGCAAGCCAGCAAGACTCAGGCTAAGCTGAGTGGATCAGAGAACACACATCATCTCAGAGCTCCCCGTGTGGCTGCTGACAGCCGATGTGACCGTGTCGGGGCTCTCTTCCCTCCATGGCGTCTCCTCTCTGCCGTCCCCGCAGCTCCCGCCGCTCTGCCAAACCAGCTTCCTTTTCCTGTGGGGGCTTTGTCCCGCTCACGGCAGCGCAGGCCCCAGCTCCTTGTGGTTTCATGGCCCCATCACCTGCTCTCTCTTCCTGCTGCGTTATTTAAACTGCCTGACTCCGGCATACGTCAGGGCCGGGTTAGGTCGAATAGAAGACACACGTTATTTACGAGGGGGTGGGCGCTGCCTCCTGCTCCGCCGGGTTACTTTGGGGCCTACAGTGACAAAACCCGACCGTCTGCTCGGCTACTGCCGCCGGACCCACGGCTCGACGTTCATTACCCGCTGCTCCTCGGCACGCCGGTGCCACCCGCTCCCAACGCCGGGAGCAGTGGCTCGGCCCGAGGTTCCCAGCCACGCCCCGCTAGCAGCTTCGCAGCACGACAGGCCCCACCAGCCTTCTGCACGGCGCGGTGCAGCGCGGCTTGCCCGGCCCGGCCCCGCCCGCCGGCGGC
>JACDJE010000666.1:29030-92979 GCA_016647715.1 Pavo muticus | reverse complement strand
CGGCCTGTGGCCGCCCGGAGAAGGCGGCGACGAAGGGAGCTGCGCCGGGCCCCGAGCCCCCCGGCGATGCCGCCCCGCCGGACGACGACCGCGTCGCGGCGGCCGGAGGCGGAGAGGCAGCGGCCCCGGCTCCCGCCGCGGAGGCGGTGCTGCTGTACCGGGACAAGTCGAACCTGTACCCGGGCGGCGTGCAGGCGGGGCCCGTCGGGGCCGCGCTGCGTCCCAATGGACAGACCAAGTCGCTTGTGCCGCAGCGGCTGGCGCTGGAGTACATCGTGCCCTGCATGAACAAGCACGGCATCTGTGTGGTGGACGACTTCCTGGGCAAGGAGCTGGGCGGGTTGGTGGCCCAAGAAGTGCGCGCCCTGCATCACACTGGCCGCTTCACCGACGGGCAGCTGGTCAGCCAGAAGAGCGACTCCTCCAAGGACATCCGCGGCGACAAGATCACCTGGGTGGAGGGTAAAGAGCCGGGCTGCCAAACCATCCGCCTGCTCATGAACAGCATGGACGATCTCATCCGCCACTGCAACGGCAAGCTGGGCAACTATCGCATCAACGGCAGGACGAAAGTGAGTGCGGGACTGGGTGGGGACGGGCTGAGAGCCGCCGGCCGGGCGGGACCGTGCCGGGACCGTGTCCGGACCGTGTCCGCGCGCACGTGGCCGCCGGTGCGCACGGGCGCGCGCCCCGCCGAGTGCCTGCGCGTGCGCTGCCCCACGCCGCGCGTCCCCGCTAGCGCCGCAGCACGTGCCCGCGCCTCCGCGCTTCTCGGAGGTGGCTGTGTGCGGGCGCGCGTCGAGGGCGCAGAACCGAGCCCCGTTGTGTCGGCCTGATTGGCGATTCCCTTCAGGTCCGCCGCATGAGATCGCACCCTCTGTGAAGGACTGCCATGAATATTCATTACTATCTTTTCAGCCCCTTCACAATTTGCTATCTCTGTTCAAGTATAAGGCTGTCAGTGAGCTGCCGAGGGGCGGCCGGCCCGGGCACAGACGCGCTGTTGTTGGTGCAGCTGCGGGGTCTCAGCTGGTGGGAAGCGGGAGTGGGAGGGGGAGAGCTGGGAGGGGAGAGACAGCCCCGGGTTTGTTCGGGTGCGCTGAGTTACCTCCTGCCACAGAGGAACGTGGGGGGAACTCTTCATTTCTTCTTTTTGTTCTGAAATGCAATCTGTGCGTACCTCCAGTTGAACCAGTACTCTGTTAACACTATCACGAACATGGTCTGGATTTCTCCTCCAGCCCTGTTAACTCGGATTTTTCTGAGCCAAAAAGTTGTGAGGCAGTGGCATAGGCTGCCCAGGCAGGTGGTGGAGTCACGGTCCCTGGAGGTGTTCCAGAAACGTGTGCATGTGGCACTGAGGGATTTGGTTAGTGGGACGGGGGGGTGGGCTGATGGTTGGACAGGATAGTCTTAGTGGTCTTTTCCAGCCTTTATGATTCTTCAAGGTGCCAGTGCTTTAGATTCACCTGCTGCAAACATCTGTAGCCTTGCAGGCTTCAGTTTTGTGCAGCAAAGAGGAGCGCTGCTTCTGTCTGTGTGCACAGTGATGTGCTGCTGGAAGTAACATGTGCCAGGGCTGCAGTTCCCAGTGTCGCTTCCTACAATGCTGAATCACACGTGTGACTCTTTGGCTGCTGTATGTGGCACTTCCAAGCAGTAAGCGGCACTTCTGCTAGTTAAGAAGGAATATCTAGGTGGGGAAGAAATCTCTTCGTACTGCAAGCTCCGCATTTCCATAGAGCGGCAGTACAGTTGTGGAGATTGTTGAGCACTACTTGGTTTTCAGTTGCTGCTGAAATAAATCTCTGTGTTTCCAGGGATCAGAGCAGGTGCAGCCCTTTGCTCCTCACTGGTACAGAAATGCGTTACTTTCTGCCTTCTCCAGTTCCCTTCCTTATCTCCCAAAATCAGTGCTTATGGTGTTGCAGGAAAGCTCGGTTTCCTAAAGCTTCAGCAAGAGTAGAAGGAAATCTGTCCATCACTGTCACAGATTTACTAGTGAGCTCGCAAATATGCAAAGAAGTATTGGTGAGTGGGGCTGCACAAGTTCAGTGGAAGAGTCAGACTTGGTGGGTTTGTCTGTGTTTGTTCATAATGTCTGCAGGGGTAGCAGCGATGCAGTGACTGCCACCCTATCTCATGCATCCTCGGAGGCCTGCACCTTCCCTCCACCCTTCTGCCACAGTGAGTAGGGCCCAGGGACAGGAGCTTCTTTGACATCTCCCATCAGAGCTCCTAGCTCTGGGAGGATGGAAACACGGTGACACCTGGGTTATTAGGAAAGTCCTATTTTTTGTTTGCTTCTCACCTCTGCTTTTTCTGGATCGAGCTTTGATCTCACTCCTGCAGGAGTTGCAGTTTATATACATTTTGTTTTTATCTGTAGGGATGAGTGTGCAGTGGAGATGCTGCTCCTACACAGCAGTTACTCCAAAGCTTTTCTGTTAGCTCACCATGCAAAGTGCATGGCTTAGTTTGCTTAACCAAATACAGTCAATTTCCAGATCTTTATGAGTATGTTAGATTTGCACTCACAGCAGCAGTTCTTAACGGAACCTGTCCCTGTGCAGTACTAATTTTTACTGGTTTTACTTCAAGTAATAGGACCAAAATTGATAGAAACGCAGCATGCATAGACTACCAAATAATCGTACTACTTCTGTATGCATATGTTGCAACTCTGTGGTTTGCTCAGTTTGTGTGTGGAGAACTGAGTGTACCGTTTTACTGAGGTAAATGAACCAGCATGCAGTACCACTGGTGAGACAGGTAATTCCCAGCACCTGAAGAATGCCAGCCCCTGGGGCTTTGCTCTCCCTGCAGCTGTGTGGGTGGGGGCCAGCATGGTCTCATCTGCTGGGAAATCCAGTGTGCACTATTACAGCTTTGAGAAGGGAATTTTGTACTGACAGTCCTGAATGGTATTTTTAAGTCCAACTTCCTTATTATTATTTTTGTTAAATAGGCTTCTACGTATAAAACAAGCCCAAAAGCCCCAGACCACTTGCAGCCTGTTCTTTATGATATTTTTGTTGGGTTCAGTGGTGTCGTCTTAGAATGCTATCTTTGTTTTCGAATGTTGTGCAAGGGTTGGCATCATGTCATAGCAGTCACAGGAGTCTTTATTGAATCTTTAACCTTTACCATATCTACTCTGAGCTCTGTAAACAAGCATATCCTACTAGAGGGAATGAATCATAAATAAATCCGTTCCATAGCGTGCTGAAATTAACCTTTTTTCTGGATTGTGTCTTCTGAAGTGTTTTGTTAACCAAATATACCTGTAAAATCTTAGAGTTCTGTTCTCCGAGCTTTAACTGGCAGTTGGATTCTTTCACAGGAATAAATGGGTTGTTGATCAAAGGTTTTAAGGAAGGGTAATTGTTTTTGATGGTGGGAAGTAGATCAAATGGAATTGATAATACCAAGGTTATCACTTCGCGTTTAGTTCTGTCTTAACTTGTATAGCTGCTCGTGTTAACCCACTGAACTTGCCGTTGCTTATACTGATTCTGGATACTTCATGAAAAAGGGAAGAGAAGTTATTCTTGAGGTATGGGCCAAGAGAGTGACGTTATGTAAATCTGTCTATGGGGAAAAAGTACATTGTTTTACTGGAGTCTATTTTAAACCCATAGGCATTCTCTAGTTCTAGTCTGTAAGGAAAAGGACAATAAATAAGGTGAAGTGTGAGAAATCTGAGGTTTTGTATTTGGATTTTCTCTAAGCTAATAGGGCTGTCTAAAATTGGCTAGCTGATGTCCTACCTAGCACAGAATGTCAGCAGAGCATTCTGTAGACTGAGAGGTGTCTGCATGGTAGCAGGTATAAACAGGCCAACTACTTTTGGAGTGACTATACGGTTGCAGGTATGACACTCTGGCTCACTATTTACTCATCTCAGAAGTCCTGACTTAGTACATTCCTTATTTTGTTTTGCTGTTCCCTTTCCTTCTGGATTGTGCTGTTTTTTCCCTCCCTGTGGTAGAACATGGCAGGTACCAGCAGATGTGAACTCTGCTGCCCTTTTCCTACTTCCTGTTGTTTTCCAGGTTTTTCTTCTTCCATCTCCTCCTCAAATGCTAATTCTCTTCCCTTTCTCTTATCGGCTGCTGCACTTGTTACGTGCACATATTTCTGTTTCCTGCCTGTCCTGTCCTAGATAGCTGCTGAGGGTGGCTCACCAACCTGCTCACCAAAGCTAGGGGGTGAAGTACTCCTGAATCTCACTCAGGTGAGGTTTTTCTTCCTTCTCCACACAGAGGCTGATAAGAAGGAAGCTTTATGATTTTTTTTTTTTTTGCTAGGTGTCTCTCTCTTCTATTGCAGGCTCTGCTGATAAGCTGAGATTTCAAGTCAGAAGCTTTGTGTCCTTTTCTGGTGTTACAGTAATATTGGGAGATCGTAATTACAGAATGGGACCTAATAATCACCATATAAAGAAGCATCTGATCCATCAACTGTTCCTGCTTGTGCTCTCCCCACACCGAACACTACCCATCTCCTGTCCCTACCCTGCCCTTTTTATTGAGGGGGGAGTTCCTGGACAGCTTGACAAATTGCCATTATATTCTTTTAGGCTTTGTTTCGTTCCCACTCCTTTGTGGCCTGATAGAAGAGCTACAACTTGAACTGCTTAGTTTTAATGCTCTCCTGTCTCTAGCATCATGGCAGTGCACCCACTGCTCCTCAGCCACCAGTGGCTTAAAAATTTGCTTTATAGGCTGCATACTGTGCAAGCCTGCTCCCATGCTTTTTTTTTTTTTTCCAAGCTGCTGAATTATTGCTGTTCTGATCTCAAACAAACTGACCTGATTGTAAATACTTTATCTGCTGCTTGTAGTTTCCTGGGCACTGATCAATTTTCAATATGATGCTACATGCTAGAGCATCTTGAAGCTTTCTGAAGACCTTGAGTGCTCTGGATTTGACTACTCTGACTGTGTCCTGTAACTTCCTTCAAAGTTAGTAATGCTCCTTTACAAAATAATCATCTATCAGTGAGTGGATTTCTCATATCCTGCAGTTAGCTGTTATAGAAACTGGAAGGGAGTTTTTTTGATTGAAACATTTGGGTAGCAGCTTTCCTACAAAGAGGCTGGATTAGTGTCACCAAGGACAGAGAAATTTAGCTGAAATAGCATTGATCAGCTGTTGAAGCTGCCAGTGTCTGGTATAGCACTGAATGGAGGCAGAGGGAGCAAGAGAAGACACAAGTCTTGAGTTTTGCAGATACCATTCAAAATAGCATGCTGGAAATCTGAGCAAGACTTCTGCGAGTTCTTTCCACCAGATCTTACTCTGCAGGATGTCATGGTGAGTGTGTGTGTGCAGTGGGAAGATGGCAGATGAAAATCAAAGGTAGAGAATAAGAACTTGGCAGCCACGTGGGTATTGACAGGGATGGGGCAGAGGGAAGGTTAGGTTAAAGCTGAGCAACAGCTGTGGAGGAGAAGAGCTTCCCCTCTGTCTGCGTGTGGCATGTCCATTTGTAGAGATCATTCTGCATCGCTCTTGCATTTAATTTATTTCTGGGTAGCAAACTTGCTGATTTGATTCGTTAGTAATGGATGCTTGCACAGACCAGAAATGGCCACTGAGTTGTGGGAAAAAGTGGGTAGGTCTCTCTCAGTTTCTCAGTTCTTGCTTGAATTCCTTGAACCTGATAGAGTTTTACAGATGCTTTAGCTTAAGGATTTTTCTTCCTGATGGTGTTTTTGTTGGCAATTGCATTTTCTTCTAGACGTGTGCTGTTCAGCGAAGGATTATATGGTGATTCATGGATACTTAGGGCAGCCCGCAGACTTTACATTCCTGCTGGGTTAAAGCTTTGAGCTGAGTACGGTTTTATTTGTCCTTTCTCATGTTTTGGGTCTCAAAAGGCTGTTAATTCTAAATGGAAATGATCTTCTTGAAAAGTAGGGTGTCCAGAAAAGACTCTTGTTTATGGCCAGTGAAAATTAAAAGATAGATTAAAAGCTTTTGTGAGTACCAAGGTACCAAGTTAGTTTTCCCTACAGGTTGATCTGCAGGAGCAGGTGCATATGTGGGTACACTTGTCAATAACAAATAACAGTAAAACTCTCTGCACATATTAGTGTAGTGATCATAACTGAAGAGTAATATAAAGTGTCCAAGGGTGGGGACCACTGCCTGTGACTCCTATCGGCTTTTCTATATCCTCGTGACTTAGGCTGTAGTTCACCAAGCACTTCAGGCTGAAAAATTAGTCATAAGTATTTACATGGCCATCCTGTGAACTGGTGTGGGGAACTGATCCATCTGAAAAACGAACTGGCAAAAGAAGTGCTCCTGGTTCAGTGTTTGGATGTTTGTGCTGGCGCAGGGGACTGGCAGATGCTGAGACTTTCTTTCAACAGCGATGCTAATTTATGCCAGCTTAAAGGGTTTGCCAAACTACAGCCTTAGTTTAACAGTTAGAGTCTGATTATCTCAAAATTGGCCTGTGAAACTTTGAATAAGAGTTAAGAAATCTGTGCTTCCTATATCATTTTTTTTTTTCTCATGCTTTCTTTGTCCTTTATCCTTGCGTGTTCGGTATGAGGTTCAGTTTCTGCCATCAGAAACATGTTGTTCTATCCTTCAGGAATCTTTCTTGTGACAAAATCTTTCTTTTATACAAAAGCTTTACTGATCTTCCTCAATAGGACATACACAAGAAAGAAAACATTTTCCTTGAATCTTTCCAGCCTGAATAATTTGGGGGGTGGGGGGAAGGACCCCTGCTCAGCCATGTCCCCTTGCTTCGTCTCTGTAGCTGCAGAGGGTCAGTTTGAAGTGGACAGCTTTAGTACTGCTTTATTTTTATTGTTCCATTTCCTCTCTATTCCTTGGTGCATGAGGATAGCTCTGTGAAGTGCTGGGTTGGCTCATTGCATGCTGTGTTTCCAATCCTTTTGGGCTATACAGCTGCAGTTAGATTTTCAGTCGTTGCCGTTCCAGAGGTGTACAAACCACAAGGGTACATGTGCATGAGTGACCTCTGTGTACAGTGGGTCATTAACTTTTTCCTCTTGGCCGCATCACTGATTTTCTGATGGTGTTGCTGCTTTGATGTGCTGTGCTGCCTGCCCCACCCCCCAAAGCAGTAAAGTTGTTTGACTTTCAAGCTACTACTAAATGGAGTAATCATTATTTATGATATCCTTTCTGCCTTTCACATTCATGGTTTACTTATTATGCACTTAAGGAGAACCAATGCTGGTCTTTGTGGCCTTTTTCAAAAGTCATTTTGTGCTCATTAAGTCCTTGTGGACTCCTCCCAGTTTCCAAAGATTATTGGTTAACCGTAGCTGATTAAGCATATTTTCAGTGCGAGCTTGTTCCAGAACCAGCTGGTAAGTTGCACTCATAAGCTTCAGGTTGAAAGCTAATTCACTTACTGTTCCAGGACAGTGTCTGTCAAAAATAGAGCAGTGCCTCTATGCACGTAACATAAGCTGCGTGCACTTGAAGACTTTCTTGTTCTTTGGTATTTAACTCTAAATGACTCAAGAGTATTTTTGTTAGCATATAGTGTTATAAATAGGTATTCGGTTGGAATCTGAGCACCCGCCTGTACATGGATTTGTGTGATGTAGAGCAGCAATGTATGTGTTGTATGCATGGCGCACTAACATATGTGTGAAGGCCGTTCCTGTGGGGTACAGCTAATGGGAGTTGATGGTAAGATGGTCACGACTTCACAAAGCTTTAGATGCATTAAACTGACTGAAGATTCGAGTTTTTTTTAATTTACTTTTTGATTTGTAAATATATTTAAAATCTGTTTACGAGAGGAGCTTGTATTGTCAATTGGCATCACTTTGTGATAGCTCAAAAGTGCTGGCAAAGCGGCAGAGGATGGGCATACTCTTCCTCTGCCTTTTTGTTGTTATTGTTGGCCTGCTGGAGTGCCAGAGTCTGTTATCTTCATGTTAACGTAGTTCAGAAGGCCGCAGATATGTAGCTAGAACTGTCTTTGAAGGTACTAGTTAAATTAAAGCAATAAATTTTGAGAATAGAACAGGCAGCTCAGAGCTGACGAACGGCATATTTTTCCTGTTGCTGCTCTCTGTCCTGTTCAGACATCTGTTCTTGCTGTGGTCATCAGGCTGTGTGAACAGTTTCTGCTGTGTGTGGCTGGTACTCAGCTGAAGGCGTCGGGTCCTTCTGGTTTCGGTCGGCTGCTGCATTGTTGTTGGAGCAGCTGGCACACAGCCTTGCCACTATGAGAACGGAAGCTGTGGCCAGTTGATAAGGGCATCTTGAACTCGCTCGGTTTCACCAGGCCTGTTTAATTGGGCATCATATCGTCGAAGTTGGCTAAAACAGTCTGAAATGTTCCTAGCTTGAATCCCTTTTCGTTATGCAGGTGGTAATTGTACCACAGACTCTCCTGCAGCTTAATGACAGTTTTCTCCCAGTTTGCCTATTTAACCTGTGCCCATCACACGGTCCTGGCTTAGTGCAGCTTGCTGTTTTTAACTATGTCTGCGCTTCACAAGTTGGTTTAACCAAAAGTTTAAGGAAAAGTTTAAGGAAAATAAAATCAATTCCTTATATGTAGAGCAGGCTTATCTGTCTAGAAGTGTTTGAAGTTTGTAAGGGAACTTCTATAGTGAGAGGGCATAATGCACCAGGGATCCTTTTGAACTTAGAGCAGCAGGCACGTCCAAAGCCACTAACTATCAAAAAGTGCTATTCTTTAATATTCTCCATATTATTTACTCTGTTTTGTGCAGTAAACTCATATCAGACATCTGGACAAAGTTATTCTCAGGATGTTTTAGTTTACCCAAGAAAAATGCCACCCACTTACACATTTCACAGAAGTACACAGAGGGAACCTCTCAACAGGCAGGGGTCAGGCTCATGTATATTTCCAGGCTGTTGTATAAATCAAAACCCTGCAGCCCTGCGCTTATGGTCCTCCACCCTGCTAATCCTGTCCATTTTTCTTTCATCTGCATTCCCCACAGGTACCTGCTGCTCCTACCTGTGGTCCCCTCAAGACCTTGGGCTGCTGGTATGGAGCCCTTGCCTGCTGAGCGGATGGAGAAGGAGCAGGTTCCAAGAGCAGGGCTGCCTGACCCCAATGTGTGTGCAGAGCATGAGGCTTTGCTCAATTTCTGGGCCCTGCTGGATAATTGGCAGTGCAGACACCCCTCCAGTGGGCTATCCTCAGCAAGGACCGCATTTGAAAGATAAGAGTGCCTGCCTCTTGTGAGATGCCAGTTGATAATCTTTAGTAGTAAATTGAAGCTGGAGGAGTTGTACTCAACTGAACTATTTCTGAAGAATACCCAGTCTTACTGGGAAAAAAATTCCAATGAAGCTACATTTAAAACAGCTGTTGATACTGTTCAAATACTAATGATTTCTTCTGCTGGAAGCTTACACTCTTCTTGCAGCCTAAATAATCTTGTTTCAGTTCCTTGCAGTTTGCCTTCTGGTGTTTATTAGAGTTCTTCCCTATCAAATGTCTCTTTTTCACCTAAGGATGTGATCTCTTCATACCATCATGCATTTATTGCAAGTAATCTATAATCCATGTGTAGGTGAAGCTTCAAAATACTGACAAAATGATGCTTGTGTATAGCTTCCAGCAATTCAAGAACTTCCTTGGCCAGAGGTTGCATGTGAACCACTGCTCTTAGTATGCACGGATGGATGGACGTACTTGCTATTAATTTACGTAATCTTGGTTTTAAGAGCCATTTGTACTTTTGGCCTCTGCGATATCCTGTAACAATGAGTCCTGCAGTTTGATTAGATGGGGAAGGAACTTCCTTTTGTTTAAAGCCTACAGCCTGATGATTTTCAGAGTCTTCAACATTCTTTGTTGTGAAAGCTCATTTTACAGTAGTTTTATCTTTTGTGGTTTTAAGCCTGATACTTTCCTTCATACATTTTTCAGCTGATACTTTTTTCCTTCCAGAACTGAAGAATTACAGTCTTTTTAGCATTTCTTCAGCTGGGTATTGTTTTATACCTTTCTATGTTCCTATTGCCCATTTATGCAGCTTTGTGGGTCTGCTAATCCCTCTTTTGCACTTCCTCTTTACTGAATGGCACCTGCAGTTTTCTTGTCCAGGTACTTGATATTGTTCTGATCTTCTATGCACCTTTCTGCAGTCAGTGTTGGAATGGTTCCCACAGTGTATTTCCTTATTGCGTGTAAACGCTGCTGGCCTGCTACTCCCTCCCTCTTCCCGGTCACGTGTAAAGTACAGACCCTGTGGGGATCCTGTTGGGAGCTGTTGTTTTTCACTGAACAGAGGTTAGTTTGCTGTGGTGAAATTGCTACTTCAAGTCATGGTTTTATTGCTATTTGCGTTTATCTGTTCCAGTACTTTAGAATGCCTTGAGAGTAAGGGCCATACTTAAAGTGCTTTATACTTAAAATCTTCTAATTTTTGCATCAAAATTAATGCCTTGACTAAATCTCCATTACAGCCTGAGGAAAATGACATGTAGTGGCTCCCTGAGGCCTCCTAACCTTGGCACAGACTCAAGAAAAACACAGGAGTTCCTAGACTGATGTCCTGACTTTGTCATTTTCCTCAGAGAAAACAGAACAGGAGTGGTAACTTCTCATGAGCCAAACGCTAGGCCAAAGTTATATTATAAGTTCAGTAGGTATAAATGAGAGAAACTTTTTTTCTACCCATTTAGTTCTAGAAATTTATTTTTAAAAACTATGAAAGACTTTGACCTGCAGGACAAGAAACAGATTATGATGATGCGATCAGCTAGCTTTTTCAGCTTAATCTTATCCCTCTGCAATGTTGCAGAGTTGTCATTTGTGAGTTTTAGCTTTTACTATGCCTTTTCCTCTTTCTAAGCACACATCCTGCTACTTTGAAGATGCACCCATGCAAAGACAAAGCTAGTAACACATGTAACTGCATAGTGTTGCTTCTGTTGGTCCTGGGAATTAAATACAATCCAGGCTTTTTACTTGTGCTTTTGGGCTTCTTTGTGCCCCGGGTGGGGGACCAGTGAGTCTGCCTTAGGGCAGAGCTGCTGTTCAGAGCAGGAGACTGGGAGGATGCTGCTGCAGCCCTGGGTGCTGCTGGCTTGGATCAGCATCCTGGCCTGTGGTGTTTTCGTGTGGCATTGTAAGCTCTGTTTTCCTACTTGTGAATTTAGTTTTTAAAAGTTCTTTAGTAACCAGTGAACATTGTTATGTGTTACTGCCCATAGGCTTGAATTCCATTTTGCTCGTATGAATAAAGCATACTAAAACAATGCTTTCCCTTGGAGAATTTATAATTAAATACAAGCTCAGTGTTCACTTTAACAGTTCTGTGTGTACCCACCCTCCAGCAAAAAGCTAATTAATGATTTAAAGCACTAAGTAAGTTAATTCCAGCTAAAACTAGTGGAAGAATTTTGTTAAGAGTCCTGCAGTTACCTACTGTTACAGCAGCTGCAATTTGAATTGATTATTTTTGTTTCTAACTAGCTTTCTGCTATGCCACAGTGTGTGTTCCATGTGAATGTTTTATCTAGGAGGCAGATTATCTGAACTGCCTTTTGAACCTAGTGGGTGGACATGAGAATGGTAGTAGTGTGCTATGCATGTAGCGGGGGCTTTTTTTTCCTTCTCATTTTCAGTCACAATTCTGTGTGCTAATGGTAGCTTCTTATATCTGAGATGTTTTGTATTTGGTTAAGGGGGGCTGGAGGGTGCAGAAAAGCAATTATAGCTGAGGTTTTCTGGGGTATCTCAGTTATTAGTGCTTGCAGTTTGGTTTCATGGGGTTAGTAATGGGGCAGGCACAATTAAAACCCGTGCTTTGGAACTTGCTCGTCTTTGTTATCGCAATGCATGTTTGGCAAGTGCTGCCGCGTTCCATGAGTTCTTGCCTGCTCTTCCTTCTCCTCCCTCTCTTTCCCCTCCGTCATGCTCTTTTTTCCAAATGGCTTTTTCTCGTCTTTGGTTGCAGATCTCAGATCAAATGAAAGCAGGATACGAAGTTGGTTCTGGAAGCCGTGTTGTCCTTATTGTAGAAATATGGAGCCATCCACTACATGTAATAGAAGTTAGTAAATCACCTGCCCATCCACAGGAAATCTCCTGAAGTGTTGTCTCTTACTCAGAAGCTGCTAATCACCATTGATGTTAAATAACAGATGCATGTTTTAGAAGAGCCTGTACTTATTTTCGGTAATGGTAGAGAAATTTCATTGTAAAATACAGCGGCTGAAAGATTCCTTTCTGCCAACTCTGAAATCTGTAGTGGTTGCCTGCTGACCTGAGCAGGAAGTTTATTTCTTGTAGAGAGTTCTAGTATTTTGCAGAAGCAATTGTTGTCTCACTTTAGCTCTTGTGATACTCAGTGTTATTTTTTTGCCTTCTGGTAATGCTGACTTGTGGCAGTGTTGCTATTCTCTCCTTCTTTTTTTTTTTTTCTCCACTATATATCATCTTTATATCAGTGATTTCCTCTACTGTTGCGTAGGATAGCAGAGAATTTGTATCCGTCAGTTATTTCAGGATGTTTCCAAATATACTTTCACGAGTACAGTTTTTATTTCTTTCCTTTTCTTGGTTACAGCCTTAAGTAGGGAATAGGCTTTGAAAAAATTAACTTATGTTCTGCATATCTCGCACGTGAGTTGCATAAATACATCTTACAGATCATTTCTGATGGGCTGACATGATACCCCTGATCTAGGCTGCAATTTCTGATCCCTACAATGTTTCCTCAGCAAGTACAGGATGTTGTAAAGACGTAACTGTCTTCAGTTTGCCAGAACAGTTATCCATAACAGGATTGTTTGGTACATTCTTTAAAAAAAATTAAAAAAATAAAAATAATAGAAGCCCAACAACTTTCTCCAGGGTTTCGGTTCAGCTACCTTCTGATTATCGGAGTGGGAAATACGAAGTTTGAGATTAGCACCGTGCTTCTGACCATGGAACTTGTGGAGTGACAGTTAGAGCAACATGGTAGATGGGAATCTTGGCGGATTCTTGACTTTTTTTCCTAGTTATTATTTACAGAGAAAAACTGATCTTCAGAGGAACCTACTTGCCTTTTAGAAAGGGTAAATAATTTGATGAGGATATAAAATATTATTTTCCTTATTGAAGCAGTAGGAAGGAGGAAAGTAGTCAGCTTTTTTTTTTTTTTTTTTTCCCCTTGGATTGGCTGTTTTCCTAGCAGTTTCATGATTCTGTGTGTAAGAGGAGTTGGAGCGAGCCAGATGTGTGCCTTTTAATCAGTGGATAGTTGGTAACGCACCAGGTTGTACATATGTCCCCCAGGGCACGACGGTGGTGTGTGCTATCCACCATGCTGTCCTTTTGCTCCCATGGGACAAAAGCAGTTGGGGAGGTGATTTTTACGGAGACTGGGAAAGCCTGTATGAACAACAGCAGTTCCTAAACCAGAAATGCTATTGTTGCTGCGAGCTTAAATTTACTGTAGAATTGTGTTGTAAAATTGGTGTTGAAGGAGACAGCAGGGTTCTGTATTGACTAGGCTGGGACAGACATTTCCCTCAAGCTTTTCTGGCTGCCCGGATTCAGTGCTTGGTACATTCAGATCTTTCTCTTGTGCACATGGCCACGTACTTGTAAAGCAAATAAATCACATTCCTGAGCCAGTCTTGTCAGGGAGTTCATTGTGCCTGCATAGATTTTCCTGTCACAGCAGGCGCTTGTGTGGGCCTGGTAGTGGGGCAGCGAGCAGGAGCAGCAAATGTGTATGGGGGCTGATGGTCGTGGCCCCGTGTGCCCAGGGCTGGCTTTGTGGCATTTTATTTCGGGTCTGAAACTGGCAGTGAAAAACAAGTTGTCTGTCCCAGTGTCTGTGGCCAGTGTGTTTCTACCTTTTGTTTAGATTTCTCATGTGGAAGTCATCCTGGAGGTATTCAGGGTTGGGTTTACTGCCACTGAATGCTTATCTAAGCTGAATTAATGACTTGATGTCAACATCATAAGACCTACTCCCAGCATTTGTGAGCAGCCTGTAATTCTGTGTGGCCATAGCTATTTCTCAAGACTTTCTACCAGCCGTGCTGTGAGTTGAGCAGAGATGCCAGTTTATGTTTGAACTCCGAACGTAGAGTCTTCTGGTTAAGACCAGAAACCCCAAATATTGTTTATACCAGTTCTGAGAGAGGCGCTGTTATGTTGTGGTGATGGGATTGTATAGAAGAGCTTGAATAGAGACAGTGTACTTATGGGAGCCCATAAAAAGCAACATGGACGGAGTCAGCGTTTCTCGCATATAAATTGTAGATGATTTGAAAGCATATTACAGACAGTTTGCTGTTATTTGGCTTTAAACCTCAGTTAGACTTCTACAAAAGGTTACTATGAATTAAAGCAGCACTTTGCCTGTTAACGTCTCACTGTGTAGTTACTCATTTTTTAAAACACTCCAAGAATTCAGATAATTCTTTTAAATTAGGAATGAATGCTTTGGTACCCTGAAGCATTTGTCAAGTTGGGAATACTGTAGGCATTGCTGAATACTCTATGACCCCTTGCAAGAATCATGAACATTATTTTTAAATCATTTTTAGTCAATGTAATGTTTGTGACAATAAATCCTTCTGTAGATTAAATTTTATGTGTGCAAAGACCTTGATTTGAGTGCTTAATGTAGGCGCTGAAAATTTAAGATACATACATCATACAATTAGCTTCCTATCTGGCTAACTGCTGAAGATACAATCCCATTATTGTCTTGTTGTGCAGTCACACAACATTCAGATCTTTATATTAGGAAATATTTCCTGCAAGCTGAATTTCATTTTCCTGATTATTTTGCTCCTTAAAGTGGAAACAAAATAATTGTTTCGAGTAAGTCAGAATCATCAGTGTGTCTGCTGGTGTCATGCGGTTAGATCTGAAAATTTGGTCTGCACAAAACACTGTAAGAAGATATTTTAAGTAGTGTATCTATCTGAATGACACTTAACCTCTTATTATTTTATGGTACTATCATAGTTTGTTTCAGTGTTGTGTTATTTTTAGTTAAAGATGCTGCTTCCCTGTACTTTTTCTGAATGGTTAGTGATGAGTAAGTTGACTGGAGTCATGCAAGAGCAGAACGTTCTGCCTCTTCTTGGAAAAAAGTGGTTTCAGACTATTTTTTGATGGTGTTATTCATTTCAAAGCAGTCATGATGTTAAATTAAAAACAGACTCTTAAAATTTGTGCTGATTGACTTATTTCTCTGTCATTTTTACACAGTGCCAAAACACTGAGTCACTAGTCTGCTTCTCTTGGACAGAACGGGGAGTTATGTGTGGAGGCCAGCCAATTCTTCAAATGTATTTTACACTTTTCAGCAGTTGTTTGAAAGTGTCCTGATTGACTTATTTAATCATATTGTGGACAGATTTAGGCTTTAAACACCTTTCTCAGCTGCAGAGTGGGGTTTTGTATTTGTGCCTATGCTATTGAAAGATTACTGTTACCAAGGACAGAAAGTTATCTTCATCTACCTTCTTTGGGAAGCCTTGATTAGTTTTTGTTTGTTTGTTTGTTATGGGTTGCTGAGGTTTAGGTTTGTAGCAGACTGTGGTATTAAAACTGGGACTGTGCATGTTGAATGTCAGGGAAGCTACTCATGCTTTGAAGCACATCAATAAATAGCAGCTCAAATGTGCTCATTATTATTTTTTTTTTTTTTAAGGGGATAAGAGTATTGTAAGCTTGAAGATGTTGTTTATGTTCGGAGTTGTGTTAGATAAACCTTACTTTAAAAAAATAATCCTGTTTAAGCCATTGCACAACTCTTTGTAGACTTTATTAATTGAACCCAGTTTTATTTTGCTAATAAGGAATTAGATTAAGCTAAGGGAAGCCAGATCTTAATCAGATTGGAGGACTGCAAGGGTATTTGCACTGATTTCACCGATTTAGTTTTAAAACAAAACCCTTTGGTTAAGCTAGCATAACTTTAAGGAAAGACGCACCTTGGCTAGCAGCCTGGAAAATGCAAGTGTGCTAACTGTTAAGGAAGATGCCACCTGCAGTTTTTCCCCTGGAGTTTGCAAACTGGCTTGGTGATCTCTTTGCATTTGGACATTTGAGACTGGTAACAAGCTCAAATGTAGGAAAGCAGTGAGAGCCTTGTTAATATTTAAGTGTTGTTATCTCAGTTAAGTAGTAGACTAGTTGGGGGCTGTAAAACATTAGAATTCTTCTCTGGGAGGTAGGAAGCATGTTTTAGGTCTTCCTGCTGTTTGTGCCTATAACGTTGGGTTTGGTCACTTGTCTGTTCACCTTTGGAGGTGTTTCTCCAGTTGCCCCGATTTCCTCAGGGCTCTGCTAAAGTTCTCTCTGTCCAACCATCCAAGCTCAAGATCTCCCTGAGGTTAATGGCTCCTGTTTGATTGTTTTATAAGAGTTTCTCCTTCCTATATGTCATTTTTTACACTTATTGGATTTGTATGTTAAAGTATGAGCGAATCCCACGTTTGTCTTCTGAACATCAGACTTGAGCAACGGCATATCTCTCTATGCCATTGGGAAAAACTGGTGAGTTATCCAGGTTTGCATCCAAATTTTATCATCAGTTTAAGAGCTCATGAAAATTTCTTAAAACCTATGAACACGTGTGAAGGAAAGAGATGATGTTTGGAAACCAGTTTCGTGTCATCTTGCTGTTGCTTGCAGTTTGAATTGAATATTGAAGAGGAGGTGCTGACTCTCATGCAGCTACAGAAAGAAGTGCCTGGCATGTTTATCAAGCAGCAACTCTGCTACGTGCAGGCGCTTTGGCTTAAATTCAAAGTAGGTGTGGGTGGGCTGAACACAGCCAGTGAAACAGCGTGAGCATTTCTTCTTTCTGATATGCCTCAATTTATTAGAGGGGCTGAAGTGAGTCTTTAAAATAGGTAGTTGTCCCTTAAAACTGAAAGCAGCTGTAATGAGTAAAGGAGTGAGTTAACTTGGGGAGAAACTGAGCAGGCTGCTGCCAAGTAGCCTGACTGCTGACTGAGCACAGCTTTCTCTGAACTGAGAAATCATGTGATTTCTCATATGATATCTTTTTAATATTATTAGAAAGTTAGAAGTAAGTGGTAAGAGTGTTTATCGGTTGTGCCAAACATGATGGTATGTTACTTGATTTCTTTTTTTTTTTTTTTTGGCCTGTTTACAGAATACAGTTCTACCAAAGTGACTGGAAACCCTGCAGTGGCCTTTGCACTGAAAGATGTGGGGAAGGGTGAATTAGGTCAGGCTGCCATTACTTTCTGAACTGCCTGGAAGTTCATGGAAAACATAAACCACCTACATAGCTGTGTGCTGCTTCTATTTATAGACAAGAAGTTATTTCAGCTCTGTTTTCCCTCTCTCCCTACCTATCTGAGTTTGTTTTTCAACTTTGCTCAGTTTGCCTTCAGCGTGCCAGCTCAAGAGTAGGCAGCTTTGCCAAACCCACTCTCCTGATAAAAACCCCTGCTGCTGCCTTCACAGCCTCCCCGTGGCCTGGGCTGACCTGCACTACCTGCACTTCTTGTCCTTGCCTTCAGTTGGTTTTTCCTAGAAGAGCTGCTTGCTGTGTGCTTGCCAGAATGTGATCCAGATAGCTGCTGCTTTAAGTAGGATTTTTGTGTTGGTTTTTTTTTCCTTTAACTGCAATTAGGTGGTTTTAGCATATCTGTAGAGAAAAATGCTACAGATAATAAAAGTTGTTCTGCTTTGCTAATAAACAAATTAGATGGCTGTGGTGGTAACTTACTATTAGGGGAGAGAGCTTCAGAGCTGCTGGAGTGGGTGAGTCTCTTGTTTTTGTTGGTATCTAAATTTCAGTTAGATCCCCAGTCTCACTCATGGACATGTGAGCCACCACTTTGAACTTCCTCTGTTGGGTAGAGCTAGTAGTTCTTTCCAGTTGATAGCATTTGCTGAAAGTTTCTGTCTCTGGTTGTGAAGAATCTGCAATAGAAAATATGAATCCAAGGCAAGTTGTACCACATTAGCATGCTAAAGTCAATAAACTTGACTATGCTCATGCCAAATTGTACCAATGCAGGCTTTTTTTTTTTCTTTCAGTTCAGTTGTTATTTTGTACACCTTGTAAAAAATCATGGGCTGATATGTGTTGAAACCGCGGTATGTTTCCTCAGAACTGTTGTTTGGCAGGGATGAACAAATACTTGAACTAGAGTTGCATTAGATAGACCACAAAGGGACAAGTCAGATGTTTTATTCTTTACTTTGGTTCTTCATTCCAGTGAGAGTTTTTTCTTTGAATAATATGTCTGATGACCCGCAGTGAGGATTTCCATTCAAGTCTTTGTGAGAGCATCTGATAAATTTTGTTAGGAAGTCATCAGTCTTGCATTTAGACATCTTGTTTTGCTCACTGGGATTTGTAGTTCCTTCAGCAAACAGCAAAAGTGACATCTTGACTGATGCAATTTTCTTTAATCTGAGCTAAACAATAAAGTTATTTTGTATTAATAAATTAGTATGGCACAACACACGTCCTCTCCATTTTATTGTTTTGTTTTGATTTTGTTTTTTAATTTTCATTGAGGAATTTTATTTTACTGTGTAACTGGTATTTTCCTCCCTTTCCTATGAATTTGTTGTTAGTGCTTGCTTCTTTTAAGGAATGGTAGGCTTACTGATTTCCAGTTGTGAGAGGAATAGAAGAGGAGAGGAAAAAGCTTCACTGTGCTTACCCGCAGCTCTTTTCTTTATCTAGGGGTTAGGCTGTTGTACTTGGTGAATGAGGCTGGGGATGCTTCCCCTTGAACTCACACTTTCTGCTGCACTGCAGTGCTGTGCCTGCCAGAGTCAAATGTCTTATCTGATACCTCTTTACAGAGTGAGCAAAACTGCATGGACAATGGATTATTCCTTCTGTTGCCTTTGTTGCCTTTTGGCACGTTAAAGATGGCGATGCGTAGAAAAAAGATCTGTGGTTTCAGTTCTTCTGTTAACAACTTAATGTTGCTTGTTTGGTGTGATAGCATACAATTCGTTTTCCAGAGTTGAACCCTTGGAAGCAGAATGCGTGTGAATGAGCGATCAGCAGCTGCTTAAGTGTGTGATTAATTTTGTTTGACAGACACAAGTTGTGCTGATCGCAGAGCAGCGAGGGCGCTTTCATGCTTTTTCAATTACTCATAAATTCCAGAGGGTATCTTAGGACAGCTCTCATTTGCTAGGCAGGAGTGCTCAGGCAGAGTGCTGCTGGATTAAAGGCTAGCGCTGAAACTGTTCTGCAGAGCAGTTCAGTGGTGACTTCACTTCTGCACAGAATATATTTAAGATGACCGAACACTTAAAAGCTGTAACGTCTGAGAAGCACGAAAGAGGAGACTTGTCTATTATGAAAATGGAAGCAATGTCTTGAGTCAAATGCCCTGGTAACTTTTACGGGAGAACCAACGAGATGGGTAGCTTTGTTGTGGAGAGCTGACACCTTTATTGTTTCTAGTATAAAATTCCTTAAAATTTTGGACATTCTGATCTTCTTGGGTTTTTTTTGGCTGCCATTAACAGCATTTAAAAAAAAAAAAAAGTCACGAACCCAAAATTCCCCTTTTCCTGACATACATACTTGCATGCTTATGTATATGGTATAATAGCAGAAAAGTACATGATTTCATTATTTGCATGGTAGCTTTTCCGTCCTTTCCCACAGAAGAGAAATGTGAGTAATCTTGCAGTATGTGGCAGTTTGATGCCAGCTCGCTTTGCATTGTTTCACAAGGCAGTACATTTCACGTGTCCTGTAAAATGTTAAGTTGGTTACTTTCCTTATCACAGTTAAATTGGAGAAAGGGAATTGTCACACTAACTGGGGAACATATATTGTGCTGCACTGGCTGATGGGCCTGTTTGTTTGCTTTCCAATTTGTCGCTAAAGGCTGAGTCATTGTTACTGTTATAACAAATGCATATTAGATAACTTATCGCTGCGAAACTCTCTCTTGCAGTTAATGATAGTGGAAGTTTCAGGCTCCAAAGTCAAAAACAAGAGCTTTTGTTGTTGTTTTCTTAGAGTGTCAGTGACAGACTCAGAAGGTACAGAACATTTCTAACACGGAGGAGTATGGCTGATCTTTGTGTTATGCTGACAGCAGCAGGCATTGCCTCCAGACTTTCAAGGTTGAAAAAAAAATAGGGTGTTGGCTAGAAAGACCTAGGAACTGTGCTTTCTAAACTTCTAACTCCGGGGTCTTTCAAGGCACTGACAGGTCATTTACGTGCCTGGAGGCATTTCCATATCTGAGTCTGACTCCTCTTGATTTCAGAGAGAATTGAAACTGCTGTGGCTATTTGACCTCCTTCTTTTCTTCGTTCTGAATGAGTTAAAGCAGCTTCTTCTCATGGGTGTAGAGAAATGACAAATGTCAGATTTTGCTTTTCACTGTACCTCAGCAAAACTGAAAGTGCTTGTCTTGTTAGGAATTCTGGTACAAACTTGGCTCCGGCAAAACTCAGGATCTGTATCCGGCACTGTGTGTGCTCCACAAGAGCGCAGCGGGGGCTCTGGTCCATGGGCCTTTCTTCAAGAGAGTTAGCTTCATTGGAAACCAAATACCTTCCTCTTCCAGCCCAGCTTTGCTTTGTTTTGTTCCTCTTTTTCTCACTAAGAAAGGAAATTACAGAACCCTTATTACATTATTTGGTATCTTAAACTCACTGTTTTGATTTTGTGGGTTTATCTTCCTGTGGCAAAACTGATAAGTAATGGCTTCGCCAAATTGTAGGTCACATTACTTGGTATATATAGTATGTTTACATAACATGAGAGCTGTAATGATGACTATACTGTGATTACAGTAAAGGAACTGAGAAGCTGAAATGCCTAACCTTAAAATTACAAGTATATTTAAATGTTGTACTTTGGATTACTTAAACTGTAATGCTGTATCAGTGTAGTTAGTTCTGTTTCATGTCAACAGAGTTTGGCAAACGTTATGTTCTCTTAGGTCCTAGAAAGATCTACCGAAGCATTGCTTCTTCTCTTATTACAGTATATCTATAAATGAAGGTTTAAAATGTTTGGTGCTGTTGCAAAATCCATTCTGTTTACAAGCTGTGTACAAATATTTTACTGTTTGAGCCTACTCAGAGCAATTTCTTGGAACTAATGCAAACTGGGAAGCTTTACTTGTTACCATTAAGAAAAGAAAAAACTTTAAATTTGGAGTGTAAGGAAGCAAAAAAAAATAAAATGCACTGATACTCTTGATTTGAGATAACTTTGGACTACATTTTCACAGTATTTTAAGGGGAAAACTATTTTTGATATTTTACAGAAGAATGTTATCGCTGAAGTTTGCAAATGTGGGTGGGTCTAACTTCAGATCATAACAACCAGGCTAAATCTACACTGATATCATTTTTTTTTTTTTTTCCCCAAAACCAAATATTCAGTGAGGTTAATGGTGTATCAGATTTTTGCTTTCTTGCATTTCCCTGAAATTCTTGTTATGGCTTTTCGTGGAAGCTGCATTGTCTCTGCAGACGTCTGAGTACGGTGATGGCAGGGTTCGCGTGAAATTCCTTGGCCAGGAAAACTTTGTTCTGATCTCTTTCAAAAGCCTGGAATTACTATTTTTTTCCAGGAAAAGCCTTAAGATGTGCAGACATGCTGTACCACAAATGGGTCATGCTTGCAGGCTGGGTCTTGATCGAGCTAATCAGTGAGCAGCGTGTCCAGTTTGTTTCCTGTGCGCATACACATGTCAGGATTCTAATGAAGTAAATCACTTTGCAGTAGTCTTTCCATCATCTTGGACAATGCAGCATAGGAATTTACGTAGGTAAAAGTACTACTGTACTGGTAATGGTTTAATGTCCTCAGGTTATTAGATTTCACTGTTCAGTGCCTCTTTTAAATTTCTCACTTCTTGAATGAAAAGGATGTTTTTGTTGTACGTGTAGACTTATTTCAACAAGGATTCAGAGACCTCCTATGTACAGTAGAAAACATAAGCAAAAAAATGCACTTGGAGTAATTGAGTAAGATGGGCTGTCTTATAAAGCCTCCTAAAATAAAGTTTTACGCCACTTTTTTGCGGAGAAACTCTTTGCACTAGAAATGAGAGGGGAAAAAAAAAAACCAACAAGATGTAAAGGATAGCTGTCTGTGAACTTGAGTCTGGAAAACCAGCCTCCATCTCATGAGAAGCATTAATTATGTATGAGACATTTTCCTTCTCCTGTATCTCAGTCAAGGGAGCCAAGTCTGAGCTGTTACCCACAACTTGAGAGCAGCCCCACCTGCAATACCTTAACACTGTTCCTCACAGTGTCTTTCATGCCTTTGTCATAGATGTCAGTTTGTGTTCTCTTCTTACCTAGAAAGAAAGCTTAGATTAAAAAAAAAAAAAAAAAAAGATTTTACTGCTACTTGTGGTTCAATTTATGTGTTGCTTATGTGTAGGTTACATAGCAGCTAATACAGATGAAATGTAGGCTTTTCCCCCAACAGAGAAAAATTAATAATCATTTTTGCTTCCTTGACTGTAGGCCATGGTGGCTTGTTACCCAGGCAATGGAACAGGATATGTGCGCCATGTTGATAACCCGAATGGAGATGGAAGATGTGTTACATGTATATATTATCTTAATAAAGACTGGGATGCCAAGGTATGCAACTTCTTTCTATACATTTTTACGTATACGTGCTAATGTGTATTTGCTGCAGGGCTTTGTTCACATTCTTTCTTCTGTCTTTGCCTAGATGTATTCCTATGTTACGTTAACTTGGACGTCCTTTGCCTCTGATTCTGCAGTTAGTGAGATGTTCTGTAGGTGAGGCATTTATTTTTGAAGTGTCAGTGCAGTTCAGATCAGCACAAATCTTTGTATTATTGTGGATATGAGGTTTAGAATAGATAAGTATTTATATCACTGTTCGAGTGGTCTAAGAATTCACTATCAGTGGTTTAAAACTCTCTGTAGATGTGGTGACTGACTTAATAAGGATTATCCTAGCATTTCAGTGATTTAGGTAGATTTGTCAAATGGATATAGCTAACTGGGTGTGATAAAGGCTTTGATTTCAGCTCCATGCATCTGAAATATTTTTAAATGTGATATTTGGTACTTTGAAAATAATGTCTTGTTATATACTTAATGCATTGGTTTTAAATATTTAATTTGTAGGTAAGTGGAGGCATCCTTCGGATATTTCCAGAAGGTAAAGCCCAATTTGCTGACATTGAACCCAAATTTGATAGACTGCTATTCTTCTGGTCTGATCGCCGCAACCCTCATGAAGTACAGCCAGCATTTGCTACAAGGTAGGACTGATGGGCTCAGATACATTGCATGATGCTACTTTTAGCAAAAGGTGAGGGAATCCCAATGAGAAACAAATTATGAATTATGACCTGATCCTAGGTCTTTGGATGTCAAGTTCCAGTTGCAGTATGGCAAAAATTGTTTTTTCTTTTTTGGATGGTTGATCAGGCTTCTGCTGTGCTGCTGAGTTTATATCCATGTTTTATCACATATTTTGGAGAGAACACACTCTTAGCCACCGTAGGTATGCCATGGTACTTGAAACATCAGAAATTGCTGAGCACGTACTCAACAGAGCTGGAGAGGACCATGCCTAGCTATAAACAGACCCTGCTGTAGCCTAGGAGTATTGTCTGTGTTGTTACTCAGTAATGGCTTTATACTGTGATGCTTTCCCATTGTCACTAGCGCAGTACTGTGCTTTTTAAAGATTGACAGGGTGCTTCAGTTTTATACCTGCTTGCACTGGGAAGGAGGTAGTTGGTAGCAAATGGTCAAGTTCACTCTCCCTTCAACTCTACAGTTGACTTAGTTTGGGAATAGGGAGAGGGCTCGGGGTCAGTAATAACCATCAGTACACGAATCTCTTATTTTTCTTTGGAGTATTGCAAGGGATTTTCCCAGTTTGAGTCACAGATGGAACTTGAAACCCCTTTTGTTATTGTTTAGAGGAGATGATGATGCTAAATGTACGTGCATTCAGTGCCCAACATCTTGAGTAAATGCTGCCAGATTGTGTTAGTAGATAAATCATTGGAGGTGTTGGTCCAAACTTCCTATTGCACACGTAGCACTGAACATCAACTAGGGCACTGAGATAATGCAAGTACCTCTGCAAGAAGTAATTTAAAACTGCAGTCTGCATGTCCTCTTACTCAGAGCCTTTCCCAAGGCTGCAGCACTCTCCCTTCCCCCTTCTGTGCTCTGAGCAGAGGGTGAAATGCTATTTACTAAAGCTCCTTAATGTCTTTTCTCAATAGCTGGCATTTCATACTTAAATCCTCTGTGGGCAGTGGAAAACCAGAGGAGCTGTGTAAGAAGGGGCAGTTAATTTTCCCTTATGGCATATGTCCAGAAACGATTTCTTGCAGTGTGACTCAGCAATGGACTTGACCGAGTAAAGCTAAAATGAGGTCATGGGGCAGAGTGATTGCCCGGTTTCTGGGCAAGAACTGTAATAGCAACTCACTGGGGGGAAAAGTACTTACAGTGTCAGCATCACACTTTCAATGGCTGTTCAGACAATGCTTACTAGCAGACAGTGCCTACTGCTTGCTTTCTCTTCATGAAAGCTTTCTTCTGCTGAACTGCAGAAGTATGGTCTCATTGAGTTTCATGTTAAGTGCTTCACTGTAATGTTTTTCCTTACAGTACAGGAATTTATTTTTTTTTATCCCTTTCCCTAGGTACGCAATAACAGTGTGGTATTTTGATGCAGATGAAAGAGCACGAGCTAAAGTAAAATATCTAACAGGTAAACTCTTGTTAATATCTCCTGTTCTTCGGTGGTTTTTTTTTTTTTTTTTTTTCCTGGAAGAATAGCTGAGCAGTCCAACCTCATGTCCTCAGCCCACCTTCTACACAGTAAGGGGGGAAAAAAATAAGGCATAAGTCATCTAGTCAGGCTTTACAGGGGTGGTGATCCAGTGGCTAAGCTGCTAGCCAATGACTTGGGAAATCCAGGTCAGCTCCCTGTTCTGCACACACTTCCTCTGGGACCTGAGGCTGGTCAGGCTTTTCAAATGGGGGATGCAGCCTCTCCCTGCATGTGTCGCTCTGGTAGGAGTGGTGGTTAATAAATGCGTCACAGGACTGAACGCCATGTAAATACTTCTGATAGGATATGGTGATCTGACTTGACTAGAATCTCTGTGTCAGAGAAACAAATACCTAAAATTAAAATCTGCAATCAAAGAATGGAGTGACTTCCTCCATTTTCAATTCCACATATCAGGTATCTGTTTTCCTTTTCTGACTTCCCCCTCAAGAGGAAGCTGATCTAATTTTCCTGTTCAAATTAGCGTTATAAGGAGAAATGGTTTGGGACTTCTGTCGTTACTTGTAAATGCATCACGATTTTGTGCTTGCTGTGGTAAGAACAAAGCACAATCAGGTGTGCTGCAGGTGCACATATGTACAGCATATTTCTCAGTGGTTTTGCCGAACGCTCTGAAGGGGCCGATTTTGGACACATGGGCCCAGTCACTTCCAAATCAGATTTTGTTCACAGCTTTTCGATGCCTGGAGCACTTCTGTAATATTGGGACTGCAGTTCTGCTGCCTGTGGGGCACTTGTGGCTCAGTGCCTTTTGGGAGCGGTCAGAGAAACACTACTCTTGCCTGGCTTGGAGGGAAGGACAAAAAGCCAAGGGGCAGGGGTCGGGGTGAGCATGGGGTGGCGGTGGCACTCCCAGGCCATTCGGAATGCTCGTGACGCATGCCCAGCCCCGCAGGGCTCTGTGGGAAGTGTGTCGGCTCTGGAAGTCAGTCTTCACGTCACGCGCATGTGACCCTGCGCCTTATAAAGCTGCTGGAGATCAGTCGGAGCCATTTGGTTTGTCTCCATGCAGCTTTGGCTGCTGGAAGCGGCTTGGGTGAGCAGGGACTCTGCCCCCTCCCTCTGCAGTGTCCCCCTCTCAACTGCAGGGACTCCAGGAAGGAAGGAGGAAGCTTTAATTTTGCTATTGGTTTGCTCTAGAACAGATTCCTATTACCCAGTTATTCCTATTTATCCCAATTGCAGTGTTATTTGCAGTTAAAATACCAGTGTTTACTCTTGATCTGTAGTGAGAATCGTGCAAGAATCATTGCATTTTTTACTGATATTATAGTTATAAAATAGAAGAGTATTCAGTTTTTGGCTAAAGCCATGCAAGTGTATGTGAACTTCCAGTAGATATGGAATATTATGTCTGCTAGTGTTTTCATAGGATATACTTGAAGTTATTCAGGATAATTGTTAGGACAGAAGAGGTGAATTATTATTATTATTAGCATTGAGTGAAGTGGGATGTTGCATTTAAAAAAAATCCTTCAGTGTTTCTTTGCAAAGATAAATACTAAGAGACTGTGGATATTCTGATCCAGAATAGTGGACCACCTCTTCAGATCTTAAAAGGCTGTTCTTATAGTTTTGTAAAGTTCAAGGTAATTAATTTCAAAACTGCACATGTGACAGGAAGTATCCAGCTTTCTGTTTGGTGGCCAATTAAATGCCTGCTTTCAGAGATGACAAGTAACCACACAGCTTATTGGCTTTCCAGAGCACAGCATGCAGAGCACGTGCACAGAAATATGTATTTGGATGGATCGTATGTAATGGGTCATCCTTGAAGATTCTCTTAAAACTAAGCTGGAAGGTGGTGCAGCCGTTCTGTAGACCGTACTTTGATAAATGCTGAAAAATAATACTGAATTCCTTTTCGTCTTTCTGCAGGTGAAAAAGGTGTGAGGGTTGAACTTAATAAACCTTCTGACTCGGTTGGGAAAGGCGTTTTATAAGCCTTTGTTTTAGCCACTCCTCTTGCTATTCTCCCTGAGAAACCTTGATGCTATCTATTAACTTTTGAATGTGAATAACAAGGTAAAGGAAAATCAACAACAAACAACGTTTTAATAAAGAAGCATACAGTGTTTCCATGTTGCATCAAATAGAAGATTTTTTGACTGCTGAAGCATTGTACTATGTGATTGTCACTCCAGGCCTGTGACTGCTTATGTGAAGAAGATAAGCAATCAGTAAGGAACAACATATGCATCTGGACATAAACAAGTGCCCTACATAGAATTTGTTCATCCTTATATTTTGCCAGACCTGTCATCCAGCTGAATCGAATTCATCACTCCTTTTTTTATATGGTAAAAGTTTGAATTTTGGGTAATTTTTGTATGACCAGGTACAGTTTATCAAAATTGAGTCTTAAAAAAAAAAAAGAAAAACAGAAAAAAAAAAAAAACAAAAAAAAACTACAGTATTCTCCAAAATAACATGAATCTATTTTTGTAAAACTGTTCATACTGTTCTCCTCTGCCATGAAAGACCTAATGTGAGGGTTGCCAGTAACTGATAATCACTTTAATTTTCTTTACACCTTAAGTCAGAGAAGGAGCACTTTAATTACCAGCTAAAAACCTGATTGTTTTATATCATATCTCACACTAATCTTAACTTCTAAAGATTGCTGCTGTATTGTTTTTTGACTATGTCCTCTTGAACCTTATTAACAGAAGCAAATCAATATCTTGCTATTAGTAACATTCAGTTTGTGGTTTTGTATGTTGAATCCACAGAGGGGAAGTTTTGGTCTCTGTTTTTGGTTTTGTTCTGTTTTTATTTTGTTTTGTTTTTAAGTGACTGGCACTAAGTGAACTTGACACTATCTGTTGCTGTCATTGGCTTTGGGGACCTGGTAAATACCACCAAGTTACAAGAACACACAAGGGCTTTCCTAGGCTATTAGAGGTACCCAGAACCTCCTTATGTACTTGACAGAAATTTTGAGCTTTCTCCCTTTTCTAAAGAATACTTGCCATCCCCCTTCCCTTTGTATGTAAGTTAATAGAATATCTAAAATTCACTTTAAAAAAAAAAAAAATTCCTTTCCAAATGTTGCTGTCCCATGCAGTCTTTAAGTAAGTTGACACCTTGATCTATCATATAGCATCAAGGAAATGGTCAGCACACTGAAGGTGAAGCGCATCACTGTAGGCTCCTTCTACAATACATCTTTAGATTCTCATTGTGCTGAAGGATTTCCCCAAAAAAGGCACTTGCCTCTGATCAACACTGAGATACACGTTTAGTAAGAAAATCTTTGCTTTCTTTTACATTGTTTTCATTTTTTTGATAGAGAAGGAGACATCACAGAATAAAAGTGACATGCAGGGACTTAGGTATTTTAATTTTTAAGAGATAGATGTTTTGGACACTGCTTTTTTTTTTTCTTTTTTTCCTTTGAGCTTTAAAAGCTTCAGAAAACAAAAGCAAACCTATAAAAGACTGCATTCGTATATATAGGAGTTAAGGGATTGGTCAACTAACCCACTGCAGTTTTCTATCTGTCCCTTATTTCCTTAGCCAAAACAATGTGAGTGTACAGAAATATTTCTGTATATACTACAACTTGTGACAATTTTAGCATCTGTATAGTTTGTATTCAATTAGAGACCTTTTCTATGGAAAGCTCAGTAATTTTTTATTAAAAAGATTACTATTGTTCATGTAAAACATGAAAAAAAGCTAATTGTTTAGTAACAAACTGACAGAAGGGAGAAAAATTCAGTATTCGTATATCATGTAGGAGAACCAGTGGAAATCCCAGTTTTGTTTTGATTTCACTTTTCCTTTTCTTAACACGTTTTAGCCCTTTGCAATTCTCTTCCTCTTTCCTCGTTTCTTCCCAGAAAAAAACAGCTAAGATACCTTTACTGTAAGTGCCTCTGCCAACCTGGCCAAGGAGTGCAAATCTTCGTTACTGTCTGGTCTTCAGTGCATTTAGGCTATCAATGAAACAATCGAAAAAGCCACCTCTTTTACTTCATCTTTAATACTTCTTTAATGGAGGTTTGGTTGGTTTTAATTTAGAAATGTACAGCATAAGCCTTTAAACTCATTTCAGTCCCTCTGTAATTCAAACTTCTGCAGTTATACAACGTATCAAATTCTAATCACATTGTAGGTTTGTGCTTGCCAGACAGATCTAAAAAGTGCTTAATTTTACACTCTGTGTAAGTCATTACAATAGGGTCAACAAATCAGGTCAGCCATTTCTTCAGTGTCCTTTAGAAACTCTTAATTTCATGTCAGTTGAATATTCAGTCTTGAGCATCACCAAGCAGCTCCTTGTTTTAAAAATATTTTTTAAACTGTCTTATGATCTGTATGTGTCTAGTCCTGGCTAAAGACAAAGCTTCATAATGCTATTTTTATTCATGATGTTAGCCAGCTGTAAAATATGAGACCTTTATCTATAGCAGGCAAAGAAATTCAGGATTCATTTACAGGTTGCCTATAAAGTTGTGTAATTTGAAAAGCAGTGTTCATTATGAAAGAGCTCTCAAGTTGCTTGTAAAGCTAATCTAATTAAAAAAAGATGATGTATAAAGGTTCTTGAAAACAATGTGGTTATTTGTGATCTATGTAACTTTTAGAAACCACTGTAGTAACTAATTTATAAATGCCCCTGATAAAGTAGGGTGTGTGGATTTCTGTTTTAAACCAGAGCCACTTTTGCTCTGGAGAAGGATCTGTTTCTTTCTGAACTGTCTTCATTATGTAGGTGTGGTGATCATTTTTCTCTTTATTTTCTCCATCAAAAACAGCACCAAGCTTAAACTGGTTGGAGTGATGGCCTATGTAGAGGCACTTCTTATTTTTCACCACTTTCTGATATGTGCAAGAAGCGCAACATGAAAGTCTGCTTCGGAAAGGATTTATCATAGGAATAATCAAATCAAAGAATGGCTTGCGTTGGAAAGAGCCTTAAAGATTAGCGAGTTCCAACCTCCCTGCCCTGGGCAGAGCTGCTCTAAATGAATTCTCTTCCCAGTATGCAAATCTGGGATTGCCTCTACCCAATTGCAACGTCTTGCACTTGGCCTTGTTGAACCTCATTAGGTTCCTGTGGGCCTGCTTCTCAAGCCTGTCCAGGTTCCTCACAATGGCAACCCTTCTGTTGTGTCAGCTGCATCACTTAGCTTGATTTCACCAGCAGACTTGCTGAAGGTACGCTCAATCCCACTGTCTTTGTCATTGATAAAGAAGTTGAAGAGCTCTTGTCTCAAGATGGACCCCTGGAGGACACCACTTGTGACCGGCCTCCACTTGGACATAGAGCTGTTGACATCAACCCCTCTGGCTAAGATGGTCCAACTAATTATTTATCCACCAAATAGGCCGTCATTCAAATCCATCTCTCTCCAATTTAGAGATAGAGATGTGGTGTGGGACCATGTCAAAGGCCTCGCACAAGTGCAGGCACATGACAGCAGTTGCCTTTCCTTTGTCCACTGAGGCCATCACTCCATCATAGGAGGCCACTGATCTGCCTTTGGTGAAACTATGCTAGTTGTCTTGGTTACCTCCACATCTTGCGTGTGCCTTAACATCTCTTCTAGAAGGATCTGCTCCATGATCTTCCCAGGCACAGAGGTGAGGCTTACTGGCCTGTAGTTCCCCGTGTTTGCTTTTCTTAAATATGAGAGTGATGTGTCTCTCTTTTTCCAATCACTGGGGACTTTGTCTAACAGCCATGGCTTTTCAAATGTGGTGGAGAGCAGCTTGGTGACTACATCAGCCAGTTCCTTCAGGACCCTGGGATGCATGACACTGGGCCCCATAGACTTGTACATATTGGGCCTCGTAAAGTGGCAAGGTTTACTGGGAACTCTTCATTTTTACATGGTTCCTAATGAATTTTGAGCCCTTTTGAAATGGTAGAAGAGCAATACAGTTTACAGAGGCCAGACCATGCAAAATGCCACACAAATTTTCTGTGCTTCCTCTTTGGGCCTCATAATGGCTGTCCAATAATCAAGGAAGCGTCTCAGTGACTGTGCTTCTGCCATTGCTCCAGCTTGTGTGAAGTCTCACACTTGCTTGTCTTGTGCAGGTTCAGTGGGAGTTCCCTGGGCCTCTTGGTGAGTCTGCCAGCCTTAGTGCACCATTTGTCACACATGGATACCTGTTGGTCTCTGCTCTGTGGCAATGGTTTCTGTCAGGGTGCTAGGCTTGAGTCTAAGTACAGCAGCACTAGCTGGTCCTGATGTAGGCTTATGTTCTCTTGAAATCCTTCCCCTGTCTTTCTTTCATGTTGAATGAGGAAGAAGGCTTGTAGTGCTCACAGCCATCCTGGACAGATGTGATTTTTAATGATCACATTGTTGGGCACAATGTGGGGAGGAATCAGCTTGCATAGTAAAGTCAAATGCTGAACCAAGGAACGATGAAGTCTCTTTTGGCTGTTGCTCAAAAGAAAGCCACTTGCAAATCTGACAAGAAGCGAGCTGATGGCCTGAGTGCTGGAGGCAAATATCTTACGCAAAACATCTGGCTGTGCTGACCGACTTGAGGTCAGGGGTGGAAGGACCAAATCTCTTAAGTCACACTGATAAGTACAATCGGACTGGGAAGTACCACTTCAGTGCCTGCTGAATGCTTTGAAGAAGAGAGGAGATTGCTAAATGTCAAAGGCAAACTCAAAATCTGAGAAACCCGGAAGCCTAGCATGTGTACTTTGCCTGTAGGCATGCAGATGGCTATGTGCACTTGCAAATGCGTAGTAGGAGTGAGTACTCGGCCAAGACTTTGAAGAACTTCCTGGGGCTCACTTGGGTTTGGCTCTCATCTGCTTTTCTGGGGGTGGGTGTGGATCTGCAGAAACTTGGGGCTTTCATACAAAATATTTAGCCTTTTTTGGGGAATGTGAATAAAGCTTGAATGCGAATGATTGCTGCGAATGATTGCTGCAAATGCATCAAAGCCTGTTTGAGGCCTTACATCACTGCAGAAGGTCTGCTGGCCGTGAGGTATGTGCCCTTCTGAGCTCGTGCCCTGTCTGGTGGGAGGGGAGGGCAGCTGGCAGAAGCAGGTTCAAGGTCCTCTGCTGTACAGGACAAAGCCAGTTCTAGAGAATTCGCTTTGTTGGCTTTTGCTGCCATTTACTCAGCTCCATCATGCTTTTCCCCATAGCTTTGAAGAGGAATGAGTATACAGCACACGTATTTCTTCCTGAACAGAGAAAGCCACAAGTCCGGAGCTCCCCTGTGGAAATTGGTACTCAGAGTTGGCTCTAAAAATGGAAAGAGCAGATGAGGTGCAGATCACCAACTCAAGTCCATAGCAGGACAGGGAGGAAGGGTTGAATTAGAAATGGTAAAGCAGGGCAGGAAAAGACTGAAGTATGAGACCAAAATAAAATGTGTGGGGTGGGTGTGAGAACACGGAATATAACCACGCAAAAATGTTATAGGTGTCTCCATGGGAGAGAAATGAGAAAAAAGGATATGCTGCATGTTTGCCTCAGGAAAGGCAATTGCTGATTCATCCCATCTGCCTTTCTCTTCATGGGCACTGTTGCAAAACAACATACTTTTATGTCTGAAGATAAGAGGTCTGAACATTTTACTTGAGCTGTTTCCTTGTCTGCCTTCCAGATGTGGACTTTGGGGAGCTTTTCCCTCTTATTAAAAGCACAGCTTGGGATTACATTTCTATTGGCAGTAGTTTGTGCGTTCTTCAGGAGAGCTTCTGACCTACCCGGTGTACAACGTGGTGATAAATGCTGGGAAGGGTGACCAGCTGGTTTAGCCATGGGCCCAGAACTACTGTCTTCATGTGGCTGAGCAGTGAGCTGCGTTGAGAGTCGGTATTTCAATACCTAAAGATAGCAAGGGTCATACAGAGGGCCAAACAAAGATCAATACTAGCACAATGATGTGTGTTACAGATATAGCTTGCATTAGAATATGTAAGCAAGCTATACAAATAATGAAGTTTTAAAAGAAATAAAAATTACATTGTAGTAGAGGACATGATGTAACATAAGAAAGAAGAAAGCAAAAGATGAAACAGCCCCCACCAAAACCACTATGACTTAGCCAGGCACAGCCTAAACACCACCATCCCAGACCTACTCAGTGCAGTCTCACCTGCTGATGAGCACAGTACCATGAGTTACTGCAGCTCAAAGGTATTTCAGAAGACCTCTTTTTATTTGTGCATCGAAGAGAAGCCATTTCTCTGAGGAAAATGTGGTTCAGGACACCACTCATATTTGGTAAAGGGACTGGGGGCCGTGTGTAATAATTACTGGAGCTGTTTTCTGACATGAGAGTCCAGTGGACACCGTTCCTTCCAGCAGAGATGATGTGCTGATGGCAAGGTTTCAGCTGCCACATGAGGCATATTTACTTTCCCTTCAGTCCTCCTTTCCCCAGCTACAACATAATGATGGGCACATGTTCTGCACAGTCACGTTTTAACGAACAAGCCCAAACCAGAGTCAATTAATTCTTAGGACCTATTTTTTTTTCTATTTAGAACAACTTCAGGTACGAAATATCCAGCGAGGGAATGTATTTTACAGTAAAAATTAGACTTACACGAGGCCATGGAAGCACAAAGTGCTAGGCTTTTTTTTTTTCCCTGGCCGATCATTTTCATTCGTGACTCAGCAAACCTGCCCACATGAGCTGTTATCTGCAGCGCACGTAGCAGGAATGCAGAAATACCTCGGAAACCTCGTGCAGAGCCGGGGGGAAGCAACAGCGAGCAGCTGGGTCCCCCTAGCGTTGTCAGTGGCCCAAAGGAGCCTGATCTGCTTCAGCTTACAGCGGCCAAAGGACGTGCTTTTCGGTTGTGTTATTGGTACTTGATACGATAGGAAGCCGTTGGTTAGATAAAGTGAGGCAGCTTCACCTTGCTCTGTCAATGTCACCTGCAGCAGTACATCCACTAGGGATGGGATGGTGGAGCAGAGAAACACAAAACCAAGGGGCTGAGCATTGTATAACAACCCAGTGCCGAAGACGCTTGCCCAGCAGCAGTGACCTCCACTCCTCCGCCCTTCCTGAGGAAGCTGGGGCAGCATCTCTCCTGGGATCTGCTCCAGGTTGGACACGGCCTGACCACAACTCTATGAGTGGCTCAGTGCCTGCAGTTTCATTTAGCATAGGAGAGCTCTACCTGAAAAAGGATTACAAGAAAGCCTGGACTAGGGGAATTTTAGACATCCTCCTCCAAACTCAGGTCTCCTCATTTTTTCTGGGGAATGCTGGTGTCCAAAAAACCTTCCAAAAATGCTCCAAGTCACGGCATCACTTACCACTTGGAATGCTTTGGGATGACAGGAAATCAGCCTTAAGTTGTACCAAGGGAGGCTCAGGTTGGATATTAGGAAACATTTCTTCTCAGAAAGTGCAGTGAGGCACTGGCACAGGCTGCCCAGGGAGGTGGTGGGGTCACCATCCCTGAAGGTGTTCAGGAAATGTGTGGCTGTGGCACTGAGGGACATCATTTAGTGGGCATGGTGGGGATGGGCTGATGGATGGACTAGATTTTAGTAGTCTTTTCCAACCTTAAAGGTTCTATGACTGTATTCTATGTGTCTGTTTTGACAAAAATGCATTTCAGGAACCCAGAGCCTGCTCAAACATTAGCAGTAAAATTTCTTGGGTGATGTCCTCTTAACTGTGTGAAATTGCCAGGGAAACATTGCCGGATAGCTCAAATAGTCCTTTGGGGTTTTGCAGTGCCTGAAATACCTCTCACCTCCTATCACCAGTGCTTCTTCTGCCTTCTAAATCTCTCACAGGTACATTCAAAGTTATTTACATCTAAGTCATCTGCAGCACCAATAATCCTGGCTGTTCCACAGAGCTTGACGAGGAAGCAGCAATTACAAAATGCCTTCCCAGGCTGGGCAGTGAGAAGCAGTGACCAGCTGCCTGTTCCTCCACCAGCCTTGGCCAGGCAGAGCCTCTGTTTACCTTGTTTTCTGCCGTGGTGCTTGCCTGGCTCCTCCTGAAGCCTCTGATGCATGGCCTGGGTGGTGACACCATGAGAGAAGGAAACCAAGCAGGAAGGTAAGGGCAGTAAGAAACGGTGTCAGGGCATGGAGGACCTGTAGCTGATCCTCCTATTGGTAACTTGCTGAATTAAGGTATTAAGTAAGACCCCCAACTAAACCCTATTCCTGTAGCTAAGATGCCATACTGGGATATCTAGCCTTCATTTTACCCCCAGCTTTCTATGCATCTTCTGACAGCCCTCTAAAGAGAAGGCAGGTGCAGTGAGTACACAGATGATGGCCCGAAGGTTGATCTCATTTGAAGAAAGAAGTACTCATTGCTTCCAAAGTGGGCAATAAGGGAGCCAAATATTCAGCTTGTTGCTTCTTGCTCCTTCATCCATTCTGTGTTACCCAGCATACGAGGTTATGGCTCTCAGACTTACCAGGACAAAAACGCAACTGAGATGATGCCAATGATAGGGGATGGTTGAGACAGGGTGAGGTATTCAGGCCAAGCTGCTGCACCTTCTCAGTGACTTAATCTAGTCTTAAACAGCCTGGCCTGGCAGAAGCGAAAAAGGAAACAAGGGATTAAGGCCATGGACTATTTCTTTTTTTATTTTTTTTTAATCTTTCACACTTGCAGCTCACTACCCCTTTCCTGAGCTTGTCACACCTCCCAAGCTTAGAAAAAGGAGCAGGGGAAGCATTTTGTGCTTTATAAGCCTCTCTGGCTCCTTACAGCTCTGCCCTTCCTTCCCTTAGCTGGGCTAATGCCAAATTATGACACAAAATCAGACTCTTCATTGCAGTGGATGCGAGAGGTATGGTGCATGTACACCATGGAAGGACACCTTTGTTGTTATTCACTTAACCCTGAGCTAGAAAAAGGAGCTCTTGTGTCATCTTCCAAGTCCCTCCTGCAGAGATGCCAGACACTCGCAGGAAAGCCAGATGATAGTTGAAGATCTTGCTTCTCAGCTCTCACTTGGTGGCAGACCTCCCTCCGGCCTATCCCTACCCTTCTTCCTCCACCTCGGCAGTGGCTCTGCCCTCAGCCTGGAGGGCCGGTGGAGGTGGGATAAGGCCCTACCAACTCCACTCCTGCCCTTTCCCCACGCAGGTTAGGAAGGGAGAAATAAGCATTCTGTAAGTGTAAGGAGTGCCATCTAAAGGCCTATTGGAGAATCCCAAAAGGCTCCTAACCTGGTGGTTTTGTTTATAACACGTGCAAGTAGAGTACACAACATACTGAAATGCAAGATGCTCACCTGGTCAGCCTACCTGTAAATCACATTCTAAAGGTATCTTCATGTAGAATTTTTGAGTTCACATACAAACAATTGTTTTCTTAATCCTTGGACTTCAAAGAAACAATAATAATTAACCAAGTTCTGACTTTTACATCTGAATTTAGAGTGAAAAATTCATGAGTGGTGGCTAGTGTGTGAAAAACAGCTGATGGAAAATGGCTGCCTTGCTTCTGCCATGACTGTGTTAGGCAGCTACAACTGTACACTTGCAGAGGAATTCAGGTCAGAAGTGACCTTTCACTTGGCCCTCAATAGGGTGTCTAAATGGGATAGCATATGCACAGACACCTCGCTTAAGGATGTCTGACTCCGGAAGAGAAATGATGCACACAGTTGTGGTGACAGTTTCTTAATATTCTGCAGCAAAGACATACTGCATCACCTCCCGGTTACCATGAACTGCTCTATTTATTTAGGGGAGATGTCTACCACCCTTTTTCTCAGAAAACCACCCTTCATCCTTTCTTCCTGCTACCCTTCAGTACGATGGTATCCTGGGGTGCATTACAAAGAGCATGACCAGCAGGTTGAGGGAGGTGATCCTCCCACTCTGCTCTGCCCAGGTGAGTCCACATCTATCTGGACCCGTGTGTCCAGTTCTGGGCTTCCCAGTTCAAGAAAGACAGGGAACTACTGGAGAATGTCCAGCAGAGGGGCACAAACGTGATGAGGGGCCTGGAGCATCTCCCTTATGAGAGACCCAGGACAGATCAGCCTAGGGAAGAGAAAAATCAAGGGGGGGATCCAAAGAAATGTAACATAAGTAAAACTGTATTAAACATACAGTGGAGATGGAAGAGTTCAATACAACACATATTTGGCAATAGCTGTTTTTAGAGGGAAATGTAAGATGGAAAGTGTTGATATAGAAAGGATATTTTAAACTAGACTGCCATTGAAAACATAAACATGAGCACTGATGACTAATGTAAGATGGCCATGACTGCCATGTGAAAACCAGGCTTAATGAAAATGCAGAATTCAGAACTAATTTATTTAAAACATATAAGAACAATTCGATCCACTTTAAACATCCTTAGTGTCAACATTTTAAAATACACTAGTATTTAAGAAGAGTAAATGCTTCATTTACCGACTTCTATTCCACATCAGTTTATTTCCAGGTCTTAGAAAAGAGCTGCAAATAATTTAAAGGCAAAAGTATGTGCATCTACGGCTAACACAGCTATTTAAAGTTGCTGTAATAATGTCATATGAGAAAGCATATTTCTTCTTTTAGCAAAAATATTTATAACCAGTTTTATACTTAAGTAATCAAGCCATTAATTGTTTAACCAGTTAAGTACTTTCAGTGGAGTAAAAGGAAGCTTTTGGGACATGGCCAGTAACAGTCTTTTCCAGCACTGCTACCAACACTGCTCATAACTTTCATTTATCACCGTCAACATAATGCAGGGTAGTTACTCATGTACTTAATAACTGCATCGTTAACAACAGTGAACTCTCAACTCTCAATGTGCAAAACATCAAAGAAAAGTGGCTGGAAGGCCTAGCTGGGACCCCTGGCCAAAAGGCACACAGAATATCGAGAATCGTTAGCCTGCATTTGCCCAACCCTTTTAACAGCACAGCTAACTTTCAAATCCTTCTGAAAACAAAGCTTATTTTAATTCTTTGTAAATTGAGCCCTTAACCTTAGAGCCCCCTCATCTTCCAAGCATGCTTTGATTTCTTAGCATCTTTACTGAACTTCTGGAGTTCCTCTTTTCCTGTTCCACAATCCCATGTTAAGCTTAAAATGGATTGTTTGCTATGTTTTTGGTGCCTGTGCTTCTCCCACCTTTGATGAAAGCCCTTGAGTTTCTCTTATTGATGTTCTCAAGGTCACAGGAGAGAAGGACCAACTGAATGTGTAAGGAACAAAGATATATTAGCAGGATTTAGAACATCTTAATTTTAAAAGCATGCTTTATTCTTCTTCCTTCAAGACAGCACTCCAGACGGGAGGATTCCTGTGATCAAACAAGACAAGAATCGAGGTGCTCATTTATTTTAGACTCCAAAACCTGTATCTGGCATACAGGACAACTGACATTTTTTTCCTGCCTTTCAGCAGTGCTGGATCTTGGAGAGCACACTACAGATTCAGCTTTAGTTTTCATTGGTGTATTTATACTTAAAGTCCCATCAGTATTCTTTTTTATGAAATAGTTTTCAAAGGTAATTTTGTCCTCCTTTTTTGGCCATTGCTGCACTGTATTTTCCAAACTTTTCTTCTCAGATAGAGTCTGAGCTGCTGCAGTCTGCTGAAAACAAACTTGTTTTGGTGGCCTCTTATAGCACGGTGGCAAAACCCTCTTGCCTTTTGCAGAACCTTGGTTTGAGTTTTCTTCTACAACACGAGCAACTTTAACAGGTGATCCGTTAACATTCTTGTACACTTTTGTATTAGCAACGGAGAGTTTAGGGAACTCCCGCTTTGAAGCTAAGTTCATTTTCTCACTAGCGTCACCAGTAAAGAGAGGAAAGAAGGTATCGTGACGGGGTGATTTTTCAAATTTTATCTCATTTTTAGGAATTGGTATTGTGCTTCCTGCTGAACGATGCTGTGAATCAGATCTTTCACTATTTTTAACATTGCTGCTGAAAGTTAAGCTTTTTTCTGAGAGTCCACTGTCTGCTCCTCCAAGTCGATACCCATTCCCACTAAAAGGCTTTGGATCTTTCTTATCACCCAAATGCACCTGGCCTGCAAAGAAGAAGAAAACACAAAAACTAGCAACTTTTTCATACCTAAACCATGGGCTTATATGAAAAAATCCGCAGCTTGAAAACAATGCAGCAAAATAAACCTTGTGAACAATTAAGTTGAGAAGTCTAGAAATGAACAAGATGGGCCCTGTTCTTTTCTACGTAATAGTAATATCTAATACAAATCTCACGTAATGATATTTGTTCAAGGGACTGTCTGGAGATGAACAGTTGGGAAAACGAAGAAATAATTTTAAATACCTTTCTTACTTGACTTGGAATTCTGAAGTTTTTCTGTGTCGGTTTTCTCCTTGGGTTTCCTAGAAAAGTTCTCAGGTTCCTTCACTTTGGTGAATGTACCTCCGCAATTCTCTTGATGCTCAGCCCACCAGAAGTCTCGTGCGGAGGGTGCTCTATTCATTGAACGTTTCACATATCCAAAATAAGGTCTTCTATACTGACAGGGGCCGTTGCATCGCCACCAGTGCTGGCGGTATGAATCTACCTCATCATGAAAATTATGATAGATCTAGGTTTTAGCAAAAAAAATATAACAAGCTCCAGTCACTCAGAAGAATTCTTATTTTAGTTATTGCTATTTCTACAAACTTCTCATACGCACATATACACCATCACATTCTTTCATAAGACAGGTCAAAGGTAAAGTCCTCCTGCATGCCAGTAAGGTATCAAGATGGAAAAATAGAGCTTAGCTGCTAATGGAATAGACATGGTACAAAGTCCTCCAAGTGCCTTCTTTGCAAAATAAACACAGTTTATTCTCCTTAGGAATCTGGCATGCGGTCTGTGTTCTGAAACACCCTTCCAAGTTTACTGCACCTCTTCGACAAGATTTTATTTCACTATTGTGACAAACAACTTCTCCCTGCTCCCCACATCCTGGTTTTACGTTTTAATCCCTAAGATACCTTACTGTCATGATTTCTACACTATCAGTTAAAACAGTTGAATCCGGGCGAAATTTGATCAACATTTAGATGCAATTAAAACACAGCTTTAAACACACAGAAAGATATCCTGGCTGTCTCAACTGAGCTGCAATAAAACCATTTCAAACGTACACAATACTAGCATTATATTCTCCCTCTGGCTATTATCTTAATTAATCTTACCACATACACAAATCTTAAAATATAATGGACTCATCAGGCTCTATTGATCTCAACTAAAACAGTCTGCTATTCCCCAAATATTATTGTTAACATGGAGTTATTCTGTCCCCAAATTCACGAATTGTTGCAAAATTTAAACTAACTTCAAATGAAAATTCTTACAGAATTCTTACAGAGGGTACACGTGATAATTATATCACATCTTCTTCAACTTATTCCAACACCCCCTCCCTTTCCAACAAAATAACTACAGAATTGTCAGAGGTGGCTGCAAATTTGTGTTGGTGCCAACTACAGAGTGCTTGAGAAAAACAAGTGCGTTACTTGTACTGCACTCAGAGTATTGAAAAAGTATGGTAACAAATCATGACTATATATATATTACATTAAGTATGCTATGCTTACTGTGACATTGGCTCCAGTCAAACGATTAATGCGACGCATATGTTTGCAGAACTCTGGCCCGTGAGAGTCACGATCTCTGTCATTGTTGGTAACAAAAAGCAGGGCATGGATCATTTCATGCAACAGCGTCTGAAACAATGAAAAATCATCAGTTATTAACTGAAGAGCATTACACGTAATTTAAAAACTAAGCTGGAAATATTTTAATCTTTTTCATTCATCTTGGCACCGATCTGATTTTCATACATTCATATGTTACGCCTGAGTCATAGAAACACAACAGTTATTCTACCTGTGAGATCATTAACTTTACTTCCATATAATACTTACTGAGTGATGTACCACAGTAGTTATTCTATGCGTGAAGTCATTTACTCTACTCTCATACAATACTGGGTGACATGGCAAAAAGAAGAAACAGTCCTGAAGCTTGTCAGACCTCTAAAGAGATCACACCCTCCACAACCAGAGAACTACATGTAAGAAGGCTGAAATTACAGCATCTCTGTTCATTAAGCAAACCTGAGCATCCCCACTATTTCACAATCTCTGAGTCACCGTATATACGAACTCCACTATGAAACATAAGATGTGGGAGGTGAGGTGCCATCTATTTCACGTTTGGATATGCCAGCAGCCTTCAGGTACCTCAACCAGATCCTTCCTTGGCCTTAACTTCAGGAGCGGCTCACTCAGACGAATAGAACACATCCCACCGTTCCCTTCGTATTTACACACTCCAGCGCAGCTGAAAGAGACCCGGGAACAAAATAATGAAAGCGACGCGCTTTTACAATATGTGAAGTCAGCTGAGAATTGACACAGCGCAGCTCAATACCCTACCGGGTGCCTGAGGAGCCCCCCCAACCAGGAGAGGAGGGGGCAGAACTCCAGCAGCAGCACCTGGGGGCTCCCAACCCCGCCCCCCCCCCTCACTCCCCCGGGCCGTACAGGGTCATGCGCGGGCTCCAGGACACCTCCACAGCCGCCAGTCGCCCCCAGAAGAGCGCCTCGTTGAACTGCACGAAGAGGCCGTGCACGTCGGGGCTGGGGTCCAGCAGCTCCCAGGCTTCATCGACCACCGACAGCGGACAGAGAGACGCGGGGTCCGGCGGGGCCTCTACACGCGGCGGCGGCGGCGCCGGCGCCGCCGCCTCCTCCTCCGCCTCCCACAGCTCTTGGAGCTGCAGCGCCAGCGCGAAGTCATCATCCTCCTCCTGCAGCTCTTGCTCCATGCCAACCGCTATCGGCCACCGTGGCTAAGCGGACTACGCCACGCACTTCAACGGCCACCTCTGTTCTATTGCGCATGCGCACATCTCACCGGGCGCTCTCGTTTGAGCTGCGCCTCCTCCGGCGCATGCGTTGTGCGCCGCGCTTCTCCCCGTTCGCCGCTTCACTTAGCTGCTCTCCGGCGGAGCGGCTGCGCATGCGCACGGGGCGCAGCAAAGCCGTCTCGAGCGGCTTCTGGGGCGCCGTGCGCAAGCGCAGTCGAGGTCTCCCTAGCAGTGGCGGTGGGCGGCGGGTGGTGATCATGGCGCTAGCGCTCGGGGAGGGTGGCGGCGGGAGCCGGCTGCGGCGGCAGCTGGAGTCGGGGGGCTTCGTGGCGGCGGAGTACGTGAAGCAGCTGTCGCAGCAGTCGGACGGCGACCGGGATCTGCAGGAGCACCGGCAGCGCATCCAGGCGCTGCAAGAGGAGACGGCGCAGAGCCTGAAGCGCAACGTCTACCAGAACTACCGGCAGTTCATAGAAACGGCGCGGGAGATCAGCTACCTGGAGAGCGAGATGTACCAGCTCAGCCACATCCTCACCGAGCAGATGGGCATCATGGAGGCCGTCACACAGGCCCTGCTCCTGCAAGCCGACCGCGACGACCCCGCCCTGGGCGCCCGCCGCGCCGCCGCCGCCGCCGACCCCTTCCTGCCGCTGTCGGCCAAGGAGGCTGCGGCCAGCGAGGAGGGTCGGCAGCGGACGCTCACCACCCTGCTGGAGAAAGTGGAGGGCTGCCGCGACCTGCTGCCTGAGAGCCCCGGCAAGTACCTGGTGTACAACGGCGACCTGCTGGAGTACGACGCCGACCACATGGCGCAGATCCAGCGCGTGCACGCCTTCCTGATGAACGACTGCCTGCTGGTGGCCACCGCCCTGCCCAACCGCCGCGGCGCCTACCGCTACGACGCCCTGTACCCCCTCGACGGGCTGGCCGTGGTCAATGTCAAGGATAACCCGCCCATGAAGGACATGTTCAAGCTGCTCATGTTCCCCGAGAGCCGCATCTTCCAAGCCGAGAACGCCAAGATCAAGAAGGAGTGGCTGGAGGTGCTGGAGGAGACCAAGCGCAACCGGGCCCTCAGCGAGAAGCGACGCCTGGAGCAGGAGGCCCTGCCCCGGCCTGCCCCGACACCTCCTGAGTCCACCAACCCCTTCGAGGAGGAGGAGGAGGAGGAGGAAGAGCCCTCCGCTGAGGAGGAGGCAGTCGACCTCTCGCTTGAGTGGATCCAGGAGCTGCCAGAGGACCTGGACGTTTGCATCGCTCAGCGGGACTTTGAAGGGGCTGTGGACCTGCTCGATAAACTCAATGAGTACTTGGGAGACAAGCCTGTGAGCCAGCCTGTGAAGGAGCTGCGGGCCAAGGTGGATGAGCGGGTCCGGCAGCTTACGGACGTTCTGGTCTTTGAGCTGTCTCCGGACCGCTCGCTGCGAGGAGGGCCACGGGCCACGCGCCGAGCCGTGTCCCAGCTCATTCGCTTGGGCCAGTCCACCAAGGCGTGTGAGCTCTTCCTGAAGAACCGGGCGGCTGCGGTGCACACAGCCATCCGACATCTGCGCATTGAAGGTGCCACGCTGCTCTACATCCACAAACTCTGCCACGTGTTTTTCACCAGCCTTCTAGAGACAGCCAGAGAGTTTGAGACGGACTTCGCTGGCAACAATGGCTGCTACTCTGCCTTCATTGTGTGGGCCCGCTCTTCCATGAGGATGTTTGTAGATGCCTTTAGTAAGCAAGTGTTTGACAGTAAGGAGAGCTTGTCAACTGCAGCAGAGTGTGTGAAGGTAAGAGTGCCCAAAGAGGGAGATGTGCCATGGTGGCCTGAACAGAGCTTGCAGATCTTCATTTCTAACCCTAGCATAGTTGACTGAGTGCAACTCGGGAAGGTTTCCTGAATTAAACTGTTCATATTCATTTGGAGTTGGTTTATTTTTTTTTAATTTAACAGACAAAACATTAAGATGAAAATACACAGTGAGAAAAACCCTGCCCTTACAAGAAATGCAGAATTTGTTCTTCCTCAATTTGCTTTTAATTGGAGATCCTAAAATTTGTATAATCTCATTTGAACAATGAGTATTTTGAAGACTTATTATTTGCTTTCCAAACCTGTACCGGACTCTGCTTCCTTAATTTTTTATGTAACCAGTTTTCTCAGGTTATAGGGGGAGAAAAAGTTTATAATGTAACTGTCCAGTGTTTTTGACAGCCATGGCTTGTCCTTAGATTTTTGATTTCTCGGTAATAAGGAGCTTCTCAAGGCAGAAGTAAGTGAACCATGACTAACGCATCCCTGTTTTCTGAGAATGCATACCCCCTTTATATTTTCTATATTTACCCAATTTATCAAATAACGCTTTTTTTTCCTTAATACCCAAGGTGGCTAAAGAGCACTGCAAGCAGCTCAGCGACATTGGACTGGATCTCACCTTCATCATTCATGCTCTTCTGGTAAAGGATATCAAAGGTGCTTTGCAGAGCTACAAGGATATCATCATCGAGGCCACCAAGCACCGCAACTCTGAGGAGATGTGGAGAAGGATGAACCTCATGACTCCGGAGGCTCTGGGGAAACTCAGGGAGGAGATGAAGAGTTGCGGCGTAGGCAATTTTGACCAATACACTGGTGATGACTGCTGGGTCAACCTTAGCTATACTGTAGTAGCTTTCACTAAGCAGACTATGGCCTTCTTGGAGGAAGCATTAAAGCTTTACTTTCCGGAGCTGCATATGGTTCTTTTGGAGAGCCTTGTAGAAATCATCCTAGTGGCTGTCCAGCATGTTGATTACAGTTTACGGTGTGAACAGGACCCTGAGAAGAAAGCATTCATTAGGCAGAATGCATCCTTCCTTTATGAAACTGTCCTTCCTGTTGTGGAAAAAAGATTTGAGGAGGGAGTTGGAAAGCCAGCCAAGCAGCTACAGGATTTGAGAAATGCTTCAAGATTGATGCGTATAAATCCAGAAAGTACCACCTCTGTGGTGTGAAGTGAACGAACAATTCTTATGAACAGAGTGTGAAAGCACTTAGTGAAAATGTTGTACTTTGCGTATATGAACTAAATGGCTTTTTTGAGTTCATGAAAAATGCGGAAGTCTTGTTGCAGGATTGCAGAGACTGAAGTTACAATCAAGGGCTTCAAGGGTTCAACACTTTTTTTGAGGGGGTGCAGAAATGTGAGAGGTAGCAGTTGAGATCATGTGTTGTTGTACAGCATATCCTGTAAGAATGGTTAATGTGGTGTTTGTGACTTGGGAAGTGCTATGATGTACAATTTTTGGCCAAATGTTTGTGAAAATCTTAAATATATGTACATTGTTCAGCAGGAAAAGATCTCTTCTTGTCACATCATTGTGTGTGTTCTTTTTTTAAGGCAGTGCTCTGGTAGAAGGGAAGTGCTGAAACACTCCCAGGGTGTGGTATTTGGTGAGGCATGTCCACCATTAGATGTGACTCAGCAGTAGAGATAAACAACATGGACTTTCACATTCAGCTTTGTTTGATAGCAGTGCAGACTCCTCAGTTTCTCTTGCATATGTATTCTCTTCATTCGTTTCTAGAACAGATCTAAATTAAAAATCTTGAATTGATTTTTGTGCTTGAGTGTAGGAGCTGTTTCTCTTTAAGCTTACCTATCAGATTACAGCTCTGTAAGCAGAGCTCCCTATAGTCAGAAACAGTTTTTCCCTTCAGAGAAGAAACGAGGATAACTTTCTTCCCTTCCCCTTTGTATTCCCCTTTGTTTTCTCATGGACTTCACTGGGGTCAAGTCCATCTGACAAACTATGCACTCTTGCTAGAGGTTCTGTCTGAAGTGCATTATGGGCCATTACCTGCAGGTAGAAACCACAGCAAAGAGGCATAAATGCTCTTGAAATGTTCAAGTCGGGGAGAGGGTCTTAATGAAGGTACTGTTTCATTTGGGAGAAACAGAATTCTGGTTTTGCCCTACAGAAGCAGCAGAGAATAAAGACACTGGCTATAAGGGTTTTTGTGAACTATGTGATCTACAAAATGCATGCTCTAACTCTCCTGAAAATATTACCCTTGTTTCCTGTAATATAGCAATAACCAAGAAGAACGGTCTTTTTTACAGAACACACAAGGACTGCATTTGATTGAGAACTTGAATGTAGATGGCACTCGTGCCATGCAAATGCTTCTTGGTTTGGATTGGTGATGCCTGTCTTGCTCTGTATTTATGAAATTGAAATAGGCTTATGCAAAGGCTGTCTTTAGAAGGCTATCAGCATCGCCTTCTAAGCTGCATAAACTTATTCCTCTTCATTTTGCAGGCCTTCTTAATTGAGCTAAAATTGTTACAGCTGCATAATCTTATACTGGACACTTAATAAGGTCTTAACAAGATCGTAACTGGAATAATTGAGTATCCTATTCCTCTTGTGTTTTCAAATGAAAGCTTTCACGATTTATATTATGGTAATGATTGCCTCATGACTGCATGAAGAAACAGAAGAAATCACTAGTAAAACATCCTGTGTAACTGCTTATACTGCAGCTTTGTCATTTCTCCATGTTTTCACGCTTCCAGCTCCATGCAGTTTTTGCTTTGGTGGCTAGTTTTCATTCTTTTGTTCTTAAAGTGCTTTTTGAGCTGTCAGATTTTGCCGAGCATCTGCTTACTTGCTATCCAAGTCCAAAATGACCGATTTGGTCATTTTGCTAGAAAATAACAAACAAACAAAAATACAAAATTTTTTTTAAAGGGTAACTCATTAGTCTGAGCTAAAATGGTTTAAAAACCACGGAAATTGCTGCAGTTGCCAAACGGGCATTTTTTTTTCCACCAGTGAACTCTCTTAGATACCAGAACCTAGTGAATTATATTGAAGTAATGTATTTTCTATCAACTGTTTAAAGTAGGCAAGGGTAGTAATCTGGCCATGCTTAATTTTTAAGTGAACTATAAGTGAGAACTCACCATTACGATGGGTATTTTGAAAGACAGGGAAAAAGGAGGGCTTTTTTCTCTGAAGACAGGTATATTTCAGAGTTTTATGTAAACCAGAAGAAAGCACATTTACTTGTGAGCAAAGAATAAATATCTGAGCTTTATGTCACTTTCTTTTTTTGCTGGGTAGTTGTGGAACTACAGCTCAAGATAGGTTATTGTGACGCTTGAGGATTTTGTGTAAGAAGCTGAATTGTAGATGTCTGATTTTCGGCTCTGGCATGCTATTAAATCGAGCCCTATTCATGCTTCTGTTACAGGCTGGCACAGCACATCTTATTCTAACCAGAGGGTGAAATGTAAGATCTAATTCTGCCGTGCACTTTGTTATGTCCTTATCACCATTCCCTTAATCAATCTGTTAAAGGCATGCACGTCCTCCTGATAATCTGGTGCCATCATGGGGCTGTAGGCTTACATGGGTGTTGACTTCAGTGGATCAGGGAACCTGACCTTTTGTTTGGGTGCTCAAATGTTATATTCATTTGCCTGTTAGCAATGCACACAAGTTCGAGTTCTATAAACTGTAAGGAGCTTTGATATTTTGAGACTTGTGAATCTATTCTAACGTCATAATGAAAGAAAAACATTGGCTTAAGGAAAATGGAGTGTAAATAGCATTAAACCCACTTTGTATGTTAATTCAGGTAACAGATAAAGCCAACAGGTGCTGAAAGTCATTGTTTAATAAATACATTTAGGATTTGCATACATCAGTTTGAAATGGTGCTTTTTCTGAGCTGTTCACCTGTGGAAGTAGTGTGATTCAAATGGAAATTGGCAGTAACTATTAAATAATACAGTAGCAGTTCTGTTGATTTGGGAAAGAGAGAGCTGTAATTTTGCTAAGGTTTTTGTTTGGTTTGTTTCCCTATGAGGGATTTGCATATAAAATCTGGTTTCCTTTAGCTGCTCTGACAAAATTGTGGTGTATATTTTTTTTAATTGTTATTCAGATGAATTCATGTATTAGAATTTTATGCAATAACTTTTCTGAACAGTGAGAACCATGTATTAAAACTTTTGGGACATACAACACTAGTGATTTATTTCTGTTATTACATCATCGTCAGAAAGAGGATATTAAGGGCCTGATTCAAAGATCAAGTCCATTAATAAATCTTCTGTGATACTGAAGAGCTTCAGGTCAGTCAACATTTGTGATGTGATTGTAAGAGGCAGGAAGGTGATAAAAGCCAGAGGATGTCAGTTACACTGTCCATTATTCCTATAAAGTTGGCATATAGCTTAATAAGGTGCAATTTGAAGAAAGGCTTTCTCAAAATAATATCTGAGTAAAATCAAGAAGAGGATCGACTGTAGTCTACTATGATTTGAGGTGGATATATTAAGCCATATCAACACTAGGAGAGTGTAATGTTGTGAGGCTTGCTACCTTCCAGAGATAGCTTTTACATTATTACACACTCAGGTTGAATGTTGCAGTAAGCCCCATCTTTTCACTAGGTGGAGTTTTATCACTTGAAACTTAGCATCCTATGGGTAGCTATGAGCATTAAATCTGTGCTACCTTGCAGCTTGTTTTGGGACATTTTTGTAGCACAATAGGAAATGAAGATGCTGAACCAAAAGATGTGCATGTTAAGGCCAACATCTCACAGCTCTTTTCTTCCTTGCGTGGTAGTGCTGTTCTCCTGTGCTGATTTTTGTACCATCAGGCTCTTAATTCCTCATGATTTCCTGCTGTGTTTCTCCATCATCAGCAGACATCCTTCAGCGGATCTCAGCTTCTCAGCTGTCTACTTTTTTAGAGGTATGTATCAACGTGTGACTTTCAATCTGCCTGAGAGACATTTTGCTTGACTGGTAGCCACTGCAAGGGTGTGAAAACTTGCTTATCTAAGCTTCATCTATGTTGTGGTTGTTGATTTGTTATGGCTAAGTGAAAGGTCTCATAGTCAAGCCTTGCTTGGCACTTATCATTATATTTCAATACTGAACTGAAATTCTAAACAAGAGCTCAACCAATATCGTGTTCATATTGCAGATTTGTACTCTAGCACAGTCATGCAGAAGGTCCTTACTAGCCATCTTCATAACCTAAGCACTCCTTACATTCCTTTTGCTGCACAAGTCATATTTTAATTAGACTGCCTTTTACTTCAGGCTCCCAGCATGTTTTCTATGAAGAGAGTCAAATCCAGAATGTAGCCTGTCTGTCAAAGAGTTTTGTGAGTGCAGCCTGTAGACGCATCCTTTTCCCCAGAGGTTTAAGTGTAGTGGTGCATGTCCAATTCACAATTCTGAATGCCAGCATAAGGACAAACACCACAAACTGTGGAAAGTATGTTTCCCAATCATGTATAGTATTCTGTTTTTATGAAAATAAATTTAAGCCCTTTATAACACAATTGATGCTAACTAGCATAATAGATGAGAATTTTCTTGAGCCGCCACAGTAACAGAGAGAGCAATTTCTCCCTATTTAGGAAACTTTGCTAATGAAACTTAAATGATTGCAGCATACCCCATGATACAGTCCTTGACTTCAGGGCAACAGGTTGAGCAAGATTCTCTGCTGCCTGTCCTCAGTTTGACACAGCAGAGAGCAAATGATACCAAGAGGCCTGGACTGTAGTGGCTACTGAACAGCATTTGTCTTCCCAGAAGTTTACGTGACAGACCAGGACAGATTTATGGCAATTTTGGATCACCGTTCTGTGACTCTGTGTTGTTTATCCTCTCTCCCTCCCTATGCTCTTGCTGGATCATGGTTACATTCCTTCCCATGTGCTGAACATCCCGCTTCACAACCAAGCAGAAAATTATATTGGGAGGATTAAGATAATCTGCTTCTCAAACTACTTGAAGAGAACTGTGATGGCACATGGTTACCAGTGGGTGTCTCACAAGAGCTCTGCATTGGTGAGCAGATGGTAACAGACATCTGATGATTAATGGAAGCAGATACAATTGTGTTCTGTTTGCTCTAATAGATCAGGACAAGAGCTAACAACATCTAAGAAGGAAAAGATACAAATCCCTTCATGTAATAGCAGGATCTGAATTCTTAAATATGGGCTTAGATAACCCAAAAGACAATTTGACCCTGCAGCTGTAGGAAATCTCATTTTGATGTGCTAAATGATGCAGGTGATTGCTGAAAGCACTGCACAGGAAGGTGGACTAGGGAGTAGAGGTCAAATTTACTTCACAGATGTTGGAGAAGTCCTTATAAATGCTTTAATTAAGGATGATTTCTAGTCATTAAAAAATAAGTCACACAGCTGTTCCCTAGACAAGTTAAAATCCAAGTTCTTGTGGAGGTGAGTTAGCCAAATCCTTTGCAATATAAGGCACGCAGATGTAAACACCTGCAGGCTTGGGCAAAACTGAGATCTGAACTTCAGATGGCACTTGGTCTGACTGTGAGGTGAGGGAAAACCCCACCTTAGACGCTTCCAAGCTTTGATTGTCTGGACTCTGAGTAATTCCTACTGTTTATAAAATCACAGTTCACACACGACTGCCTGTGCCAGTCAGATTTGTTAAAACCACGTCTGTTTAATTACAGCTTCAAAGCCCTGCTGCACTCTGGGGACCTCTGTTAACGTTCATTTTCAGCTCTCCAGGCCCTGTTTTCACAAGAGGAAGGGGCCCAGCTCTCTCTCCCAGCTCCTGTGGGATGGGGCTGTCAGAAAGGCACTTGAAGCCTTGCAGAGGACCCTTCCTTCCTCCGGATTCAGGGAATTTTCCTCCCAAAATCTGAGTCTCTGATAAGCAGTTCCTGTTCTGGTTCTGTTGATTGTTTGTTTTCCTTCCCTGCAATGTAACTTCTCCTGCAGAGGTGCTGGATTGGTTTTGTAGAGGAGGGTGGTCAAATCACATGTTAAATTGCTATCTGTACATCAGCCTTCCATAATTCAGGCCATCCAACACCTTGCTGCTCTCACTAATACCATGTACGCGGAGAGGAGGGCTGGGGGCTCACAAAGAAGGCCCGTCACCTTTGTTCCTCAAACTTCCATCCAGCAAGGTGCTTAAGTGCATGCTTAAGAGTATAACATTTCACCCTGAGCTTGACAGGCCCACTCCTATACTCTGAGTTAATTAGATATTAAAATGTTTTTCTTGCTTGGAAGATCAGCTTATTTCTGCTGAATATCACAAAGCCAGCTAGCAAAGAAGTGATGGTGGGACAATACTGGGGCAACAGCAGAATGCAAGCAAACAAAGTGTGTATTCCTGTGACAGCCTAACTCAAGCGTGAAAAGTTGTGGTGCCAAACAAAGCTCTTCTCCAGCAGGAGCAGAGATCCATAAAACACCAGCACTGCAGCTTCCCAGAAGGCAGCAAGAATGGAATTTTGTGCACTAAAATACTCTTGTTTTGCCCTTTGGTTTTCCTCTGATGGCTTCCCTGCATGCCAGCCAGCCTGTGGGCCCAGCAGCTCCCATGGCAGCAAGTCTCGGACCTCCCTGAGGATGGGCCCCATCTTGTTGGTGTGGCCCCATCGGAGTGCAGCAGGCAGCAGGCCTACCCATGGCCTGGCCCCTTCACCCAGGATAGCCCCTCTCCCGCTGCATCTGTAATCACCGGTCATTTCTTGATTTGCCCTGATGTTTGTTACCATTTAAATAGCCTCCCAGCCTGAAGCATCCAGGGGAGTTTTGCCTCTTCTGCTTCACAGCCCAGGAAATTAATTCCCCTAGGATCTTGTCCCCACAGAAGAATGGTGCTAGTTTAACCAAACTGGCTTAGAAATTTAGTTAAACCCACACAAGACCTTCTGTTGCCCCTTAGTTTTGACTTTCTGAAGACTCGGCTTAGGGCATAATATGCCCAGACAGGGAAGTGTTTATTCGTAAACCAAAATTACAGCACCAATCGCTGCAGTCTGCGGCAAGGTCTTCTGACGACTGTGGACAAGCTCCAGATTTACCTTGGTGTCTGTTTTTAGGCCTTGAAGATGTAAGGGCCAGACTGCAAATGCCTTTAATCAGGAAGCAATTAATTGCACAATTTTCCTCTTTGCAGCCAGCGTAGGGCTCATCCAGGTAATGTTCCCCGGGAGGCAGTGGCTCTTGCCTGTGTGCTGCTTTTAATACTGTATGTCTCTGCTAATTAGTTCCTGTTGGATGGGAGGCCAGATTGCTACAGGGGCTTCAGATAAAAGGTACAACTGGTTAAGACAATCTAAAGCTTTAAGAAGAAAAAACAAATGCGTTGTTTTCCTAACTCTTTTTTTAAAGTTATTTCTGAAGAAAGCTCCCATGTGCCACTTGTACTTTTGCTAGAAATCAGGACCAGGTTTGTGAAGGTTGTTCCTGTGCATCAATGCTGAGCATGCTGGACTGTCTTTTTTTCTTTTCCAGAGCATCTCGGTCTTGTCCAGGACCTATCCCAAGTAGGAAACACCTTGTTTGTTTCTTTTGCAAAGGATTGTCAATGCAAAGTGATCTTGGTCCTGACTCTCCCTCAAAGGTGAAGCTCAGCTTCAATTTGAGGGGGGAGGGGGGTGGGTGTGCAGAAGAGCAGGGATGCCTAGGGGAGGTGGAGCTGTGCTGACAGTCCCTAGAGCAGCACAAATGCCATGTGTCACCAAACATGACAGTAAGGCTTTAGCTGCCCCTCTGCCCCGCAGTGTTGTCAGTGCCACTTCCAGCCCTGCTATCACTGCCTCTGACCTTACTCACTGTTTCATCTGCAAGCCCCACATCCTTCCTGTCCCACATGCTGGCTATAAACAGCAAACTCACTTTTTATGCTATTATTGTAATTTACTAGCAGAAACCTTCCTCTCTGCACGCCGAAAACATAGCTCTTCATGCCTGTTATAATTGTTCTTCCAAAGTTATAAATAACATGTTAGCCTGGTTTATGTGTTCATGCAAGTCAAGCTATAAACTGGCAGATGAAGGAAATTAACTGTCTCCAGAATTCACATTCCTGTCACTTATTCAATTATTTGATCAACATAATTGCTCAGAGCAAGAGCTAATTGGAAAATTACATGCATTTATCCTCTCTATAGAGAAGGAAAGGCTTATCAGGTATTTTACTGCAGGCAGTTTCATTACTTCCAATATTCTGGAAGAAATGAGGTTTTTAACAGAGCCAGGCCCAAATATACATAGCTAGTTTGCTAGCCAGATGCTTTCTCACCCTCAAAATAGATCGAGTATTTTGTGGTGCAAGGGTTTTAACACGTCTGTACCACAAGTACCTTGGCACACGGGTGCAGGAGCTGTAAGCCAAGCTTGCCTCTGGGTCCCTGCAGCAGTAAACATGTCCCTGCTTCTGTATTTCTGTATTCACACTGTTGCTGCAGCCATCCCTGGAAGCTGATACAGAGATTATTGATCAGATGGAGTCAGCCAGGTGAGAGAAAGGCATATGGTGATTTGTTGTTGCTGCTGCTGTAGAAGACTAATTCCCTACCTTGCCAGCTCAAATCCTGCATCAATGCCACAGTTCAAGACACTGGTATCTTTGGAATGATTTCTGTAATTCCTCGCCGCACATGTGCACACACTTCATAATTAAATGAAATGCAATCTCAGTGCTGGATGGAGCAGAGGGGTGGGAATGGAAAGGACCAGAAAGCAGGAGACTCAAACCCTAAAGCAGTCCCTGTTTCCATTATTAGCTCTAGTATTGTTTGGGGTTGGAACATTTGATATGCTTAAGCAACAAGACAGGCAAGCACTTTTCCAGGCTGTACGGAGGGGGAGGAAGCCTATCTATCAATGCCAACAGTTTGCAACCTATTGTCTGCAGGCCCTGGGGGGACCTCTGGGTTATCTGTAGGGGAAAGGCAGCTAAGAAAATCAACCCTGTTGTCATTTGCCTTAAATTCATGACAGATGGTTTACACCTCTGCTGGAAAATATCAGGCTCTGCAAATAAAAAAAAATGGATAAAAATTAAAGATCCATGGAACACCACATTTCTTTTTCTGCAGTGTGATGCCTGAACAGTATGCATGTAGACCACAGGAGCGACTTCCACACCCCTGCCCTGGGATGATTTTACCTCTGCCTTGGCATGATTTCCTCCTGCTCTTTTTGAGCAGTTTTTTTTCCAAGCACCAGGTTTTGGCTGCCTGAAAAGCCACCTGAAGTGGCTGACAGTGATGTGAAGCTTGAGAGACATGCTGGCCTGGTTCTCGCCAGCTGTGCTGCTATCACTGCAGAAGTGGCACAGAACAGCCCTGAAAGACATGCTGTACTGCATGTACCCATCCTAGGGGTTGGTCCTGTCTATATTTGATGAGAACTGGGTAACCACATGAGTAAGTTTTTAGTTCATCCTAGAGGAGATTAAGAAATGAGTACAGCGCAGCCTGTTTGTAATTACATTGGGACATTTCTAATAATAGTGGAAGTGTACTATTCCTTTTTTCCATTTTTTTTTCTTTCATTTTCTTCCAATATAAAAAAACAAAAGTAGGCAATAAGGGAATAATAAAGTAGCCCCACCACAGGTGGCTGGGGGCATGCAGAGTTGTGTGGGTGTCCCAGCAGTCCCCGCCCGGGGAAGGAAAGCTGGAGCCACCGAGCTGCCTGTAGGCACAGGTTCGCTGTGCTGCTTTATTCGGGATGCCCTGCAGTTGGGAAAAGGGGTGCAGAGGGCTCCAGGCGCCATTCCTACTCTCAGCTCTGATTCTCACACAGCCGCTGGGAGCTGGAAATGAGGACGGTTTTGTCAGCCGTGAGTGACTCCAGCTAGCGGACAAATAGCTCCTGAATGTGCTACTCTGACCTCTAAGCTGTGACTAATGGGATAAATCAGTAACCCGACGGCACCGCGGGACAGCTTGCACGGAAAATGCGCGCTCCTTTGTCGCCAAGTGTTGGCACAAACAAAGGGAAAAAAAGAAGAAAAACCACAACGATCCGTCAGCATCTTGCAAAATCGGGCCAAAGCAGGGGGCCGCCGGGCGGGGAGCGGCTATCGCGGGGCAGAAGGGGGGCGGCTCCGCAGCAGCGGGTACCTACCCGAGGCGCAGCAGGCGGCACCGGGTCAGTTCCCAGAGGAGCTCCGGCCCCGCAGCCACCGGCACCGCGGCCGCGCCGACAGCAGGGGGCGGCCGCCGCCGCCGTAACCCGTCCGCCGCCTCGCCGTCCCTCCAGCCTCGCGTCCCTGCTTACCCGCATCCTGCATCCTCTCATCCTGAAATTCCCACACCCCTTCATCCTGCAGCCCGCATCTCGCATTCCTGCTTTGCACCCCACGTCCTGCATCCTGGCATCCTGAGATTTTCTCACTCCTGCTTCCTGTGTCCAGCCCCGCACCAGCCCTGCTGGCCAGCAGAGCTGCTCAGCAGTCCAGCACCCCCACACTCAGCACCTCACAGCCCAAGCTTTTCCACATCTTGGCCCAGGGCATGAAGTGAGTGCTGCTGGCAGTGCTGCTGCTTGGAGATCTGGACTTTATTGTGGTTATTGCCCTGAGGAGCAATGGTAACTGTGACCACAGAGGTGGCTGTCCCTATACTCATACTCAGGCTTGTTGCCTGAGGCCCTCTTATCAACTCTGCTGGCAGAACTGGGAGCTCGCTGGGATCTGGAAAACTCTTTCCAGTGTGAGCTTGGTGTAGTCTGAGAAAACAGCTTTACAAATGTGCACAATTCAGCAGAAGTTACTGGTGCATTGCTTGATGCAGGACACAGCATGCTTAAAAGCAGCAGTAGCAGCAGCAGTGGCCTCTGCATCTCCTTGGCCCCAGTGCTACAATCCAGGACTTCACTGGGAGCTTTGTCTCCATCAAGAGCACTCCCTCCCTATGCATGGTAATAGATACTTTTCTGCAAGATTTTAGCAGTAGAAATGAATGCTGGAAACCTTGTGCTTTTGTTACACCAGGACATTCTTCCTGCGGACTGTGAATTGATTTGATTGCATTTCTGCAAATGGAAAATTCAATAAATGTACGTAGAAAAAAATGATTGTCCCTCCAGTTCTCAGCCTGCTTCTATCCATTTTCTTGTCCTGCTGGGCCCCACACTGGCAGCTCCTCACAGGAGGCCCATGGCATGCTTGGTCTGAACAACCCACAGCAGAGCCCTGCTGTGCACTGAAGCCATGGCACCAGGTGCTGATGCACTGGGAATGTTTTCCTGGTGTTTCCATGGCCTGCCTTAGCTGGAGCTTCACCCTGTTTTCTGCTTGGGCACAAGTATCTGCTTGCTGTTTTCTGCAAATAGAAGGTATTTGAAATGGCAGAAATACCCCTAAGGTCACAGAAAGGAACTGAAAACTCAAACCGTGGAAAATGTTTGCAGGCAAACAACAAAAAAAGCAGTGGGAGTCAACTGAAACATTGCATTTCAATACCTTCATGCTGGTTTTTTGTTCACTTGAAAGTAAAATTATTCAAATAGCAGAAATCATTTGAATAAAGAAAACAGCATTATAAATGCCAATAACATGAAAACACATTTGACATTCCTAATTTTTTCTTCATTACTTTCATTTGAGAAATTCACTGTGCATGTTTTCCTTTGTGGTTCTCACTAGAAAGTCAATAGTTCGAAGAAATCAGCATTCTTCAATTAGAAAATATTTTGCTGAAAACTCTTATCCAGAAAAAGCTGGCAGTACTTAGCATTGTAAGTCTGGCAGGAAGCTTTTAGTTCCATATCATGTTCTATTTCCACTGGGATGACAGGGGTGCTTCCAAATTAAGTTCAAAGATGCAGCAGTGGTGGAACTAAACACATATTTCCCAATGTCTGTGCCTACCAGTACAGGGTTATTCTAACAGATATTTACAAATATGAGCTTAACTCATTCTCACACCAAAGGGAGCAATCAAAGCCCAGTGATACCCAAAGATAAATTGGGGCCAGTGCAGTGCAGGCTTTCTCCCATGTTACTTCCTCCTGCGCTGTCAGGAAGAAAGGTGCACACTGTGGATATGGCCCAGTCGCCACCCCTCCTCAGTGAGTCACAGTCAGCTTCTTGGGCCTTACAGACTTGAACATGGGAGAGGAGGATGGTCTCGTGGCTGACTATAGGGACTGTGAGTCAGAAGACTTTGTTTACGTAAAACAAAAAATTGCTCCTTTCATTTACTAGCAGATGTCTCTAAACAGCCTAAACGAGTTGCCACTAGGACATTTCAGTTGTAGGTATTTTAAAACTGGGGGGAGAAAAAAAAATAAGAAGTCCAATTGACATTTGATCATTTGTGCAGCAACATCACATTCATAGCAGCTGCGCTATGCGCTTTGGGTTTCAGGCCAACCAAACTCCCACTGTTTTCACTGGGAATGTTGATTAAAGACCTCCAGCTGTGACCCACAACAACCCAGCCAGGTTACTCCTGCCTCTTTGGAAGGTTTGAGTGAAATTGGAAAGTGGCATGCAGCCCCAGCAAGTTTATCAGCTCTGAGCAGCCTGTTTATAGGCAGATAACCTGCAAGTACCTCCTTGCTTCGCCTCAGATTCTTATGGGGGAATCAATAGGTCGCCCATGTGCTGGTGGGAGATATTAAAGTCATTCAGAAACAAACGAAAAAACAACTTGCTTCGGAACAATCCTTTAGAAATCAGTCATTCATTACATGCAGTTAATGATCAGTTTGAGGGTTAACAGCCAAACGTGAAGTTAAGGATGATTAGAGCTTAAAACAAATTAACTGCTCGGTGACCGCAGCCAAAACAATGTTCTATTAATTTGTGGTGGTTACTTTTCTGGGTAGGCCCCCATGGAGGCTGATGAGGGATATTTTAATTTCTCAAGGCAATAGCACCATAGCAACAAACCTGCAAGAAGCCTGTCAGTTTGGTGCATAGAATCTGTTCTGCTTAATGAGGCTTTGATCCCAAAGTGTATTTAGCACTGCCATTTTCTTACGGGTGTGGTGAAAGAAGTGAAATAGGTGCCTTGCTTAAGTCAGACAACTTCTTATTGTAATTTGGCTTTTGAAGAACACACTATGCAGAAGCACAGACCTTTTAATGGGGAGCTCCAGTCAGGGGAGATGGGCCTTGAGTGTGAGGATGTTTACCCTTGGGTTAACAGTGAAGTAAACCACATGTAGGTTTGCAGAATTCAGTCTCTATTTTATATATATTAAAAAAGAAGACGAAGAAAATAAAACACCCCACATTTTTACTTATTCACCTTCAAATTCCTGTTTCTCCAGGTGGGTTCCCAGGAGGACATTGTATCCTGCACTTCAGGGACACACTGGTGATCTGCATGGTGAGAAGAGGAGGTCAGGGAAGCGCACAGAGAAAGGAATATTGACCTACTTCCATGCAAACAAATACTATGGTTAGAGAGAAAGAGTATACTGAAGTGCATCGTAGGCTTACCTAGCTTTCTTTCTATCACCAATGGAAATCACCGCAGTGCCACTGAGCTTGGCAGTCCTTCAATTGTTTTCCAAAAGTGTGGTTGGAAGAGAAACTGTCAAGAAGCACCAGCACATCCCTGCTCCCTAGAAACACATGCAGTTGTACCCAGCCGTTCCTGACAGCCTCATGCGTCTCACTCTGGTGGAGATGCCATGGCCCCAGGAGGTAACTGCAATATGCAGCTGTCCTTACCATTAGGAAGTTTTTGCTGACAGCTGTATTGAGCTTCCCTTGCTGCAGTTTAATCTCATTATTTCTTGCCTTATTTACGTCCACGTGCTGTGGAGAATGGATTATTCCCCTTCTCTTTGGCATGGCAAAGCCAAATTACATGCAGCCCCCTGCCGCTCATAGCCCAGTGAGGGGCAGCCACCCCTCCTTCTCCTTGCTACCTGATGGTCGCCAGTGTCCTGTCTGCCCCAAGCAGCCCACTGCGGCACTCCCCACACCTGTCCTTTTTTGCTGTGTATCTCTTATTCAGTACTGTCTTGCCATCTTTAACCCCTTGCTAGAGTTGTCTCTGGCTTTGAGTCCTTCTCAAACTCTCATTCCTATCCCTTTGATGCATCTCATAGGATCAGCCCAAGTACCTTCCCCTTTCCTTCGCACCCATGTTGCTGTTTTGCTTTGCTCCAAGCTCCTGGAAGTGCAGACTCCACAAAGGCAGCTCCCGAACTGTGGGCCTGCACCGTCCACACTTGAGCCTGTGGCCAGTTCCACATTAATCAAGAAGAAAGATAACTGAGAGCACGAAAGGAAAAAGAGCTCTGTGTACAGTCAGTGCATAGAGCCAAACAGATATTTAATCCTGCATGGTTTTTTTTTCTTAATTGTTGCTCTGGACATTTTTGTTTTATCAGATGGGGAATGACACTTAAGACCTAGCTTATTTGTGCCTCTTGTCAATGGCTCTTTGTTCTCTTTTCTTTTTCATTTCCTTATTTTTTCTCCCCAAACCTATAACCATCTCTTTGTTCCCCCTGGCAGGCTGGCCTCTGGGATCGGCTGTTCTTACACCAGGCCGCATCACTGCTCAGAGTGGTAAGACCCACTGGGTCTGCACACAGCCCAAGTTCTCTGTGTGAGGCCCTGCTCTGCAAATACAGCCCCAAAACAGCAGGCGGATGTTAAGGGCAGGCTGGGCAGCATTTTGGGAGGCCCAGGACAGCTCCCTGTGGTTTGGGTGCAACTCCCACTTTGCAGGAGCATAGGCTCATTCCTCCAGGCTTTCAGGGGGAGAAAGCCTCCCCTGTGCTGTCCTGGCTAATGAGCAATGTTTTTGCTGCTGGGCCACCTGCCTCTTATTATCAAAAGAGTTTAAAAGCAAAAAAAAAAAAAAAAAGAAAAGAAAAAGAAACTTGGCAAAATGAAAACTACCAACAAGGAAAAAATCCACCCAAAATATCTGGGCCTCATCCACTCTTCTGTTAATTAGCTTTAGTGAAAATAATAAAACTAGAAAGCAAAGCAAAATCCAGTGGAGGTAGTTAGGATGGGCTGCTGGAGGAACAGAAGCTCTGGGAAATGGGGAGGTGGCTGTGGGGAGCATCATCTTGCAGAGTCCCAGATCACTGCATTCTGCCTCTCCCCATGTCCTGTTTCACATGACATCAGAGCAAGTGGGGTAATTATCACAGTTGCACTTTGTGCTGCTTGACAGACTGTGCTTCCCAGGCTGCCTTTGGGATGTAGCAACGGCGGCAGGCAGCATTTCTGCAGGCGCGGCACTGTTAAACCCATACAAACAAGCAGACCTCTGGGAGAACTTGTGGGTGATTCTGTCTGCTTGTTGTCAATGAAAAGTTTCCAAGGACAGCAGTAACATTTTATAAAGTACATGTACAGCTGAAAAATCTTTTGGACTTTCTCCTCCTCTGTAGGAAACACTTTGCTGTTATTCCTATTGACGTCAGCTGAAGATAAGAAACGTTTGCCCATAGTGCCTTGCTCAGAGTTCCATGTGTGGCTTATGTGCTGATTTGCCCTGTGTCACTGCTGAGGTTTCAATCTGCCTTCAAATGAAAGCTTTGGTATCCTTGCTTGTCTTATCATACTGACGCAGCTGGCAACCTATCCATCTCTTGCTCCCAGCGCCTTTACTGCAATGGGAAATCTCGAGTACGTTGTAGTGGTTTGCATTTACAGCTAACAGTGTCTGGTGTTCAAAGCCCCTGGGTCACCTCTGGGTGAAGACCCCTATTCTCTGCTCTTGCAGCTGGGGAGCTGCAGCCTTTTTTGTTCTTCTTGCTCTGGCACTCTTTTTCAAAGGCACGGAGAACCTTAAAACTGTGGAAGATGTAGCATTTCAGGTAAAGAGAGGAAGCTTGAATGGAAAAAATAACTCACGTTGCAGCTGGCTTCCATATCTGATTGCACATACCTATGGCAGCTGAGAGGCTGGAGGCAGCTGGACTGGGGCTGGGCACTGGGAGGCACCTGGGAGCTCCACCTACAAGCACAGGAGCAGGGTAGGGCAGGCTTGGACTGTGGGGGTTTCTGAGCTGTTTGCTCTGCACCCGGTGAATCCTGGCATTTACTTTCCTGACTTTCCTTTGCCATGCAGCACAGAGAAGCTGTGGCTCTTTCCATTATGAGCCTGTGGAAGCCGTCCCATGGTGCACCTCTGGGCTGTAAGTAGGGCAGCTCATAGGGAAGTTTGCTCTACTCACTTCCAGTAAAACTGACGCTTGTGCTGGATTGTTCCAAGTATTTAATCCTCACCAACAAGATCCTAGCAACTGCTTTCAGAGAAGATCTTTAAAAGTGGAAAAGGAAAAGTCTTTTCAGCACTGCCAATGGGAATTGTCCAAGTTTGACACCAAGCTGAAGGGGCTGGCTCCAGAAGAGATAACACATGGAGCAACCATCGCTTCTCAGACTTTACAAACAACCAGCCTATGAGTGCAGAAGAAGCCAGTTAGGGCAGGAGGGTCTTTCTGCCCCTCACCTCCCAGCCCTGCTGGCAGAGGCCCTCCAGGCGGAAGGTGCTGTCCTTCTTCCGAGATGTTGGCCCACATAGGATGTGCACGGCCCATCTCAGGATGCCCCAACATGCAGCACGCTGCCAAAGCTTCCTCTCTTCTACTCTCCTCTCCCCTCCCTTCCCTCTCCTCTGAGATGTTCAGCCTAGGGCTTGGGGTTAACTGCCTCACTCAAAACTGTTTCTGCAACTCCGAGGCAGAAATAGCATGTTAAAATCCCTTGTGAGCAGAAGCACAATGACACTGCTCCATCCCTGCAGCAGAGCACTATCCGTGTGTCTCAGGCTGTGGGACAGCCCTGGGCCATGAGGAGCTCTAGGATGGGCAAATTGGTAACTGCCACACAATACTTGGGACATGCAGTGCCTGCCAGCAGCTGTGGTCTGAGATGGGATGAAAAGGATGTTAAAAGTGAGATAAAGGGATCACCTCACACAGCGACTCCCCTGCAGAGACACTGCAGATAGGATGCTAGGGTTAATTTGTTTTCTGAATTAATTAGGAATTTGAGAGGCTTGAAGCAATTCTGCTTTGTTTAGTTTTGTTTTATTTTGCTTTCAGGTTGATTTCAACAATCCATTTTGACTTTGAGCTCATGTTAGTGCCTTCTCAATCAGAACTTAGCTGGATGGGTGGGGGGAGATTACTGCATTAATAACATGTGCCAGTTCCTGAGCTCTTTCCCCAGGTAGTGAAAACTTGCCTGAGGCTGATATCTTGAGTGATGAATATGTTCTTTAAAAAAAGCCCTGGCAAATATATATATGTATATATATATAAAATGAAGTATATAATAAAAACAACAGAATCTTGTGCTTCCCCAGCCCTTTTCCCTCCTGGTGCTCAAGAAGTAGCCTCAAAGGCACTCCTCTGGAGTCACGGCAGGTCAGAGCTGTCCTTCACACAATCTCCCTTTGCTTCCCTGGCTTGTTGCCCTCTCTTTGCTCCCTCATACTTCCCCTTTCCACCTCCCCAGCCAGCAACCTGCTCAGCAGCATCGCCACGGTCTTGCTATTTGGAAGAAAATGGGGAGCATCAGAGATGGCCGTTTTCCAGCTGTGGGCTTGCTGCTTTCACGAAGAGTGGGACCCGGGTGACGTCCCCGTGCGGCAGGCTGTACCCTGCCCTGCACCAGCAGCACTGCATCACGTCATGCCCAGTGCCTCGCTCCGTGTCAGGCTTGTCAAGTTTCTGCAGGAAAAAAAGAGAAAGCTTTCATTCTACAAGGCCAGCGCCCTGTTCAGATTCTTTGTATCATTGGGAAAATGATAAGCCAGGATATAATAATGACCTACTTCACGTCTTGATAAAATAATTTCCTCTCTCTGTCATTTTCCTCAAAGAATAATATTTGACTAACACGAGCACGTAAGATAGAGCAGGAGCTGATAATGGACCAGCTCCAGCCCTGGGACAGACAGCAGCACCCTAGTGACCTGCACTGAACTAAGCTTCGTTATCCCACAGCTCAGCTCTGAAAACAGCTGTGTTCCAACCTGCAAGATGGGCGCATGCTGTAGGGCTGGGCTGACAGCTTCAGGTACAGCGGCTGTCGCTCAGAGCATCCTCTATGCAGGATGGCACTGCTGTTTGGGCTGCCCCAGCTTGCTGCTATAGTGTGGGTGGGAACCCCCCTGCACAACGATGGCTTAGATCATCCTCTCATACAAAGGGCTACTGTATCAGGCAGGGCACATTACAGTATAGCACAGCCATGCAGCTCCCAGGCTGCTCCCTCCCTCCCAGTGCAGGAACAATGCGGACAGTTGTAGTTATCTAACCATACCCCACTCAGCTCAATACATCAACTGTGTTTGGCCACCAAAGGTGTTCAAAAATGCACACATGGCATTTTTCACTTGCAGTGTTTGCAGTGAGGAGCTTTTTCGCATCATCTTTCAACACCATTCAAACTGATGTTCAGCTGGTACAGAGCACTCACCCCTCGCCTCCCACCTACAGGAGCTTGTGCATCTGTGCTCTTAATGAGTTCTCATCACTGCACTGATATAGGACATGGATTTGCTATTTGTCATCACAGATAGGCTGTGGCATCGCTCAGACATCCTCATGCCCACAGCCAGGTCAGATTGCATCCTGGTGCCAGCAGTTGTGGCTTGCTGCTCACCCTCAGGTTGTGTATCAATGCAACATGGACAGAGCCTCTGCATGGCCTTTGCACACATGGGCACAGGCTGCCCAGGGAGGTGCTGGAGTCACAGTCCCTGGAGGTGTTACAGAAACTTGTGTGGCACTGAGTGACATGGTCAGTGGCCATGGTGAGGATGGGCTGACAGTTGAACCAGGTGGTCTTAGTGTTTTTTCCAGATTCTACAATAATTCATTTGATGACACACTGCCTGAAGTGACCCAAGCTGCGGAGCTTACCACGCTTTCCAGCATCGCGTACCACTTCATAGCACCAATGACCTGCACGGTTTGTGGGATGCTGAGATATAGCTAGGATGTAATTAGAGTTCTTCTTTTCTCAAAACTGTTCTGAATGGAAGTGAGTGAGTTGAGAGCCCAGACTGCAGCTGTGGCTCTGCCCTGCATAGCACAGCACACAGCAGGTGCACCAGGCACACAGCAGCCGCCCTCTGCTCCATGCAGCTAGGAAGAAGTGACAGCAGATGCCATCCCTTGCCATGCGCGCAGGGTGCTTTCCTTCCCAGCAAGGCTGAGCCGCACTGGCTCTCTCTGACACAACTGCCTCCGTGCTGCGAAGATACTGCTAAAGCAGTACAGCTCTGGGAGGTACGCAGGCTGTAATTAAACTAAATTAAAGCAGAACGCTTTTGATCTAACCCAGGCACCCCCACGAGGGCTCGCAGCAGCAGCAGTATAACGCAAGGTACGCACTGAGCCATCCCCGCTACTGCAGCTCACGGCTCTGACGGCCGCGCCTCCAGCGGATCGCGGGCGGACCCGACGGGTCCCGAGCATGGGGCGGGACCCGACGGTGCAGGCGGCGCGCCCCCTCCGCTCCAGCCAATGGCGGCGCCCGACGGGGCGGGCGGGCCAATCGGGAGCACGGCCGCCGGGCGGCGCCACGCCCCTGCCCAG
>JACDJE010000666.1:9376-27805 GCA_016647715.1 Pavo muticus | reverse complement strand
CTTTTTTTTTTTTTTTTTTTTTTTTTTTTTTTTTTTTTTTTTTAATTTTTTTCCTAATGGAAAGTGTGCGAAGTTGAACTCACCACGCTTTTTTTCCCCTCCTCTCTCCCCCTAGCCGTGGTGTCTGTGGATGGCAAGCCGGTGCGACTGCAGCTCTGTGACACAGCCGGGCAGGTCAGTAAGGCCACCAACCCCAGTGACAGCAGGAGGGAGGGGAGGTCCCGGGGGAAGAGGTCACACAAAGCGGTCCCGGTGGTGACCCCGGAGTCTGGAGGGCCACCTGGTACTCCGTGAGAACAGTTATCACTGGCTTCATTTTTTAGTTAAATAACCATGGAAATGTGTTTGGGACACAGACACTTAAAGCATTCATAGCTGTAGGTACGGAGAGGTGGAAACTGTGCTGTTAAAGGGACTTGAGGGAGAAAAAATACCATTTGGTGGCGTCTGTGGAGACTTCGCGCGTTCAATTCCCATCCACTAGGAAGTGCTGCCTCTGCTGAGCTGACCAACTCCTGCTACTTCCAGCTCCTCGTTTGCCTGACCATAGCACCCATCTCTTGTGTTTTCTGCATATTCTTGGCTTGTGTGTGCCATAAATGCATGCAGTGCTGTTTGAGCCCACGTAGCTTGAAGTTTTTTGCTACCTAACTTGTTTTTGAAGGGGATGGATTCATGAACTGCTTTGTGGATCCAGGTCTGTGGCTTCCCCAAAGCCACGTGGATAAATCTCAGCGGCCTTAGCACACAAACCTAGTTAGGTGCTCTGCAAGCAGGTGCCCTACTTAAGAAAGGACTTTGGAAGACTGTGAAGCCCTGGCAGCAGTGTAGGGGTTCCATCTGCCCTACAAACCCAACCTGAAAGCCTGCAAGCAGGTTATTACCTGCCTTCTGCAGGTAACAGCATCAAGTGTCTTGTGCTAGGGTGGAACCCTTGTGTGCTGATAGGCAGAGCGTGCAGGTGACACCACCTGTGTGGTGACAGCCTGTGGATTTAGTGTCCGGGCCAGGTGGTGCCAGCCAGTCTGCTCATCTGCACTGCTGCGGACTGGTTCAGGTGTTTGGCTATCCAAGTGCCTTGGAACAGGGAGAGTTGCTTTGTTACATATGGAAGGGTTGTCTACAGCATTAGTCATCCTGAATAAAATACGCCTGGCTGGGTGAGATTGCTGCTGGAATCTGCAGCTGAAAGAGCACTCCAATCAGGGTGAAATTCCAGCTATTTCAGTGTCAGCAGCCTGAAGAGGTGCAGAGCCCTGTAGTTTGTGTACCTGCCATTGAATCCACAGGAGTGCACTTGGAACATAAAGGGTGCCGCTCCATCTGGGCAGGAACCCTTATGATCTGGGTTTGGCTTTAAAGCCCCTTGAATCGAGTGCTGCTGTGGTTTCTCACGTTGCAGGAAGAGGCAGTTAGGCAGTGAGATGCCTTGCTGCAAATGGCCCCGTCCTTCAGTGCTGCAGCTCAGTGAGCATGGGGCTCCTCCAGTCAAATGGTGAGAACCCGCTCTCCTGTGAGCCTTAATCTGGGAATCAGCAGAGCTAATGAAGCTTGCTTTCTTGACTCGTGTTTTATAAATTGCTGTCTCTCTTGGAGTTGCTGCTGGAAGAAATTCATTCAAGTGGAACGAGACTTCTGAGGCTTCCAGTGGGCTTTAAGCTGCATATCCTGTGCCCTCGCAGGCTTTAAAGCAGAATTTCCCATCTTGAAAATTAACACACGGCTTGCAATTCAGCAGTAAAACGCTGATGCTGGAGAGAGGTGTCTTCAGCTGCGTTTGTTCTCTGCACTTTAAATTCAGAGCTTTTGAGAACATGTCCATTTTAATTAAAATGTCACTTCGGAGAGGCAAATCCTACCTGCTCAGGCTGCTGGTGTTACCCTGCTTTCATCCTGCTGTCAGCATAAAGGACTGTGTGCAGTTAGTTAACCCTCGCTTCTTGCTGCATTCTTTGCTCCTTTATTACCTTCAGGTGCTCGGCTTTCTTGCTGCTACCTCCTGAAGCTGCAGAAGGGCCAGCCTTTGTTGGAGTTTCCTCTAACAAAAAGAGGAAAGGAGGGAAAAAAAAAAAAAGATAGCACTGGGAGGCCTCTCTGCAGTTTGTTTGATGTGGCATGGGTGGGAGGGAAAGGTAAAGCTCTTATTCCATGCTATTGGCATGTTAAGCCCGTGCATTGTGATTCGCTGTTGCTGCCATCGGATTTAAATCCCCGGGCACAAAGGCAGGGAAATTATTGCCTCTCCTGTAGGATGCTGTTAAGTAGCACTGGTTTCAAAATGTTTCCGGCTAGGGTGTGCTTGCTGCCACTTGTCTGCTGTGTTCTCGCCTGTGTCTGCAGGCAGGACGGTACCTCTGAGGTCTGTGTACCTTTTCCCTCCCATACCTCTCTTTTTAGTTTCATTGCTCTCTGTGGCTTTGCTGATCCTTTTTTGGGCTGAAATAGGGCAGAGGGCTCATGTGCAAGTAACAAAGGAAATATGTAAACACTTGAAGCTGCAGCATTAGAAAATCTCAGTCAGGTGGGGGCTTGCGGCCGGGCAGGGCCAGCCCTTGGGTCTGCACATGGACTGCTGCTATACTTTGTCCCATGTTCTGGTGCTGTGGTCTCCCCAGAGGACAGGGGTTGGAGCTGGAGATGTTTTGCAGCCTACACATCGCTGTTTGTCATGTGCTAACCCAGTGTCATTCTGTGCAGGATGAGTTTGACAAGCTGAGGCCTCTGTGCTACACCAACACAGACATCTTCCTGTTGTGCTTCAGTGTTGTCAGCCCCTCGTCCTTCCAGAACGTCAGTGAGAAGTGGGTCCCTGAAATCCGATGCCACTGTCCCAAGGCGCCCATCATCCTGGTGGGGACACAGTCAGACCTCCGGGAGGACGTCAAGGTGCTCATCGAGCTGGACAAGTGCAAGGAGAAGCCGGTCCCGGAGGAGGCCGCAAAGCTCTGTGCTGAGGAAATAAAAGCTGCGTCCTACATCGAGTGCTCAGCTTTGACTCAGAAAAACCTCAAGGAGGTCTTTGATGCAGCCATTGTGGCTGGAATTCAGTACTCAGATACCCAGCAGCAACCAAAGAAATCCAAGTGTAGGACTCCAGACAAGATGAAAAACCTCTCCAAATCCTGGTGGAAAAAATACTGCTGTTTTGTATAGGAGTTGCGAGGACCCGAGTGCTGCTCTGAAGAAATCAAATAGAGGCTATATTAGCTGAAATCTCATTCTGTGTTGTCCCGGGTGTATAGCTTAGATCTGTATGTATGTGTATATGTTGCTACTTGGTATCTCCGTTGCCCTCACGAGGGTGGCAGAAGGATTTGTAGTTAAATCATGGCTATAAATCGGGTCTGGCATTGAGTTTCGTGACTAAAATCTTTCATTGCGGAAGAAGTGCACCATGTGTCTGTGAAGTTATAAGGATTTGTCCAAAGGATTTGACTTCTTGTCTTACCCTGTGTACCTGACGGGGAGGAACAGATGGGAGCCTTTCACTGCAAGGGCTGCGCAGGAGGACTGTGGAAATCTAGAGCTGTGTACATGGACAGTTAAAGGGAAAATAACACTGTGCCTCCTAACGGACCTTTCTAGCTTTAAAAAAACCACTCCTGCACTCTTCTCCATATCTTCCCAAGCCAACAGTCTTAGGGATCACTTTAAAAAGGGTATGCAAGAGGCGTAATCTGTATGCAAATGCCATGGTTGGAAAGGTCACATATATACCTTCAGCATGCTGTGAGGGAACCTGATATGTTACAGCACTGACATCTCATTTGTCACCTCCCGACTTGAGGGTTGTTTCTGTCCTTTTTCCCTCCTGCCCAGGGTGTCGCAAGGAAGCCCGAGGAGCATTACTGAGCCTTAGCTGACCACTTTGGGTGGCAGCGGGTTTCTGTCTCTTTGTGTGGACGTGACGACAGTTGGTCTATTTCAGCAGAAAGGAATGTAAATGCTGTTGGGTTGGTTGTTTTTTTTTAATCTTTTTTTTTAAATTCTTTTTAAGAGATTTAACAAATATCCGTGCAGCACCGTGCAAACTGCATCTGTTTTTAAGTCTACAGCCAAGAGTTTCAGAATGCCCCTCCTTACCTTTCAGGCTGCTAAACAAACAACAAAGCAGGCAGATCAAGGTGATAACAGACTGGACTCCAGCAACTGAGGCTGCTGTGTCCTCTTTATCATGCTGTTTTCAACCAAGTTAATGTTTCCCTCCTAAAAGCAACAGTTGCTTATAGTTGAATCTTGTCCAAACTCATGCTGGGGAGATGGGCTGAGGCCACTCTGAAAATGCAGCTGACAAGGTTTTCCCAGATCAGTCCAACAGGTTAAATGTGCCTAAAATGTAGCTGAGTGATCAAGGTAATGCAGAGCTGCATGCGATCCACTCTCTGACTAAATTCAATTCCTACTGGGCTAAGCCTAATTTCAGTCCCTGTGGGTTTGAAAGACTGGAAAAGTAACGTGACTCTCTGCAAGAATGGTATTTTAACTTTTTCTGCAGAGGGAATTTAGTCTGTGCTGTCTGTCCGTCTTTTTATGGCCCTGATTACTTCTTTTTTTTTCTTTCCTAGTTTTTCAAGATAAGATTGTTTTTTTTTTTTTTTTTTTTTTCTTCCCTGTTTTCCCTTTGGCCATAGCCTTAAAGTGACCTTTTTCATAGTCTTAAACTAAACTACAATTGCAGAAAGCCAGAACCCTTTTTCATCATAAAGGAATCAATGCCTGATATAGAGAGAAACTGTGGAAGCCATTTGAACTGATAAAGCTGACCGCAGTTTACCTCCTGGCCCATTAAAGAAAATGACACTACGTAAATGGATTCTAGGTTGTATTGGCGCAAACACCACAGGCAATATTTTTTCCTCCACTACAGCAGAATGAGTATGAAGTGGGTAACGTTCCATGGCTGAAAACTTGAAAATGGAATGGAAATCTTTACATAGGGCCTGATTCAATAAGAATGTTTTGGCTTCTGCACTGGAACAGCCTGGAAAAGCAGTTTCCATAGCACAGAAGCTGGATGCATTGACCTCAGTTGCATCTGGTTCATAATGGTTTAATGTTTACTGGCCATGAAGTTAACATCTGAGCCTTTATATTTCTTATTCTAATGCATTGACAGGATTTCAGATATGCAGTCATAATGTCATCTTGGAGCAAATCTTAAAGCCGGGTTTCTCTTGGGTGCTTTGCTTCTCTGTTTAATGGTCTCAGCTGATCAAAAATATGGAGTTTAGAAGGACACAGGCTAGATTCTGAGCAACTCCCACTTGCAAAAATAATACAATTTCTTCTACAAGGTCATACTGCTTTGTATCATGCCGTACTGGAAGCAGTAGGTTATATTTTATAAGCAGCCTGTTTCATAGTCTGGAGTAGCATTACTTTTAAATGTAGCCAGCTGTGACTGTTTCTGAAAATGTGATGTATATACAACTTGTTATAGCCTTTTACTAGGTGTATGTAAACTGAGGTCTAATAACTTTATGAATACTGCTCTACAAGGGGCTGCACAGGGTCTAGGTTTTAGAATTATTACTTTTAAAATCACCAGTATTTTACGAGCGCAAGTGGGGGGAAGATGTCTCTATGTAGTCTAATCTGATGTGCCTTATGAAAAAAAAAAACCTCTTCTAAGTGTAGGCTATATTCTGAAAGAAATATTTCATGTGAGAATGATATAAATGAGGTATTTGGAAATAAATGCTGATCCATGTGTGTCTGCCTCTGCTGCCCACGGGGAAGGGCGGGGGGGGAGAGGTGCATGTGGGCTCCCTGCGCCTGCACTGCAAAAGCGAGGTGTGCAGCAGGTACAGCATGGGAACACCCAGACCAGCATGACCTTTTCTGCTCCTGTTGGACTGGGGGTGCCAGAGAGGGTGTTTTGGAAGAGCAGAGCCAGTTCCCTCCTCTTGGAGCCTTTTCCATCCCATCCCATATCCCACCCTGTCCCACTGAGTGCCCACAGCCAAGTCCCCAAGCAGAAGAGCTGTGGTACGTTTCTCCTTGCTGCACAGCCTGGTGGCTTACCTATTCCTGGGTCCAGAAAAGGCTGAGCCAGTTCAGGTCATCCTTGACACTGGAGTGATGTTGCGCATGTACTGCTGTGATCAAAAGGCTCAGCTGCCCGATGTAAGCTATGGGATGAGGTGGCAGCTGTGGCTGATAAGAGTGCGTTGAAGTATGCTTGCTGTACGAGAGGTTTTCCAGAAACACTGAAATTGCTGCCACTTCATAATGGATGGAGGTTCCCAAGGGAGGATTTTTTTTTTTTCATGTCAAATCAAATGCTCTCAAAAAAATTGATCTATCCTTGCACAGAAATATACTCCACTTTTACCATTTTTTTCCTATGTATTTTGTGGATTAAACACATCTAGGGTATGACTGAGGGTCAAGTAAAGCTGGGACGTGACAAATGGTCCTTCAGACCCAGCTGGAAGAGAGGATCTCTGAGGAAACCTGACTGCACTCTTTGCTTTTTTATTTCCTTCCTAGACATCAGTCACTTTCTGCAGAGAGGCAGAGACTGCTGCAGGAGGTGGCCTGGTGTGACCACATGAGGCTGACCCAATATTGTCATATGCATTACACTTAAGCACGGAACATCACTTCAGCATGTGAGCGCCCACGCAATGGAGCACCACGTGCTCACATGTTTGTGCAGAAGAGACCTCTGTCAGCTCCTCCTGCCTTCAGTGCTACCCTGTCATGCAGCAGGATGGGGAGAGGGGGAAAATGGCTGTTTAGGAATGAGTAAGACATCATAAAACTGGGAAGAACTGATGAAGAGGCAATGTGGAGTGATAGAAACTACTTTTACCTACGTTAGGCGCAAGTAGATTAAAAGCCCAATTAGACAACTGTGTGAGGAAATGAACAGCCACAATGAGGGCTGTTAGGTACAAAAATAGAGACTTTTCTTTAGGAAGTCCCAATACTGTGGATAGCTGGAAACTGGGAGGAAATGTTGCTGCACACTGTGGGGAAAAATCATTCTGTATTTACTCCATTCTTAGATTCTTTCCCCAACCATCCGTGCAGGTTTGAGGCGGGATATGTGTTGAGGTGGACTTTTGGCATCCTCCAGCCCTGCTGTCCTAATGTAGTTAAAGTTTTTGCATTTGCTCTTGCAGGATGTTTTTCAAGCCAACAGCAGGGCCCCAAGACCCAACAGGATCTCCTGAAGATTAAGCTTCTGACACTGCTGGCAGAGAGTGGGAAGATGTAATACGATTAGGGCTGTTCATTACCCATTTAGTGCAGTTCTCTGAGGTATAAACCAAGGAGCAAACAGTTGTGTAATGCAATGAATTTTACCATTGAGACAGTATTCTTCAATGTTACTGATTTATTTCCTGACTCTATTTTAGCAGGAAGAATAAATCAGTGATGTGTATGAAAATAATAGGTGTAAAGCTTGGCAAGTATGCTTTTTAAATCAGCAAGGGGACTGTAGGGAGGAAGTGTAAGGGGCAGCTCTGATGATCTGCAGGTGTGACTCCTGCCCCCAGAGTCTTCCTGGCTCCTCAGCTTGGAGCAGGGGGGTCCAGAGCGGGCATCCATCAGATGCCAGCAGTGGGGGCAAGAGCATAACCAGGCATCTGTGGCTCATCAGCATGTTTAGGTCTGGTTCCAGGCTTACTATCTGGGGGCAAAAGAAGAGTCATATCAGAGGACAAGCATCATCAGTTGGTTAATGCAATCCCTGCCTTCCTGTAGCTTAGAGTCATAGAATCATAGAATCATTAAGGTTGAAAAAGACCACTAAGATCATCTAGTCCAACCGTCAGTCCATCCCCATCATGCCCACTAACCATGTCCCTCAGTGCCACACGTTTCTTCAACACCTCCAGGGACGGTGACTTCACCTCCTCCCTCGGCAGCCTGCAGTCCTTTGGCAGAGGAAGAGGATTTCTCTGAAGGCAGTACTGGAACGATCGCTCCCCGCTCATCTTCTCCCTCCATGGCTGCCTCTCCCCCCGCATTCCCCTCTCTAAAGGCAATTTTCTCATTTATTTTTAATTCAAAACAGCGCTTTGCCCGAAGCCTGGTGCTCAGCATTTTTATGCTCCCTGTATCACATTCTTGCATCTTTTGAGCTTTGTCATGGCCTTTCCACATTTTAATTATAAGCTCAGCAGGCTTCAGGCTTTGCTATTCCTCTAAGCTGAGAAAAACTGCTCCTTTTTCTTTCCTCTTATTTTCGTAATCTTCAACAATGAAAGTGGATGAATTTTGGGAAAAAACAGGCAGCATATTACAGAGACTGAAGACTGGATCATGATAGCAAGGGGGTAAAGTCCCTGCCTGGAGCAGCGATAAGGCAGCACTGCGTGCCTGCACGCAGCTGCTGTTGACATCTTTGGGTGAGGGCTCCGCATCTGCTTGGCTACAGGCAGGGCCCTGGCCATCTTCAAAGGGCTTTGAAGTACCCCCTGGCAATCTCCTCTGGAAGATAAGAGATTACAGAGAGAGAGGAAGGAGTTCCTGAAAACAGCTCCAGCAGCACGTATGTTTATCTAGTCTGGGTAACGCAGAAGGAGGCCAAAGCCTGGGCTGGTGACATCCGAGAAGACATGCAGGGATTCAAGCAGAAAATGCTAAGTAATGGGAAAACATTATTTGATTTTTTTTAACCTCTTTTGTTTGTTCGTTTGTTTTTGTCTGTTTAAATCCACTGCCTCAGGACTGCAGCTGTGTGAGAAAAGTACACCCCTGCCTAGTCCTTCCTTATGGATCTGCTTAACACTGTTACTATATTTTTGCCTAAAACCTCGAGGTTACTGCAGCCAACCAGAAAAGAGATCCCAAACCCACTGCTTAAATGAATACTTTTCTTTGTTTTAAACTGAGCTCCCATTCATTTCAATGTGACCCCCAGTCGTGAAACTGTAAGTTATGGTGAATAGCAGTTGATCATAGAATCATAGTACCATAGAATGGTTTGGATTGGAATGGACTTTTAACATCATCTGGTTCCAACCCCCCTTCTACAGGCAGGGACACCTCCCACTAGACCAGGTCACTCAAAGCCCCATCCAGCCTGGCTTCGAATGCTTCCAGGGAGGGGGCATCCACAACCTCGCTGGGCAACCTGTTCCAGTGTCTCACCACCCTCACAGTAAAGAATTTCTTCCTAATATCTAGTCTAAATCTACCCTCTTCCTGTTTAAAGCCATTTCCCCTCATCCTGTTGTTACGTGCCCTTATTAAAAGTCTCTCCCCAGCTTTCCTGTAGGCACCCCTCAGATACTGGAAAGCTGTTATAAGTGCTATAAGGTCCCCTCGGAACCCTCTCTTCTCCAGACTGAAGAGCCCCAGCTTTCTCAGCCTATCCTCACAGGAGAGGTGCTCCAGCCCTCTGATCATCTTCGTGGCCCTCTTCTGTACCTGCTCCAACAGCTCCATGTCCTTCTCATGTTGGGGGCCCCGGAACTGGATGTAGTACTCTGGGTGGGGACTCATAAGAGCAGAGTAGAGGGGCAAAATCACCTCCCTCGACCTGCTGGTCACAATTCTCTTGATGCAATCCATTATATGGTTGGTCTTCTGGGCTGTAAGCACACATTGCTGGCTCATGTTGAATCTTTCATCAACCGACACTCCCAAATCCTTCTCCTCAGGGCTGCCCTCAAGCCATTCTCCACCCAACCTGTATCTGTTCTTGGGATTGCTCCGACGCAGGTGCAGGACTTTGCACTTGACCTCATTGAACTTCATGAGGTTGCCATGGGCCCACCTCTCAAGCCTGTCCAGGTCCCTCTGGATAGCATCCTTTTCCTCTAATGTGTTACTGCACCACTCAGCTTGGTATTGTCTGCAAACCTGCTAAGGGTGCACTTGATCCCACTGTCCATGTTGCCTACAAAGATGTTAAATAACAGCGGTCCCAGCACTGATCCCCAAGGAACTCCACTTGTCACCGGTCTCCACTTGCTGTTGACCGCAACTCTCTGACTGTGACCATCCAGCCAATTTCATATCCAGCAAGTAGTCCATCTATCAAATCCATTTTTCTCCAGTTTGGCAACTAGGATGTCATATGGGACAGCGTCAAAGACTTTGCACAAGTCCAGGTAGATGATATCAGTTGCTCTTCCTTTATCCACTGACACTGTAACTCCATCATAAAACTCCATCTTCTTTTTTTCCCTTCTCGAATAGGGGTTTATGTTTCCCCTTTTCCGATCAGTGGGAATTTCACCAGATTGCCATGACCTTTCAAATATGATGGATAGTGGCTTGGCAAATTCATCTGCCAGTTCTCTCAGAGAACACATGGATGGATCTCATCAGGTCCCATGGACTTGTGCACCTTCACGTTCTTTAGATGGTCTCAAATCTGATCTTCACATACAGCAGGCAGATCTTCCTTCTCCAAGTTCTTACCTTTGCTTTCTGCAGCTTGGGTGGTACAGCTAGAGCCCTTGCTGGTGAAGACTGAGGCAAAGAAGTCATTTAGCATCTCAGTTTTCTCCATTTCCCTCATGACAATATGGTCACGCGATCCTATTTATGGATAAATAGGAGACCAGGTGATGAGGTAAGTGACAGTGAGACTTGATCCACTGTCTTCTCTATTGTGTAAACCTGTTGTGTTTGCTTTTTTCCTCCTCAGCTGAAGTGTCCCAGGCTTGTCCAGTCTCTTCTCACGAGGGAGTTGCTCCACCCATTCCACCATTTCAGCTGCTGTCCCTCTGGGTCTTCCCTGACCCCACTGTCCCCTTCCTGAGGGATGCCGAGTCCTTCTTTTGCCCCCTCTCTGGGCAAAGATTCAGCCCTGCGTTTTGCATGCTTCTTGGTAGTACCTGGCAATTTGTGTGTGCTGTTTCAACAGGCATCAGTATTGAACCTTGTCAGAAGCTTTCTGGGAATCCAGCTGTATTATCTCCCTGGGACACCCATTACCCATGTGTTTGCCTTCATCCCTTCCGAACACAGCAGATTTCCAGGATTCTCCTTTAAAGAAGCCCGGCTGACACTCCCAACAGACTGTATTGTCCATGTGGTCCGTTATCTCACTGTGTTGTAGCATTTAACTTCCAAATGAAGATATGGGGAATTGTCTGTAAGTGATACAGCACTGTGAAAGAGAATCTGCACAGAGATTTCTCTGATCAAAACTTGTCTATGATGAATCTGTGATCTTACCAAGGATGAAAGTCAAGCAGCAGCTTCCTGCATCACCCCCTCCGTCTGGAGGACATGGATCATGAAAATTTCTTATCACACCAGGGAGCTAAAAGGCTCCAGTATGCTAGGTCACAAATTCCAGATGTGACACAAGTTTTTGCCATTTTGGTGGCTTACTAACCAAGGATTCTTTGACAGGTTTGCTGATCACCTACACAGTAGAAAGCAGATCTATTCATAATTATTCCAGGTCTGCGATTGCACAAATCTCAATCACATTTGAAAGGTTCATCTTTAGAAGGGAAAAAATTCTTGAGCTACCTGAGCAGCAGTCCAAAATACTGTTCTATTGCCTAAGTGCTTTGAGAAGGGGTCTCCCCTTCCTTTAAAGCACAGCTTCAAACATGTTTTGTCCAGAATATAAAATTGGCCTAATCAGAATGGAAACTCAGTAAATTTTATTCCAATGACACTGAATGTGTTCCCACACTGCATGTGGATGTGAAAGGCATGTGTGCTTATCTAACATCTGTAATGGCCTTGTAAATTTGAAATATTCTTTGTATTTTGCAGGGTTGTGATTCCAGGCTTTCAACATTATACATCTGTTATTGCTTGACTTCAGTGCACAGTGACACAATATACTGTTACTCCAGGCTAGAAAGAAATAGAGTATGATATTTTATAGCCTCTACCTTTAGCAGGAAAAGTGCAAAGGAAGAAAGTGGTTGGACTCTAATATAATTTTTACATAGGCCAAACTCCCCCTTGTTGTGCTGGGGCTTACTGTAAGGATGTGAGGTGCAGCCTGTAGATATTATCAGGCATTTTACGCTCCTGAATCCAAAGCAGCAACTTTTGCGGTCAGTGCTTTTGGGAGCAGCAGCGTCAAAATAATGCTGAGAGATGGACAGGAGGCATTTGACAGGCTTGATGACAGAAGGACGCCTTGATAAGCACTGTTATTGTTTGGGATCCAGTCCAGATTTTTGGAGTTCTTCGTTTGGAGGCTTAGTTAAAGCAGTCGCTAAACCCCTTTAAAGTGCAACAGATCAGTTCTAATTAGGACCAGGTTGCTCTGACTGGAGGCTGCCTTTGCTGGTAAAGCTTTCTGGTGTGAACCAGGCCTGGCAGGCCAGGAAGCAGCCATGGATCCTCATTGATCAGCGACAGTTCAAAGCTAACCCGTAAGAAAGCCGCCACGCATCATGGCAGCTTTCTTATGGGTACTTTGCATCCCTTTAGCGTACAGTTGAGAGCCTTAACATTTATGAGGCTTGAAATTTGACCTATACTTCAGACCTGGAAGACCACGGAGGAGAGGGACGCACAGCAAGAGAAATGAAAGTGCTGGTGGGCAGGGTCAGGGCTGCAGTCCTGGAGATCTTCTCAGTCCCAGCAGTTGTCATTTCTGTAACAAATAACATAAGAGCTGCTTGGAACTCACGAGTGATATGTCCTGGAGTCTTGCAAGCCCCCTTTTGCTTTGCTATGCATTCTATTGGTTTCAGAGGACTGTTTCCTAACTGGGGACAGCAGTTATTGAGCAAGCTTGCATTCATTTCCCCCCCAACACTTTGTATTTCTCACCCAGGCACTTCTGTTTCTGATTAATTAGCAATCAGGGTGGCAAGAAAGATAGCACAATCTGGTGTTTACTAATAGCTTTATCTTAGTGGGTGGACCAGAATGGAGTTTCTCAGGACTCGTGGCCCATAAAATCCCCATGACAGAGGGATTATGGGGCTGCTTTTTTCTCTCTCTTCTCCTTTTCTCATCCTGGTTCCTGGTGTTACTCCCAAGAGTGATCTCTGCAGTTGATAATTTCCCCAGGTGCTGCCATTGGGCTGGCGTTTCTGCTTCAATGACTGTTACATTGACTTCCCCAGGTCTCAGCAGCCAGCACATGATGCCTTTCAAAAATGAACACTTGAAGGGGTGAGTGGAAAGATGTGTAATAACAGAAATAGAATCATAGAATCATTTGAGTTGGAAGAGACCTTTAAAGGCCGTCTAACCCCATTCCCCTGCAATGAACAGGGACACCTACAGCTAGAGATAATCTTTGTCTGCACTGCCGCATGTTAACAAGTGAAGCATCTGTGACATGTTCTCAATAAAGCTGGTGCTGGATTTGTCTCCATTGCCTAGAAAATCCCCTTTAATCGTGTGAAATGCTATCGCTGTAATAAGAAGTATATCATGGCTTGGATCATTTTGCTCATTCCCCCTCTATTGTTTTGATCAGATGTGGTGCCAGTTTGCAAATATTTAGCAAGATTAAGGCTTGTGTGAGGGGGAGAAGCATCATGTAAGAAGGAGAAGAGACATAATAAATAGATAATAGATTATCTAAATTTGGTCCCAGACACCTTTGAATGGGCACTTGGGCTATTGTTTTTATTTCTCTCCAGTAAGCTTTGCACTCAGGCAGTTCAAGCCTTTTCCCTCCACCTTTTATAGCTGCTGATGTTGTTTTGTTCTTTTAGGCCACATGTTGCCACATTAATTAAATAAAGACCCTTATTTATCTGTGATCCATTTAGCTGTGCTTGAAAGTGGGATTGCTCTAGCTGGGCAGATTAGGAAGGCCTTAGTGTTGTGTGCTTTTCAAAGCAGGCAGATGGGGCTTCTTATTTGAAGAGCCTGGGAGTTTGGGTGAAGTGGAGAGGGAGGGAAGTGGGATTTCCCTCTTGCAGTTTGGTTCTTTGGCCGGCAGACTCAGGTCCCAAATCTGCTCCCAGTTACTAAAGTAACTTGATTTACAACAACCCACTCTGGATTTAACTCTGCATAATTGATGGCAGAGTCTGCTCCTTATTATTCATTCTGCACCTCTCCAGTTTAAAGGGTCAGGGAAGATATCTGAGGAACAGAACTGCCTTTGATCTTTGCTTTCATATTTCTGCTACATTTTACACACACAAGGAGCTATATCATGGCCTTTCACTAAGAATTGTTCAGCAAGAAGAGGCAGAAAAAGCAGTCTGTGATCCAAGGAAGCTTCTAAGATGTATGAAGTGCAAAACAGAAATGGGTAAAGAACAAGGATGGATTTCTAATTCTGTTATTCCCAATTACAAGCCAACGTGCAGATAGAGGAAAGCAAAATACTTATTCACCATATGCTCTCCTTAGTAAACTGCTTCTTTTGAAATTGTTGGCTTACTTTGTCACATAGAATGACATTGCAAATACCAACACTGTTTTTGCAATATACAGTGTGGTGATTGCTCCCAAGAATTTACATTTATACGTGTAGATCGTACACCTATGCTACCTATTTATTATCCAATGTATAGAGGTAGAAAAAATAGGCATTCCGTTCACTGTTAATACATACTTGCTTTTTTAATGGCAGTGCTAATATTTAATTTCACCACTGTCCCAGAATGTAGCAGGAAGTGTCAAAAGAGTTTCAGAGAGGTGAGACATATCTCTGTAACATCTGTTCTGGATACTCACCAGAGCCCAGTTAATAGGGACAAGTTGTGTTTGGCGCTATCAGAGCATAACTCTTCCTTGCGTTACAACTCACCTGTAACAAAATAACCAGGTGGAGACATGAAAGGTGTTTTTCAACACCACTCATTATGAGCAGCAATGCAGCCTGACTTCCCCAGCGTGCGAACAACTCAGGTTTTCCTTTGGAAACACATCTTCTCCAAATCACATTACTGGACCTGCAGAGCAACCAGCAGTTGGAGGTCAGGATTAGCCCATAGGGACATTTTAGCTGGTTTGTAGATGTACAAGCAGGTCTTCTGGCCAGCTCAACTGTGCTGACTGCTGTGTGTTCTTGGGGGCCAAAGAGCTGTTGTTAGAGCTATTGGAGTTCATTAAGTCAGGTGCAGATCGTGCTCAGGGCCTCAGCCCTTGAAGAGTAACGTGGGAGTTAGCACAAGGTAGGAATGAAGACACAAACTCGCCTGATCTGCTATGGGGACAGAAAACCTTAGGTAGTGGAAAGGATGGCCTTGTGTTTCAGAAATGTCTTATCTTACCTCTCTATCCTCAGTTAGAGAAAAATAATTTCCATTCTATGCTATCTGTACAGGACCTGTCTGCAAAATGGTAGTGTCTAGAAAAATAAATAACATCACACGAGCATATACTCTCAATGAATTTCTTGTATTAAGATACTGATCAGAGGCTGTCTTTATAGGCTGTTTCAGATTTTCAGCTGAATACATAAAGGGAATGAAAAGTGCTTCAGAACTCCATAGATGTTTTCGTCCAGCTGCATGTGAAACATTGCTGCCCCGTAAAAATTCAGTAGATTTGCTATCTGTGTGCAAATTTCATCTGCTCTTTGCATATTACTTCCATGACTTGTTGATGTTCAAGCTGACGCTGTGGAAAATTGGCTGTTTTCATTTCACACAGGGAATTAATTATACTTTTGCTATTCTGACTTGCAGAACTTGTGCCAGATAATTTTCACATGAGATTATGAGACCAAGCAAGCCTATGAAAAGCCAAACAGCATCAGCCTCGAGTCTCTCGCCATACTGAGGGACAGGCAATAAAAAGCCAATTAATGTCCCCAGGAAGGTTTACACACTTTGGATTACATCCAAGTGCAAACATGATAATGACTGGAAAAACACATTTGTCTGCAGCCAGTGCCAATTTTTTAGCTGGAAGTCCATTAATTGTTCCATATGTCATTGAATGATAGGCTGTCCCCATGGATAGACCATCCCCACAGACAGACCATCCCCACAGACAGATGCATGGGTTTCAGCAGTATCCCTGCCAGGTGAGCGAGATGCCTGCAGCCCTCCTGTCCACTCATGTGTCTTGGATGCTCCTGCCAAAATGATGCTCCTAGTGCTCTGTGTGCTGATGGTACTTCATTAATATCATTGCATCTCCCATGTCTTTTCTTCCTGCTGCAATTAGGTGATGGTGGTCACTGCCCTGGCCATTACAGGATGGCTATTGTTGTGCTTTGAGCCTCTTTCAGAACAAAAGGTGCTGGTCGACATGTCAACCTGCTCAGTGTAGGAGCTGCTGAGGATGTTCAGCCATCAGAGGGGTGTGCCCAGCCTAAATGGTGCAGGATGGATGACTCAACTCATCCCAGCCCTGGTCCAGATGTACATTAACCTTTTTCACCATCTCTCTCTCCTTTCCTCTTCCCTCACGCCTTACTGCTCATCAAGAGCAAACCCCAGGGCCAGAGGTGGGTAGGGACTTAGTGGAGGCAGAGCTCCCATATGGCCAGCCAGGGCGTGAGTGCAATCCAGCTGACAACTGCATGGCCTCGCCTGGAAATACCTGACATATCTGCAGGCCACATGCGCTGCCTCTACATGGGCTTTCCCTCCCCATGCTCCAGCTTGTCCCTTTCCACCTCTTCATTCCTGCTCTTGTCCAGCACTGTCCTTCTGTCCCATAGACAGCAGGTCATCTCCTGGGCCATGCCAAGGTTCATGTGTGGGTGAGCTCTTTGCCCTGTGGGGCCATTCCTGCACTTTGGGAGGCTTAGTAGGGACACCACTGGCTTTGTGCAGATGGTAACACTCAGGTAGGGTTGGGGGACACCTGAGCTCTCTGACTTGGTCCAGCTTCAAGACATGTAGCTGAGGAGTGATGAAGCTCCCAAGTACACCCAAGAGCTTGCTGGGGAAGGGATGCTGTATGCCAGGGACAGCTCTTGGTGTAAACTATCTGAACTTCACTTCCATAGCTTGGTAGAAAAGCAACTGGTTGGCATGTCTATGCAGTGCAAGGCTCCCAGTAAGAGAATTTTTCAGGAACTGTGCCCTGTCAGCTGAAGCTGTGCATGCCTTAGACCCATCACTTGGGATTCCCCGAGTGAAAGGTGAGAGATGCTGCCATGTTAAAGTGCCTTGAGCTTTCTAGATAGCAGCAGAAGATGCCTCCAGAGAACCAAATCTTTGCAAGAAGTTAATATAGTGCTGCAACTCCTGTGCTGAGGTTGCACTGCAGGGTTCGAACCTAGGATGAAGTCTGCGGGACCATTTCCTCCATGTTTCTAAAGCTACTTTGAAATAGGTAGGTTTCATTCTGTAAGTTTTTTATCATTCTAATCCTGCAGACACAGACAAAGATGCTTTTATATATGTGTATATATATAATATAAATAACAGGTTTGTTGTTGTTTTTATCGGCTCTAACAAACTTTAATTTACTCTTTGAAGATCTTTCATTTACCTTTCAAATACCTGCCTTATAGTTGAACCTTGAGGGTTGGGGAGCATTCCTTTTCCAGAAATTCCCCAACCCCCCCCCCATTTCTCAGAATAACTTCTTAACGTCCCTGCAGAAAGGATTACATTTTGCTGTAAACATGTTACATAGGACATAATGTGTCCTGAGACTATCCACAAAGCAAGCCTGCCCTATAGCTGTGGTTTCTATTTACCTTTGCTTTCAATCTCAGACTTGCTGCTGGGTGTACACCAGTCTCCTGGCGAGCAATGGCACTCTTCATTTGGCCAGAGCATGAGCGTGGAATTGTGCAGCACTTTCTTCTCTCTCAAGGCCTGGTGGTTCACTCTCTGTGTTCACAGCCCTAGTGGAGCCAAGTACTTGTACAATAAAATGTCCCGAGGCATTCCACTTCTATCTTACTGAGAAAAGAGAAAGCAGAAAAAGCTGAGGTCTCCATGGGCAAGTATGGGCAAACATACACAGTGAGTGACCTGTATAGGAAAGCCCCTCCCAGATCTTGCAGACAGAAGTGACCAGCAGTGATTTAAAGCTCCTATATGCAGAAAACAAGAGGACAATGCTCCATTGCTTGGCACACAGCAGGAAGCAAGACTTGAGCGGGCCTTACTTTGTGTCAGCAATAACCATGGGGTCACAGGCAGATTCTGTTATTAAAGAAAATAAATTTGGGTACGTTGAGCAGTTATTCTCCAGTGGGCTATTCGAGACTGACTGATTGGACCACAATTGGTACCAGGAACACGAGGGCTCTCTGAGCAACTGCTGCTTTTACAGTCGTATTTCTCTTTCTCTCTCCTCTCCTCTTTGTTTTCTTTAGTAGATGAGGAGACTAAAACGCAGGTGAACTCTGTGAACTGCAAACAATGGGAGCTCAAAGCTTTCTGAATTGAGACATTCAGGGGCAGCACAGTATATACCTTGTGCTGGGGGGACTTCAGTTCCTCTGGAGAAGGGTCACTTGTTTGGAGACTGAGGGGTTGTACAGCACAAAGAGATCAAAATACTTGAATGTGAAAGGAAGAGAGAAGGAGAGAAGGAAGGAGGGAAAGAGAGAAGGAGAGAAACAGAAACAGAAAGAAAAAAGAGGAGAGGAGA